>CM038677.1:719418268-719751641 GCA_021605205.1 Aegilops longissima
TAATTTTGATTGCTCCATGCCAATATTATTCCACTTTCATATACTTTTGGCAACTTTTTATATTATTTTTGGGACTGACATATTGATCCAGTGCCCAGTGCCAGTTCCTGTTTGTTGCATGTTTTATGTTTCGCAGAAACCCCATATCAAACGGAGTCCAAACGGGATAACAACAGACGGAGAATTATTTTGGAATATTTGTGATTTTTGGGAAGTAAAATCAACGCGAGACGGTGCCCGAGGTGGCCACGAGGGTGGGGCTCACGCCCACTCCAGGCAGGCGCGCCCCTGACCCTCGTGGGCCACCCGTAAGGCGGTTGATGCTCTACTTTGGCCGCAAGAAAGCTAATTTTTGGAAAAAGATCTGGGCGAAGGTTTCAACCCAATCGGAGTTACGGATCTCCGAATATAAAAGAAACGGTGAAAGGGCAGCAGACCAGAACGCGGAAACAGAGAGAAACAGAGAGAAAGAAACAATCTTGGAGGGGCTCTCGCCCCTCCCACGCCATGGAGGCTAAGGACCAGAGGGGAAACCCTTCTCCCATCTAGGGAGGAGGTCAAGTAAGAAGAACACGAAGGGGCCCCCTCTCCCCATCTCTTTCGGTGGCGCTGGAACGCTGCTGTGGCCATCATCATCATCACCGCGATCTTCACCAACACCTACAAAGTACTTCGAGTTTCATACTTGTTTTCGATAAAGCGAATGTCAAGCGTGCGTAGAGTTGTATCGGTGGTCGATAGAACTTAAGGGAATATTTTTTCTACCTTTAGCTCCTCGTTGGGTTCGACACTCTTACTTATCGAAAGAGGCTACAATTGATCCCCTATACTTGTGGGTTATCAAGACCTTTTTCTGGCGCCGTTGCCGGGGAGCAATAGCGTGGGGTGAATATTCTCGTGTGTGCTTGTTTGCTTTATCACTAAGTAATTTTTATTTGCTGCTCTTAGTTGTTTTCTATCTTTAGTTATGGGTAGGAAACGCAAAATACCAAAAAAATTAGTTGTACCTACTGAACCAATGGTTGAAGAACCACTCAAAATCTATCACACTCCTGAAGCTTATTACTTGGATCATCTTCGATCCCTATGTGCTTGTGTTGAAACCCCAACTAGCTTAGTTGAGGGAAAATCTTTGGATGAGCATACTTGTTATGTGCGACACCATATATCTGAAAAAGGGAAACTTTTACTGGGTCAAATTCATCGTTTGCAATGCTATGCTTGGAATTTATGTTATATATATGATGTTACTTGTTGTTCTGAAAACCCTAAGAAACACCTTCCCTACCAATGTGAGTTTATTGATAAGGGAATCTTATCTTCTTATGCAAAAGGTGTTTATAATTACTATGATTTTCAACAAATTGAAGAATTTGTTGCTTTTAAGGGTGCTTATGAAATTGCTTCTTTGATTGAAACGTATGATGCTACTCTTTACAAATCTGAAAATTTTGCCATACTTAAATATTTCTATGATAATTATGCTTCTAATGCCTATGTTGAACCATATATTGAGGACTACCCCGCTGTCCAAGAAGAGACTAATATTTTGCAGGAGTCTATTGAAGAAGAAATTGATGAAACTGTGAGCTCATTGGATGAAAAAGACGAGGAGGAGAGCGAAGAACAAAAGGAGGAAGAGCGGATTGATCACCCGTGCCCACCTTCTAATGAGAGTAACTCTTCAACTCATACATTGTTTAATTCCCCTTCGTGCTTACTGAAGGATGATTGCTATGATGGCTGTTATGATCCCTTGAATTCCTTTGAAATATCCCTTTTTGATGATGCTTGCTATGATTGTGGCCAAGATGCCAATATGAATTATGCTTATGGAGATGAACTTGCTATAGTTCCTTATGTTAAACATGAAATTGTTGCTATTGCACCCACGCATGATAGTCCTATTATCTTTTTGAATTCTCCCAACTACACTATATCGGAGAAGTTTGCTCTTATTAAGGATTATATTGATGGGTTGCCTTTTACCATTGCACATGATGATTTTGATAGATATAATATGCATGTGCTTCCTGCTCCTACTTGCAATTATTATGAGAGAGGAACTATATCTCCACCTCTCTATGTTTCCAATATGATAAAATTGCAAGAAACTGTTTATACTATGCATTAGCCTTTACTATGTGTGCATGAATTGTTCTTTTATGACATGCCGATGCATAAGAAGTGAGTTAGACTTCGTCATTGCTTGATATATGTTGCTTTGTGCTCACTACTAAATTACAAATCATTGTTAATTAAAATTGGCTTTGATATACCTTGGGATCCGGGTGGATTCACTACTTGAGCACTATATGCCTAGCTTAATGGCTTTAAAGAAAGCGCTGCAAGGGAGACAACCTGGAAATTTTAGAGAGTCATTTATTTTTGTTGTGTGCTTTTATAAAGTTTAGAAATAAAAATAATGTGCCAAGGTTTGCCTTTAGGATGTTTACAATGTTTGTTGGTTTGTACGGTGCAGGACAGAAACTTTGGCTGTAGTGCGTGATTTTACATTTTTTACTAGAACGACAATGGTTCTGATTATTTCTGAAATCTCTTTCTATACAAATTTTTTATTTTTCCTAATTTTGGCAGAATTGTGCATGTATCAGAAGTATGGTGAATGTTCAGATTATTACAGACTGTTCTGTTTTAGACAGATTCTGTTTTTGATGCATAGTTTGCTTGTTTTGATGAAACTATCGATTTATATCAGTGGATTAAGCCATGAAAAAATTATATTACAGTAGACACAATGCAAAAACAAAATATGAATTGGTTTGCAACAGTACTTAGAGTAGTGATTTGCTTTATTATACTAACGGATCTTATCGAGTTTTCTGTTGAAGTTTTGTGTGGATGAAGTGTTCGATGATTAAGAAGGTCTCGATGTGAGAAGAAGGAAGAGAGGCAAGAGCTCAAGCTTGGGGATGCCCGAGGCACCCCAAGTAAATATTCAAGGAGACTCAAGCGTCTAAGCTTGGGGATGCCCCGGAAGGCATCCCCTCTTTTTTCAACAAGTATCGGTATGTTTTCGGATTCGTTTTGTTCATGCGATATGTGCAATCTTGGAGCGTCTCTTGAATTTAGTTTTCATTTTTATTTTATGCACCATGCTGGTATGATATAGTCCTTGGTTGATTTATAGAATGCCCTTTGCACTTCACTTATATCTTTTGAGTATGGCTTTATAGAATGCTTCATGTGCTTCACTTATATCATTTGAAGTTTGGATTGCCTGTTTCTCTTCACTTAGACAACCGCCATTTGTAGAATGCTCTTTTGCTTCACTTATACTTGTTAGAGCGTGGGCATATCTTTTGTAGAAAGAATTAAAATCTCTTGCTTCACTTATGTCTATATAGAGAGATGACAGGAACTGGTCATTCACATTGTTAGTCATAAAATCCTACATAAAACTTGTAGATCACTGAATATGATATGTTTGATTCCTTGCAATAGTTTTGCGATATAAAGATGGTGATATTAGAGTCATGCTAGTGGGTGGTTGCGGATTGTAGAAATACTTGTGTTGAGGTTTGTGATTCCCATAGCATGCACGTATGGTGAACCGTTATGTAACGAAGTTGGAGCATGATTTATTTATTGATTGTCTTCCTTAAGAGTGGTGGTCGGGGATGAGCGATGGTCTTTTCCTACCAATCTATCCCCCTAGGAGCATGCGCGTAGTAATTTGTTTTGATGACTAATAGATTTTTGCAATAAGTATATGAGTTCTTTATGACTAATGTGAGTCCATGGATTATACGCACTCTCACCCTTCCATCATTGCTAGCCTCTTCGGTACCGTGCATTGTCCTTTCTCACCTCGAGAGTTGGTGCAAACTTCGCCGGTGCATCCAAACCCCGTGATATGATACGCTCTGTCACACATAAACCTCCTTATATCTTCCTCAAGACAGCCACCATACCTACCTATTATGGCATTTCCATAGCCATTCCGAGATATATTGGCATGCAACTTCCATCATCATCATATACATGACTTGAGAATTTATTGTCATATTGCTTTGCATGATCGTAAGATAGCTAGCATGATGTTTTCATGGCTTGTCCATTTTTTAGATGTCATTGCTACGCTAGATCATTGCACATCCCGGTACACCGCCGGAGGAATTCATATAGAGTCATATCTTTGTTCTAGATATCGAGTTGTAATATTGAGTTGTAAGTAAATAGAAGTGTGATGATCATCATTATTAGACCATTGCCCTAGTGCGGAAAGGATGATGGAGACTATGATTCCCCCACAAGTCGGGATGAGACTCCGGACGAAAAAATTAAAACAATTAAAAAAAGAAAGGCCAAAAAAAATGAGAAGGCCCAAAAAATGAAAAAAAATGAGAGAAAAAGAGAGAAGGGGCAATGTTACTATCCTTTTACCACACTTGTGTTTCAGAGTAGCACCATGTTCTTCATATAGAGAGTCTCTTGAGTTATCACTTTCATATACTAGTGGGAATTTTCATTATAGAACTTGGCTTGTATATTCCAACGATGGGCTTCCTCAAATTCCCTAGGTCTTCATGAGCAAGCAAGTTGGATGCACACCCACTTAGTTTCCAGTTTGAGCTTTCATACACTTATAGCTCTTAGTGCATCCGTTGCATGGCAATCCCTACTCACTCACATTGATATCTATTAATGGGCATCTCCATAGCCCGTTGATACGCCTACTTGATGTGAGACTTTCTCCCTTTTTGTCTTCTCCACATAACCCCCACCATCATATTGTATTCCACCTATAGTGCTATGTCCATGGCTCACGCTCATGTATTGCGTGAAAGTTGAAAAGGTTTGAGAACGTCAAAAGTATGAAACAATTGCTTGGCTTGTCATCGGGGTTGTGCATGATGTGAGTATTTTGTGTGGTGAAGATGGAGCATAGCCAGACTATATGATTTTGTAGGGATAACTTTCTTCGGCCATGTTATTTTGAAAACACATGATTGCTTTATTAGTAGGCTTGAAGTATTATTGTTTTTATGTCAAATGATAGACTATTGCTTTGAATCACTCGTGTCTTAATATTCATGCCATGATTAGACATATGATCAAGATTATGCTAGATAGCATTCCACATCAAAAATTATCTTTTTTATCATTTACCTACTCGAGGACGAGCAGGAATTAAGCTTGGGGATGCTGATATGTCTCCGTCGTATCTATAATTCTTGATTGTTCCATGCCAATATTATTCCACTTTCATATACTTTTGGCAACTTTTTATATTATTTTTGGGACTAACATATTGATCCAGTGCCCAGTGCCAGTTCCTGTTTGTTGCATGTTTTATGTTTCGCAGAAACCCCATATCAAACGGAGTCCAAACGGGATAAAAACGGACGGAGAATTATTTTGGAATATTTGTGATTTTTGGGAAGTAAAATCAACGCGAGACGGTGCCGAGGTGGCCACGAGGTGGGCCCACGCCCACTCAGCAAAGCGCGCCCGACCTCGTGGGCCATCCATAAGGCGGTTGATGCTCTACTTTGGCTGCAAGAAAGCTAATTTTTGGAAAAAGATCTGGGCGAAGGTTTCGAGCCAATCGGAGTTACGGATCTCCGGATATAAAAGAAACGGTGAAAGGGCAGCAAACCAGAACGCAGAAATAGAGAGAAACGGAGAGACAGATCCAAACTCGGAGGGGCTCTCGCCCCTCCCACGCCATGGAGGCCAAGGACCAGAGGGGAAACCCTTCTCCCATCTAGGGAGGAGGTCAAGGAAGAAGAAGACAAAGGGGCTCTAATACGTCTCCGTCGTATCTATAATTTTTTATTGTTCCATGCCAATATTATTCAACTTTTATATACTTTTAGCAACTTTTTATACTATTTTTTGGGACTAACATATTGACCCAGTGCCAGTTCCTGTCTGTTGCATGTTTTTTGTTTCGCAGAAACCCAATATCAAACAGAGTCCAAACGGGATAAAAACGGACGGAGAATTATTTTGTAATATTTATGATTTTCTGGAGGAAGAATCAACGCGAAACGGTGTCCGGGGTGGCCACGAGACAGGGGGGCGGGCCCTCCCCCCCCCCTTGGCGTGGCTTGGGCTCTCGTGGACCACCCGTAAGGCGGTTGACGCTCTTCTTTTGCCGCAAGAAAGCTAATTTTACGAGAAAAATCTGGGCGAAGGTTTCAATCCAATCGGAGTTACGGATCTCCAGATATAAAGGAAACGGTGCCAGGGCAGAATTACAGAACGCAGAAACAGAGAGATAGATCCAATCTCGGAGGGGCTCTTGCCCCTCCCAAGCCATGGGAGCCAAGTACCAGAGGGGAAACCCTTCTCCCATTTAGGGAGGAGGTCAAGCAAGAATAAGAAGAAGGGGCCTCTCTCCCCCTTGCTTCCGGTGGCGCCGGAGCGCTGCCGGGGGCCATCATCATCACCGTGATCTTCACCAACACCGCCGTCATCTTCACCAACATCTCCATCACCTTCCCCCTTCTATATTCAGCGGTCCACTCTCCCGCAACCCGTTGTACCCTCTACTTGAACATGGTGCTTTATGCTTCATATTATTATCCAATTATGTGTTGCAATCCTATGATTTCTGAGTAGATTTTCGTTGTCCTATCGGTGATTGATGAATTGCTATGATTGGTTTGAGTTGCATGTTTTATTATTGGTGTTGTCCTATTGTGCCTTCCGTGTCGTGCAAGCGTGAGGGATTCCCGATGTAGGGTTTGCAATATGTTTATGATTTGCTTATGGTGGGTTGCATGAGTGACTGAAACACAAACCCGAGTAAGTAGGTTGTTTGCATATGGGATAAAAGGGGACTTGATGCTTTAATGCTATGGTTGGGTTTTACCTTAATGAATCTTTAGTAGTTGCGGATGCTTGCTAGAGTTACAATCATAAGTGCATAGAATTCCAAGTAAGGGATGATATGATAGCTTATGCCTCTCCCTCAAATAGAATTGCAATAGAGATTACCGGTCTAGTAACATAGTCAGTTGCTTAGGGGCAATTTCACAACTCGTACCACCACTTTTCCACACTCGCTATATTTACTTTATTGCATCTTTATCTAAACATCCCCTAGTTTTTATTTACGTGTTCTTTATTATCTTGCAAACCTATCCTATCACACCTACAAAGTACTTCTAGTTTCATACTTGTTCTAGGTAAAGCGAACGTCAAGCGTGCGTAGAGTCGTATCAGTGGCCGATAGGACTTGAGAGAGTATTTGTTCTACCTTTAGCTCCTCGTTGGGTTCGACACTCTTACTTATCAAAAGAGGCTACAACTATCTCGTATACTTGCGGGTCATCAAGACCTTTTTCTGGCGCTATTGCCGGGGAGTCATAGCGTGGGGTGAATATTCTCGTGTGTGCTTGTTTGCTTTATCACTAAGTAATTTTTATTTGTTGTTCTTAGTTGTTTTCTATCTTTAGTTATGGGTAGGAAACGCAAAATACCAAAAAAATTAGTTGTACCTACTGCACCAATGGTTGAAGAACCACTCAAAATCTATCACACTACTGAAGCTTTTTACTTGGGTCATCTTTGATCCCTATGTGCTCGTGCTGAAAACCCAACTAGCTTAGTTGAGGGCAAATCTTTAGATGAGCATGCTTGTTATGTGTGACACCGTATATCTGAAAAAGGGAAACTATTATGGGATCAAATTCAACATTTGCAATGCTATGCTTGGAATTTATGTGAAATTTATGATGTTACTTGTTGTTCTGAAAACCCTAAGAAACACCTTCCCTACCAATGTGAGTTTATTGATAATGGAATCGTATCTTCATATGCTAAGGGTGTTTATAATTACTATGATGTTCAACAAATTGAAGAATTTGTTGCTTTTAAGGGTGATTTTGAAATTGCTTTTTTGATTGAAAAGTATGATGCTACTCTTTACAAATCTTAAAGTTTTGCCATACTTGAATATTGTTATGATAATTATGCTTCTAATGCCAATGTTAAACCATATATTGAGAAATTTTCCGCTGTCCAAGAAGAGACTAATATTTTGCAGGAAACTATGGAAGAAGAAATTGGTGAAACTGTGAGCTCATTGGATGAAAAAGATGATGAGGAGAGGGAAGAACAAAAGGAGGAAGAGCGGATTAGCTACTCGTGCCCACCTTCTAATGAGAGCAACCCTCCAACTCATACATTGTTTAATTCCCCTTCGTGCTTACCGAAGGATGATTGCTATGATCCCTTGAATTTGTCTGAATATCCCTTTTTGATGATGCTTGCTATGTTTGTGGCCAAGATGCCAATATGAATTATGCCTATGGAGATGAACTTGCTATAGTTCCTTATGTTAAACATGAAATTGTTGCTATTGCACCCACACATGATAGTCCTATTATCTTTTTGAATTCTCCCTACTACACTTTATCGGAGAAGTTTGTGCTTATTAAGGATTATATTGATGGGTTTCCTTTTACCATTTCACATGATGATTTTGATGAATATAATATGCATGTGCTTGCTGCTCCTACTTGCAATTATTATGAGAGAGGAACTCTATCTCCACCTCTCTATGTTTCCAACATGATAGAATTGCAAGAAACTGCTTATACTATGCATTGGCCTTTGCTATGTGTGCATGAATTGTTCTTTTATGACATGCCGATGCATAGGAAGAGAGTTAGACTTCGTTTTTGCATGACATATGTTACTTTGTGCTCACTACTAAATTACAAATCATTGTTAATTAAAATTGGCTTTTATATACCTTGGGATCCGGGTGGATTCATTACTTGAGCACTAAATGCCTAGCTTAATGGCTTTAAAGAAAGCGCTGCCAGGGAGACAACCCGGAAGTTTTAGAGAGTCATTTATTTCTGATGAGTGCTTTCATATAGTTTAAAAAGAAAAAAATACAGAGGGGAACCTAGAAACTTTTCGAAATGGAAAGTGAAAGTGAGAAAGACAAGCATTGTTGAAGTGGGGGCTAGCCTTGAACTTTGTTCATGCTCACGGAAACTTTGTGAATCTTGATTACAGAAACTTTTCAACAAAAATAATTATCCCCTTGTATAATTCCGTTATATTATAAAAATAATGTGCCAAGGTTTGCCTTTAGGATGTTTACAATGCTTGTTGGTTTGTACGGTGCAGGACAGAAACTTTGGCTGTAGTGCGCGAATTTTAATTTTTTGCTGGAATGTCAAATGGTTCTGATTCTTTTTTTATTGTCTTTATGTACAAATTGTTTATTTTTCATAATTTTGGCAGAATTTTTCAAGTATCAGAAGTATGGTGAATGTTCAGATTATTACAGACTGTTCTGTTTTAGACAGATTCTGTTTTTGATGCATAGTTTACTTGTTTTGATGAATCTATCAATTTATATTAGTGGATTAAGCCATGAAAAAGTTATACTAAAGTAGACACAATGCAAAAACAAAATATGAATTGGTTTTCAACAGTACTTAGAGTGGTGATTTGCTTTATTATACTAACGGATCTTACCGAGTTTTCTGTTGGAGTTTTGTGTGGATGAAGTGTTCGATGATCGAGAAGGTCTCGATGTGATAAGAAGGAAGAGAGGCAAGAGCTCAAGATTGGGGATGCCCGAGGCACCCCAAGTAAATATTCAAGGAGACTCAAGCGTCTAAGCTTGGGGATGCCCCGGAAGTCATCCCCTCTTGCTTCAACAAATATCGGTATGTTTTCGAATTCGTTTCGTTCATGCATTATGTGCAAGTCTTGGAGCATCTTTTGCATTTAGTTTTCACTTTTATTTTATTCGCCATGCTGGTATGAGATACTCCTTGGTTGATTTATAGAATGCTCATTACACTTCACTTAAATCTTTTGAGTATGGCTTTATAGAATGCTTCATGAGCTTCACTTATATCATTTGAAGTTGGATTACCTGTTTCTCTTTACTTAGACAACCGCCATTTGTAGAATGCTCTTTTGCTTCACTTATATTTGTTAGAGCTTGGGCATATCTTTTGTAGAAAGAATTAAACTCTGTTGCTTCACTTATATCTATTTAGAGAGATGACAGGAACTGGTCATTCGCATGGTTAGTCATAAAATCCTACATAAACTTGTACATCGCTGAATATGATATGTTTGATTCCTTGCAATAGTTTTGCGATATAAAGATGGTGATATTAGAGTCATGCTAGTGGGTAGATGTGGATTGTAGAAATACTTTTGTTGAAGTTTGTGATTCCCGTAGCATGCACGTATGGTGAACCGTTATGTGATGAAGTCGGAGCATGATTTATTTATTGATTATCTTCCTTATGAGTGGCGGTCGGGGACGAGCGATTGTCTTTTCCTACCAATCTAGCCCCCTAGGAGCATGCGCATAGTACTTTGTTCGATTACTAATAGATTTTTGCAATAAGTATGTGAGTTCTTTATGACTAATGTGAGTCCATGGATTATACGCACTTTTACCTTTCCATCATTGCTAGCCTCTTCGGTACCGTGCATTGCTCTTTCTCACCTCGAGAGTTGGTGCAAACTTCGCCGGTGCATCCAAACCCCATGATACGATACGCTCTGTCACACATAAGGCTCATTATATCTTCCTCAAAATTGCCAGCATACCTACCTATCATGGCATTTCCATAGCCATTCCGAGATATATTGCCATGCAACTTCCATCATCATCATATTCATGACTTGAGCATTCATTTTCATATTGCTTTGCATGATCGTAAGATAGCTAGCATGATGTTTTCATGGCTTGTCCGTTTTTTGATGTCATAGCTACGCTAGATCATTGCACATCCCGGTACACCGCCGGAAGCATTCATATAGAGTCATATCTTTGTTCCAGTATCGAGTTGTAATATCGAGTTGTAAGTAAATAAAAGTGTGATGATCATCATTATTAGAGCATTGCCCCAGTGAGGAAAGGATGATAGAGACTATGATTCCCCCACAAGTCGGGATGAGACTCCGGACAAAAAAATAAAAATAAAAAAATAAAAAAAAGAGAGAAAGGCCAAGAAGGCCCAAAAAAGGAGAAAAAAAGAAAACAAAAAAATGAGAGAATAAGAGAGAAGGGGCAATGTTACTATCCTTTTACCACACTTGTGCTTCAAAGTAGCACCATGTTCTTCATATAGAGAGTCTCTTGAGTTATCACTTTCATATACTAGTGGGAATTTCATTATAGAACTTGGCTTGTATATTCCAACGATGGGCTTCCTCAAATGCCCTAGGTCTTCATGAGCAAGCAAGTTGGATGCACACCCACTTAGTTTCAGTTTGAGCTTTCATATACTTATAGCTCTAGTACATCCGTTGCATGGCAATCCCTACTCCTCACATTGACATCAATTGATGGGTATCTCCATAGCTCGTTGATTAGCCGCGCCGATGTGAGATTTTCTCCTTTTTTGTCTTCTCCACATAACCCCCATCATCATATTCTATTCCACCTATAGTGCTATGTCCATGGCTCACGCTCATGTATTGCGTGAAAGTTGAAAAGGTTTGAGAACATCAAAAGTATGAAACAATTGCTTGGCTTGTCATCGGGGTTGTGCATGATGTGAATATTTTGTGTGGTGAAGATGGAGCATAGCCAGACTATATGATTTTGTAGGGATAGCTTTCTTTGGCCATGTTGTTTTGAAAAGACATGATTGCTTTATTGGTACGCTCGAAGTATTATTGTTTTTATGTCAAATGATAGACTATTGCTTTGAATCACTCGTGTCTTAATATTCATGCCATGATTAGACATATGATCAAGATTATGTTAGGTAGCATTCCACATCAAAAATTATCTTTTTTATCATTTACCTACTCGAGGACGAGCAGGAATTAAGCTTGGGGACGCTGATACGTCTCCGTCGTATCTATAATTTTTTTATTGTTCCATGCCAATATTATTCAACTTTTATATACTTTTGGCAACTTTTTATACTATTTTTTGGGACTAACATATTGACCCAAATGCCAGTGCAGTTCACATCATTGCATGTTTTTGTTTCGCAGAAACCCAATATCAAACGGAGTCCAAACGGGATAAAAACAGACGGAGAATTATTTTGGAATATTTATGATTTTCTGGAGGAAGAATCAACGCGAAACGGTGTCCGGGGTGGCCACAAGACAGGGGGGCGCGCCCTCCCCCCCTTGGTGCGGCCTGGGATCTCGTGGGCCACCCGTAAGGCGGTTGACGCTCTTCTTTTGCCGCAAGAAAGCTAATTTTACGAGAAAAATCTGGGCGAAGGTTTCAATCCAATCGGAGTTACGGATCTCCAGATATAAAGGAAACGGTGCCAGGGCAGAATTACAGAACGCAGAAATAGAGAGATAGGTCCAATCTCGGAGGGGCTCTCGCCCCTCCCAAGCCATGGGAGCCAAGGACCAGAGGGGAAACCCTTCTCCCATCTAGGGAGGAGGTCAAGGAAGAAGAAGAAGGGGGCCTCTCTCCCCCTTGCTTCCGGCGGCGCCGGAGCGCTGCCGGGGGCCATCATCATCATCGCGATCTTCACCAACACCGCCGTCATCTTCACCAACATCTCCATCACCTTCCCCCTTCTATATTCAGCGTTCCACTCTCCCGCAACCCGATGTACCCTCTACTTGAACATGGTGCTTTATGCTTCATATTATTATCCAATGATGTGTTGCCATCCTATGATGTCTGAGTAGATTTTCGTTGTCTTATCGGTGATTGATTAATTGCTATGATTGGTTTGAGTTGCATGTTTTATTATTGGTGCTGTCCTATTGTGCCCTCCGTGTCGCGCAATCATGAGGGATTCCCGATGTAGGGTTTGCAATATGTTTATGATTTGCTTATGGTGGGTTGCGTGAGTGACTGAAACACAAACCCGAGTAAGTAGGTTGTTTGCATATGGGATAAAAGGGGACCTGATGCTTTAATGCTATGGTTGGGTTTTACCTTAATGAATCATTAGTAGTTGTGGATGCTTGCTAGAGTTCCAATCATAAGTGCATAGAATTCCAAGTAAGGGATGATATGTTAGCTTATGCCTCTCCCTCAAATAGAATTGCAATAGTGATTACCGGTCTAGTAACATAGTCAGTTGCTTAGGGGCAATTTCACAACTCCTACCACCACTTTTCCACACTCGCTATATTTACTTTATTGCATTGTCGCGACCGGTTTTTCCGGATATTAAATTCCAGAAAATGGTCGTCGTGCTCATCAGCCCCAGTACTACTGTTAGCTGATGAGGCATCAACTCGGTACAGAAAATCCAAGAAAAATTACAGGATATGTAGCACAAGACCATTCTGGCCTGCGAGTACAACAAATGGTTTCTAGTGGTAGATGGCTGAAGCGGTTTGTGGATCATCAGTGGAACTCCATTTCCCACGGGAACAGCTGACCAGGTTAACTCCTATCTTCGCGAGGCTGCTATCACTGTTGCTTAGGTTCCAGGGCGGTCGTCGCAACGCTCCTCTCCACGCAAGAAATCTGGCCAAGACAATAGCCAGGGACAAGCCAGTGAGTACTTTGATTGTACTCGCAAACATTATGAACACAGGTATAATATAACAATCAAAAATCATGCCTTGAAGAATATTTTATGATCACAACGTCAGTCATAAAGAAATGAAATCCTTGGTGCATACATGTGGATTATTAATAAGTGACCACAAATATGTAATGACGGAGCCGCAATAAATGCCACAGTCGGGCGTCTTAGCGACACCACATAAAGGGCATATAAATAAACAGAAGCAATGCCACAGTCGGGCGTCTGAGCGACACCACAAAAAGGGCTTATAAATAAACAGAAGCAATGCCACGATCGAGGCGTCGGCGACACCACATAAAGGGCTTATAAATAAGCGAAGCAATGCCACGATCAAGGCGTCGGCGACACCACATAAAGGGCTTATAAATAAGCGAAGCAATGCCACGATCGAGGCGTCGGCGACACCACATAAAGGGCTTATAAAATGAATACAGTGAATATCCAGGAGGTAGAACCATCCCAGGGATACTCAATAATTCAAATAATATAAAGGGGTTAGTCCATAATAATAATAATCATCATCATCACCAGTCACGAATCATAAACCAAGTTCTGGTTTAGTAGTTCTCCTCCGGAGACACCGACACTTGACCCATCCCAGACTGTAGTCCTGAACCAAGGACACTGCTATTCGGGTAGGTTTAATCTCTGCAGAGGGTGTACTCTTTACCCACGAGTAACGGATTCCTTTAGTCCTTTGGGACTAATTCCGTCTACGGTCTTTTAATCGAAAACACACCTGACTTGCACACACCAGCTTAACTTACCGGTGCCTGGAAATCACCCATGACACTTGTTAAGCAAAACTCTAAGTGGGGAGGCTACAACCTCGCGTAGCATGGGATCAAATTTATATCGCGCGCTCTAAGGGGTGGCCTCCCCTCTCGGTCTCAACCGGATACACCCATGCCCCCGGACCAGGTGGCATGACTATCGGCTTCAACCGATATCTTCCACCATGGCCTCTCTTTACGGTGTGTGCTTGAAAGGGGTTGACAACTGACTGAACCGTACCCCACGTATGGCACGGACAAGTGGTAGTACGGGCAAGTATGGGGTTACTGGAATAAGACTCGATCTGGGGTCGACTCAGGAGGTTTATAAACGTCCCTGCATGACATATATAACAAAGTATTTCAACCAACACATCAATACTCATTATACCTTACTATGCCATACCGGACATAACCGTCCCGGCGAAGGCCGGTGACAAGCTCACGCCTACCCAAGGCAGAGGCTTTTCCAGACACCTTTCTGGTATGCATGCAAGGCACATGAGGATGATCACCAACACAAGTGTGTTCATTTCCAACAGCATGGAAATCACTAATATGCATCCATGCAAATGATCATATCACATGAAATAACGAGCTCTTCCAAATGGGGTGGTGTTATAAACATGTCGAATAACACACCAAAATTCTTATGCCGGGGTTCAGAATGCTTGCCTTCAAGTTTTGGAGGGTGAGGTGCTCTCCAAAACTTTTGAAAGTTTTCTCCCCTCTCTTCAAAACCCTGAAAAAATATTTGAATTAACACACACTTTTCAAAACAGCACAAAAAAAGTTGTCTGAAATTTTTGAAATAAATCTTAAAATAAACTAGACAATATTTTTGAGTGGTAGGAAAAAGAATCAACTCATTCAGAGTTTTATTTAAAAAGTTACATCCAGTCAAAGTTTAGTCAAATCATTATTTAAAAAAGTAAAAGAAAACGTTTCAATAAAACATGTACACGTCGAAAGCGTATTTTAGGTTTACGCTTCCAGTTACTCAACGTGGGCGGATGCGAGTCATCGACAGTGGGCCCGCTCGCCCATGGTCGTTTATTGGTCCACCTCCCTCTTCTTCTTCTGTCCCGGCGAGGCGGGACTCGGCGACCGTCGCCGCGAACAGCGGGTCCTTGTGGGGAGCTGAGGCGCGGATGGATCCGCGGATCTAGGGCGATCCTTCGGTGGTTGCAGGTTGTTCGAGGTGGAGGGATTCACCGTCGGCGAGCCAGCGACGGCGGTGGTTTCGGGAGCGAAGTGAGTTTGTGGTTATGGTGGCTCTCCGTCGCAGCTGGGGGTCTGGGTGGCACCGCAAGAAGGAGTGGAGTCGTCTGTTGGCATTGGGTGGGCCGGGGAGGCTCTGGTTGTGCCGAACGGAGCTGGGAGGCGGCGGTGGCCGAACTGGCCGGAGTTGGTGATGACGGCCTCTTCCCCCTCATTTGACGGTAACGGGGGCACTAGGAGGATGGTGTGATGCTGCCCGAGTGCTCGGATGGGCTCGGAGCTTCTTAAATAGGCATGTCAAGGCGGTTCCGCGGCGGTGGGGATAAGATCGCCGGCGACCGACATTCTGTAGCGGCAGGGGGACGTGGCGGGGCTGAGGATGGCGGAAGGAGCTAGCGGACGAGCGGAGCACTGCTCCAGGGCGAGCTGGCGAGCGGGAGAGGCTGGGGCGGCGCCGACACGGTCGGGGCCTGCATTCGACCGTCAGCTAGCCGCCACGGCCATCCGGACGGTGGCGCTGTGGAGTGCCAGGGGTGGTCGGGGTGGCATGGCGGTGCAGGGGATACGTGGCGTGCTAGCAGCTGTTGGCCAAGGGCCGGAACGGGTGCGGGGCGATATGCGGCGGCTCGGGCGCACACGCGTGCCAAACGCACGCTCTGGGCGCGCCCAGAGCACGCCCGGGACGTGTTCGATGAAATGCCAGTGCCTGCTAGAGGTCGCGGGTGAGGCTGGCAAGAGATAGGGCTAGGGTAGGGTTAGTCAGGAGGTAAATGGGCATGGTGGTTAGGTCAGGAATCAAGTCCACAGTGCAAACAAAAACTCATGTCAAAACTGATCATGCCCAAAAGGTGTTTGACAAAATGCTAGGGGCACTTAGGCATTACTTGGGGTGGCCAAAACTTCCAGATCAGGGTCTCTTTGGATGAAAGAGAGGGTGGTGAGGTTAGTTTGTCCAAAGCTCAAACTTACTAGTGCAAGTTTTGCAAAACTTCAGATCTGGACAGAAAGTAAATGGCATTACCTCATGAACCAAAAATGATCCAATGGGTGCATGCTCTTGGACTTAGAGGTTTAACATGGAGGACTATAAGTAGGGAAAAGAATCAAGGATAAAGGGGCAACTAAAAATGTGGTTGCTGTACAAATCCTCAAGTTGAACCGGAATAGAAAAGAGGTTGATTTACTCAATTTTTCCAAAGAACATCACTAGGTTTTTGCAAAAAGTTGAATTGCATGCTATTACTGACATCCCATAATTTTGGCATAAGTTTTATAGAAATATATGAATAGGTTGTAGTGCAAAGATGCTCTCTGGACCAGATTTGAAAATATGGTGTAGAGCTCAAAATAATTAATGGGCAGAAGATATTTTTGCATAAAAGTGGTTCAAATACTCCATATGACATCTCCAAATTTTGGTGGGATTTTTGAATGAACTTATAAAAGGGTTGTAGTACAAATGGGACCATAAAACTATGGGAAAACATTTTTCAAGAAAATAAAGATCAGGGAGAGATATTATATACTTAATTTTTCTGATAAAAGAAAAGATTTTCTTGAGAGGGTAAACAAGTCCAATATCATAAGTGAAAGGTTTTCATTTTAGGGAACAACTTCAAGATAACCAAGAAAAGAATGGTTTTGAAATCCAGAAAAACCAAGAAAAGGAAAGTTAAATTTCCTGGCAAGATTTTAATTAACAAAACAAGGGTTAAAATTTTTGGGGTGTCACATGCATCTTTATCTAAACAGCCCCTAGTTTTTATTTATGTGTTCTTTATTATCTTGAAAACCTATCCTATCACACCTACAAAGTACTTCTAGTTTCATACTTGTTCTAGGTAAAGCGAACGTCAAGCGTGCGTAGAGTCGTACCAGTGGCCGATAGGACTTGAGAGAGTATTTGTTCTACCTTTAGCTCCTCGTCGGGTTCGACAGGCCCCCTCTCCCCTTCTCTTCATGTGGCGCCAGAACGCTGCCGTGGCCATCATCATCATCACCGCGATCTTCACCAACACCTACAAAGTACTTCTAGTTTCATACTTGTTTCCGGTAAAGCGAACGTCAAGCGTGCATAGAGTTGTATCGGTGGTCGATAGAACTTGAGGGAATATTTGTTCTACCTTTAGCTCCTCGTTGGGTTCGACACTCTTTCTTATCGAAAGAGGCTACAATTGATCCCCTATACTTGTGGGTTATCAATTGTCATCGGCCCAGGCATCTTTCAGCGTGTTGTAGGCATAATGTGACACTACCATGAACTTGGCTAGTGTCGGGCGGCCGAGGATCCCGTTGTAGGGCAAGGGGATCTCGGCTACATCAAAGATAATCCTCTCCGTCCTGTAGTTCAACTCGCCTCCGAACATCACAGGCAATGTGATCTTCCCCTTCGGTTGGCTTCTTCCCGAGTTGACCCCTTGAATCGTGCCCGTCTCCTCGAGGTCCCCGTCGGGAATTTGCAGCCTCTTGATCACAACGGGCAAAATTAAGTTCAGACCGGCCCCACCGTCAACCATCATCTTGTTCACCTTGAGGTTGCAAATCGTTGGTGAGACCAACAACGGCAAACACCCGGCCGCAGTGGTGCGATCAGGGTGGTCCTCGGCGTCAAAGATGATGGGCGTGCTGGACCACTTCAGGGGCTTCTGAGCGTCGAACGATGGCTCCGCTGCTGTAATCTCATGCGCCCACTGCTTGAGCTGGCGGTGAGAAGTATGCAGCGAGGCGCCACCATTGACGCACATGGCCTCCGTAGCCTTCTAAAACTCTTGCTCGCCGGACTCGTCGTCCTCGTCATGGTCATCGTCTTCTTGCTTCTTGTCACGGCCTCGGGCGGGCCTCTCTTGTTGGTTATCCTTGCCGCGGCGACCTCCTTGGCCGCCACGCTTCTTGTCGGATCCCTCCGCACCATCCTGGCCCTTCTCCTTGTCCCACCTCTCATACTCAGCTTTTTGCTTCTCAGCAAGCAGCTCGACTTGCCGGCAGTTCTGGAGGTCGTGGCCCTTGGTGTGGTGGATCTTGCAATACTGCTTGTCGGAGCCCCCTGGATTGTCGGTAGCCGCCAAGGCCCGGCAGGCGGCGCACCCGGCAATTTCCTTGCCGGGGTCGTCTGCCTTGGCCTTCTTGGCGGCGCCGGTGCTGTCAGATCCCTCGACGGCAAGCACGGTCTTGCCCTTGCGTTTCCTGTTGCGACGCCGGCCCTTCTTCATCGGGGCGGCGGTGTCTTCATTAGTAGAGTCGGTTTCCACATTGGCGTCTTCGCCGGGGTACTTCCTTCCCTCTTCAGCCCACGTGCACCTATCGTCCAGAACATAAAGTTTGGCCATATCCTTAACCTTGTTCGTCGCCAGCTCTTCGTGCATCTTGCGGTTGCGCACGTTCTGATGGAACGTGCTAATCACGGCGGCGGGATGAACATCGGGGATGTTGTACTGCACCCGGCTGAACCTCTAGATGTACTTGCGCAGGGTTTCCCCTTCCTTCAGGGGGATGATATGCAAATCACTGGTCTGTCCATGAGCTTGGTGGCCTCCTGTGAAGGCACCAACGAACTCGTGGCACAGATCCGACCAAGAAGAAATGGAATCCGTCGGCAAGTGCATCAACCAAGACATGACGTTGGGCTTCAGTGCCAACGGGAAGTAATTGGCAAGCACCTTGTCGTCGCGAGCTCCAGCAGCTTGCATCGCGATGGTGTAGATGTTGAGGAACTCTGACGAATGGGTCTTGACGTTGTACTTCTCGCCGACGTCGGGCTTGAACATGCGGTGGGACGGCCACTGGAACTGCCATAGCTCATGGGTAAAGGCTGGGCAACCCACCTCGTAAGGTAGGCCGCCGGAGCCCCCCGGCGCTGGGTGGTCAATAGCGGGTCCCACCCGCTTATCCGACTGGTGGCGTGTATCGCGCCAGCGCTCGATAGTGGTTCGAGCGTCTTCATGGGCTCGTTCTTGGAGAACTTGGCGCTGGACGCGGTGGGTCCGTGGGTCGGACAATGCTATGGAAATGTTATCACATGCGTCGTCACAACGGACCGGCACCAGTGGCAACTGGCACGGGGAAGGAGAGTGTACTGTGGCTGCAGCTCCCCCGGTTCTCCCACCGCTGACATGTGGCGGCTTGACGGAGCGCCAACCTGAGGGCCCCGCCGCTCGTGGATCATCTTTATTGGCGACGGCGACGAGGCTCCGGATGGTGGCTCTCCACTCGTTGAGCTTCTCCGCAGCAGGAGGGAAGTCGAGAAGTAGTTGTGCGCGCGCCAAAGCCTCTGCTGGCGTGGGTGGTGGCGACAGTTGGGTGGACCACGACGTGCTTTGACTTCTAACCACGTTAGAAGGAGCTCTATCACGGCCCAGCGGCTGCGTGCCATTTTCGCCAGCACTTCGGCAGGCATGCTGGACTCCTTCATCCCGCGGACGACGCACAGGGCTCTTCCCACGGCGGTGTCCAGGGTCAGCAGCGTGGTAACGCTGCTCGTCACGCACACCATGGGAAGAGCACGATGTGGGCGCCGGGTGGGCGTCTTGGAGGTCGCTGCACCGCCTGTAGGGGGCACAACGACACCCCTGGAGGTCCCCGCGCCGCCTGCGAGGGGGCCAACCCCATCTTTGGATTTGGCGATGCGCGGCCAGTCCTCTGGTGCACGAACAACGCCGCTCGCCAGGCTCTGACTGCCAGAGCGATGCAGGTGCTCGCGGGCCGCGGCTCAGGTTCTGTCCGCGACCGGCCTGCTGCTCGTCCGCACTGGCGTGGGCCGTTCGGCTCCCGACGAGCCGATCTTCGTGATTGTCTTCTTCTTGGGAGCCATGGCGATGAAGAACCGCTAGGCTAACTGCTAGATCAGATTCTCATGACTACGCCCCCTACCTGGCGCGCCAAAGATGTCGGGGAACGACACCTATGGGATCACTGGAATCCCTTCTACGGTTGGCGGGCGCGAGGTCGTGAGAAGAGCATGTCTAACAAGAAGCACACGAATCGTTTACGGATGTGTAATACCCTAGTCCTGCTTTGGTGGATGTATTGAGTGTTCTTGTGTTCTTGAGCTAGCTACGGGGTGTAACTTTCCCAAAAGAGTCGAATCCCTCTCCTGGTCGCCTCGGGCCTCCTTTTATAGGCAAAAAGGGGTCGCCACAGTGGCACGCAGGAGATGGAAAGGTGTACAGCACGCGGGCTTATCGCCCGTTGTTACGGGACAGAGTGCATTAAATGCGCTACTTAGGTGTCCATTAGCTTTATCAGGGACGGGAACGATGCCCGTCCCGTCCATCGCCACTCCGCCTCGCTTCGACACGCGCCCAGGCCAGTGATGCATGCGGTGCCATGTAGGCAGGCAGGCTGCTGAGGTGGCGCGGTGGTGGAGCCTTCACGAAGATCTGCACGCCGCCACCATGCAGGTGGTTGCTGAGTTGGTGTAGAGGCCGCCCGTCGCCACGCAGGTGCCTACCCAGCTGGTTGAGCTAGCAGCTGCTTGGGGACGGTCGGTGGATTCTTGGCTGGTGCGGGCCTGGCAGTGGCCCCGTAGATGCCCTCGGCAAGGGTCTTGCCGGGGGCTCGGCAAGGGTCTTGCCGTGGTGTTGCAATCGTTCCCGGCAAGGCGCTTGCCGGGGGTCTTGTGGATTCCCTCGGCTAAGATCCCGCCGAGGGTTGCCGTCTTCTGGTCCTCATCTGATCTCGTGTGTTCATGATCTTGACGAAGATCTGCATGCCACCATAGAGGCGGCTCCCAAGCCCTGGTTCCAATGTAGTTGGTTGGCTGGTGTTGGAACCCACGGGCTCAAGGGTGGCCTGCTCTGCTGGCATCGGGCAAGTTGCCGCGGCAAGGCTCTTGCCGGGGCCGCGGAGGCCGCCCCGGCAAGGGTCTTGCTGGGGGAGTCCACCTTTCCCCTCTGCTCTCCTGTGTTTCTGGTCTTGGCGTTGCCTTGACCGTCTTGTGCTCTGGCTTCTCTCCGGCTTCCCTCTTCTGCCCTGCTAGGTGTGGCCGCGGCGTGTGGCTCTGACTGCCCGTGCACAAGTAAAGGGTTCAAAAGGAGAGCCCCTACTTTTGTACACCGACACACGGACGACATCACCCCCAAGAATGCCTCACAATAGAAGGTGAAGATCGACAGGAGGAGGACGGAATTGGGATGGAGATGAAGGGCATGCAGCTTATAGTGGCTGAGGACGGCGAAGAAGAAATCGGAGAAAGGGGGAACCAGCCCCGCGACAACGCTGCTCATGAAGAAGGGATAGAAGGTGCTCCCTGAGTTCTTCAGCTCAGCGGAGGCAGCCCGGAGCGCGGTCTTCCCCTTCTCGTTGCTGTCCTCTGCCGTCATCAGGAGCACGGCGGCGAGGTTCTTCTCCAAGACGCTGGGCGCGCTCAGGGCCAGCCCATACCAGGCGGGCGGAGAGGCGGCCTTTGCCTTGCCGGACTCCATCGATTGCAGGCTTAAAGAGAAGCTAGCGCGGATCTGATGTCTTTGGGAGAAAGGAGCAAGAAAGGGGATCTGGAGCAAGACGAAGGCAAGCAATGAAGGCACCGCAACACGCACCTGCCTTTTGTCAGTCGGGCGGTTGCCGAGGCAGCGTGGGGAAGTGGAGACACCCATGTCCCGTCAAGTCACCACGCGTCAATCAAGGCCGCAGGCTATTGGGGCCCGCGGCGCTCTGCACTTGCCCCTTGGCTTCACCGCGAAGACAAGTACGAGCGTGCCTTGGGCCTGGGGGCTACTGTCGGCGTTCTGGGAACGGGGGTACCCAGACATGCCAGCCTGCAGCCGAGGGCGTGGCTCCACCAGCGGCCTGGTACGGCCCATCTTCATCAGCAACCACTCAATACCCTCACGAGGGGCCAAGCCTTGCAAGGCGGACGATGCAAGACCTCCTCAGGGGCAGCCTTGCTAGGCTGGCTCGCGAGGAGCAGAGATATCTATGCAAGGAGCACCTCACGAGGAGCGTGTGACGTGAGCCATGACGACCAAGGCTAGGCGGGCGCCAGCGGGCGCAGTGAGCCAGTTTCCTCTTTGGTGCTAGAGGGGAAAGCGCAGGTGAGGAGTCCCGAGGCATCAGGCAAAGGTTTCCATATCGGTGCAACGAAACCAAGACCAGTAGGACGGCAGGACAGAGGTCACCACGGAGTCCACGACGGCGTCACCACCAGAGCCTTTGGCAGACGAAGACTACTTTTGTCAGGATAGCTTGTATTAGCTGTCCCCCTTCAAATCTGGCCGTTGTGGAATCCCTTCCCGCCTAATATTTGGGTCAAGGACCCGGGCCCCTATAAATAGGACTAGCCACCTCCATAGCGAGGACGGATCATTCAGACCACCCTTGCACACACAAGCTCACCGAGCTCTGATACGTCTCCAACGTATCTATAATTTTTTATTGTTCCATGCTATTATATTATCCATCTTGGATGTTTTATATGCATTTATATGCTATTTTATATGATATTTGGGACTAACCTATTAACCTAGAGCCCAGTGCCAGTTTCTGTTTTTTCCTTGTTTTTGAGTATCGCAGAAAAGGAATACCAAACAGAGTCCAATTGACCTGAGAATTCATGAAGGTTGTTTTTGGACTAGAAGAAGCCCACGGCGCATTGGAGATGGACCAGAAGAGTCCCGAGGCCACCACGAGGGTGGAGGGCGCGCCCTACCCCCCTGGGCGCGCCCCCTACCTCATGGCTGCCTCGTGGACCCCCTGACTTGTTCCCACGCCAACACCTCTTATATATCCCCAAACTTCCAGAACATAACCTAGATCCGGAGTTCCGCCGCCGCAAGACTCTGTAGCCACCAAAAACCAATCGGGACCCAGTTCCGGCACCCTGCCGGAGGGGGGATCCATCACCGATGGCCATCTTCATCATCCCGGCGCTCTCCATGACGAGGAGGGAGTAGTTCACCTTCGGGGCTGAGGGTATGTACCAGTAGCTATGTGTTTGATCTCTCTCTCTCTATCTATCTCTCTCGTGTTCTTGATTTGGCACGATCTTGATGTACCGCGAGGTTTCCTACTATAGTTGGATCTTATGATGTTTCTCCCAATCTACTCTCTTGTAATGGATTGAGTTTTCCCTTTGAAGTTATCTTATCGGATTGAGTCTTTAAGGATTTGAAAACACTTGATGTATGTATTGCATGTGCTTATCTGTGGTGACAATGGGATATTCACGTGATCTACTTGATGTACGTTTTGGTGATCAACTTGCGGGTTCTGTGACCTTGTGAACTTATGCATAGGGGTTGGGACACGTTTTCGTCTTCACTCTCCGATAGAAACTTTGGGGCATTCTTTGAAGTTCTTTGTGTTGGTTGAATAGATGAATCTGAGATTGTGTGATGCATATCGTATAATCATACCCACGGATACTTGAGGTGACATTGGAGTATCTAGGTGACATTAGGGTTTTGGTTGATTTGTTTCTTAGGTGTTATTCTAGTACGAACTCTAGGATAGATCGAACGGAAAGAATAGCTTCGTGTTATTTTACTACGGACTCTTGAATAGATCGATCGGAAAGGATAACTTTGAGGTGGTTTCGTACCCTACAATAATCTCTTCATTTGTTCTCCGCTATTAGTTACTTTGGAGTGACTCTTTGTTGCACGTTGAGAGAACTTGCACTAGTGAAAGTATGAACCCTAGGCCTTGTTTCGAAGCATTGCAATACCGTTTACGCTCACTTTTGCTACTAGTTACCTTGCTGTTTTTATATTTTCATATTACAAAAACCTATATCTACCAAACATATTGCACTTGTATCACCATCTCTTCCCGAACTAGCGCACCTATACAATTTACCATTGTATTGGGTGTGTTGGGGACACAAGAGACTCTTTGTTATTTGGTTGCAGGGTTGCTTGAGAGAGACCATCTTCATCCTACGCCTCCCACGGATTGATAAACCTTGGTCATCCACTTGAGGGAAATTTGCTACTGTCCTACAAACCTCTGCACTTGGAGGCCCAACAACGTCTACAAGAAGAAGGTTGCGTAGTAGACATCAAGCTCTTTTCTGGCGCCGTTGTCGGGGAGGCTAGTGCTTGAAAGTATATCTTTAGATCTTGCAATCGAATCTTTTATTTTCTTGTTTTATCACTAGTTTAGTCTATAAAAGAAAATTACAAAAAATGGAATTTAGGGTGCCTCATATGCTTCATCTTTTTAATGTCTTCCGTGAAAATAAGGATTCCAATAATTGTGCTCAATTGCCAGAGGAAGAATGCATTAGAATGTTTGGCACTAAATCTTTGAATGATGATCATGATTTCAATGTTGTTAGTATGAACTCTTTGAATATCCATAGTACTAATGATGATTGCATTAGTCATGATGAAAATATCTCTTATAAGCATGTCAACTTTTGTGGAGTACATAGAGTTTGCAAGTAAACACCAAATAGGGAAGATAGATTTTGCAAGAGGCATAAGTATTTAGAAACTAAATGGTTGCAAGAAAGGCTAGATGTTTGTGCTGAAAATTTAAATTTTCTTAGCCATCCTTGTGAACTTTGCAATGAACGTGGTCATTTAAATATCCAATGCAAATTGTTTCATGATCGAATCGTGTCCAAAAATTGTGATGACTTGATTTCCCTTGCGCATCATAATGAACTTAGTTTGCTTGTGGGTTATGAAGAAATGAAACGTATAACTAAGGACCTTCTAGAATTTGTCCTTGATAAAGTTCTTGATTTTGATCTAGAGGAAATTTATGTGTATTGTGCGATGAATTGCATTGAAAATCCTTACATTGCCAATTACATAAAGACAAGAAAAGAAATAGAAGATGAAGAGAATACTAATGAAAGGGAAGATATTTCCCAATATCCTCCTATTCTTTCTTATGATGAATCGGATAACGAGGAGGAGCTTTCTATTCAACCAATCTCATTAATAAGGAGCTCCAAAAAGAGGATTAAACCCACACATGATGCGAAGAAGAAAAAGAAAAGACGGAGAAGCAAAGGTGATGATGATAATTGCTATACTATTGGTGCTATCCATACTATTAATGATGAGAGTGATTATGCTTATGATATGAAAAGGCCCAAGCTTGGGGATGCTATGTTTGATGAGAATGACATGTTTGAGAATTTATTTGCTGCAATTAATGTTTGTACCAAGCTTGGGGATGCTATGTTTGATGGAGATGATATTTTTAGTCCCCCAAGTCTTGATGTGCAAATTTACTATGATGATAGCATGCCTCCTATTTATGATGATTGCAATATTTATGAAAGTGGGTTTGGAAGAGTGTCAACTTTAGTAAGTAGTGATCCCACTATTTTGAGGGTGTTGAATCTTATTATAATGATAAAAGTGGATTTGGAGAGGTCATGACTTTATTTAGCAATGATTCCACTATCTTGGAAGAGGTTTCAATTGATTATGATGAGAATAAAGTTGCTACTTATGATGATTGTTGTGATGACACTTATGCTATAAAAAGTAGTGATGATTATATTTATAAAACTTGTCATGATTATGATTACCCTTTTTCTGAACATTACTCTTTTAATGTGGAAACAATTTATAGTATTCGAGTTTCTTATAATCCTCCCACTATTCATGAGAAGAAATTTACTTATGTGGAGAGTAATAAAATTTATATGCTTGAAGATCATGAAAATAATGCTTTATGTGATGGTTATATTGTTGAATTCATTCATGATGCTACTGAAATTTTTTATGAGGGAGGAATATATGCTTGTAGGAATTGCAATAATATCAAGTTTCCTCTCTATGTGTTGAAAATCTTGAAGCTATGCTTGTTTTGCTTTCCTATGCTAGTTGATTCTTGTTCCCATAAGTTGTTTGCTCACAAAATCCCTATGCATAGGAGGTGGGTTAGACTTAAATGTGCTAGTCATATGCTTCATGATGCTCCCATTATGTTTCAATTCTTATCTTTTATGTGAGCATCATTGTCATCATCATGCCTAGCTAGAAAGGCATTAAAGAAAAGCGCTTGTTGGGAGACAGACCAATATTTATACCTACTGTTTTTGTGTGTTCACATGATTAATCTACTGTAGTAATCATGTTTTATATCTTTTGTTTCAATAAAGTGCCAAGTAATACCTTTAGGATAGCCTATGGTGATAGTTAATTTGATCTTGCTGAAAAACAGAAACTTTTGCGTGCACGAAAATAATTTTCATAAATCACAGGAACGTGCTTTTCAGTTGATTCTTTTTGCATAAGATTAATAAACAAATTGCTTAGGACTTCCTAATTTATCAGGATTTTTGGAGTTACAGAAGTATTCAAAAGTTACAGATTACTACAGACTGTTCTGTTTTTAACAGATTCTGTTTTTCGTGTGTAGTTTGCTTATTTTGATGCATCTATGAGTAGTATCGGAGGGTATGAACCATAGAGAAGTCGTAATACAGTAGATATTACACCAATTTAAATAAATAATGAGTTCATTACAGTACCTTAAAGTGGTGGTTTATTTTCTTATACTAACGGAGCTCATAAGATTTTTCTGTTGAAGTTTTGTGTTGTGAAGTTTTCAAGTTTTTGGGTAAAGATTTGATGGATTTTGGAATAAGGAGTGGTAAGAGACTAAGCTTGGGTATTCCCAAGGCACCCCAAGGTAATATTCAAGGACAACCAAGAGCCTAAGCTTGGGGATGCCCCGGAAGGCATCCCCTCTTTCGTCTTCGTTCATCGGTAACTTTACTTGGAGCTATATTTTTATTCACCACATGATATGTGTTTTTCTTGGAGCGTCATTTTGTTTTATTTTGTTTTGCTTGTTGTTTGAATAATATCCCAAGATCTGAAATTCTTAAATGTTAGAGAATCTTCAACTACTCATTGATTTTCACTTATATCTTTTGGAGTAGTTTGTCGTTTGCTCTAGTGCTTCACTTATATCTTTTTAGAGAATGACGGTGGTTTTATTTTGAAGAAATTGATGAACTCTCAGTGCTTCACTTATATTATTTTGAGAGTCTTCTAGAACAGCATGGTAATTTTCTTTGGTTATGAATCTAGTCCTAATATGATGGGCATCCAAGAGGGATATAATAAAAACCTTCATATAAAGTGCATTGAATACTATGAGAAGTTTGATGCTTGATGATTGTTTTGAGACATGAGGATGGTGATATTAGATTCATGCTAGTAGAGTAATTGTGAATTTGAGAAATACTTGTGTTGAGGTTTGTAAGTCCCGTAGCATGCACGTATGGTAACCGTTGTGTAACAAATTGGAAGCATGAGCTATTTCTTTGATTGTCTTCCTTTTGTGTAGAGGTCGGGATCGTGCGATGGTTAACTCCTACCAACCCTTCCCCTAGGATCATGCGTGTAGTACTTTGTTTTCAAGACTTGTAGATTTTTGAAATAAGTATGTGAGTTCTTTATGACTAATGTTGAGTCCATGGATTATACGCACTCTCACCCTTCCACCGTTGCTAGCCTCTCTAGTGTCGCGCAACTTTCGCCGGTACCATACACCCACCATATACCTTCCTCAAAACAGCCACCATACCTACCTATTATGGCATTTCCATAGCCATTCTGAGATATATTGCCATGCAACTTTCCACGGTTCCATTTATTATGACACGCTCCATCATTGTCATATTGCCTTGCATGATCATGTAGTTGACATTGTATTTGTGGCAAAGCCACCATTCATAATTTTTCATACATGTCACTCTTGATTCATTGCACATCCCGGTACATCACCAGAGGCATTCATATAGAGTCATATTTTGTTCTAAGTATTGAGTTGTAAATAAATAGAAGTGTGATGATCTTCATTATTAGATCATTGTCCCGTGTGAGGAAATAAAAAAAAGAGGCCAAAAGAGTCTCCAAAAAAATATAAAGAGTCTCCAAAAAAGAGGGGAGTCTCTAAAAAATGAGAGAAAAAGAGAGACGGGACAATGCTACTATCCTTTTCCACACTTGTGCTTCAAAGTAGCACCATGATCTTCATGATAGAGAGTCTCTTATTTTGTCACTTTCATATACTAGTGGGAATTTTCATTATAGAACTTGGCTTGCATATTCCAGTGATGGGCTTCCTCAAATGCCCTAGGTCTTCGTGAGCAAGCAAGTTGGATGCACACCCACTTAGTTTCTTTTGTTGAGCTTTCATACATTTATAGCTCTAGTGCATCCGTTGCATGGCAATCCCTACTCACTCACATTGATATCTATTGATGGGCATCTCCATAGCCCATTGATACACCTAGTTGATGTGAGACCATCTTCATCCTTTTTGTCTTCTCCACAACCACCATTCTATTCCACCTATAGAGCTATGTCCATGGCTCGTGCTCATGTATTGCATGAAAGTTGAAAAAGTTTGAAAATTCTGAAGTATAAAACAATTGCTTGGCTGAAACCGGGGTTGTGCATGATTTGAATATTTTGTGTGACGAAGATGGAGCATAGACAAACTATATGATTGTGTAGGGATGAACTTTCTTTGGCCATGTTATTTTGAGAAGACATAATTACTTTGTTAGTATGCTTGAAGTATTTTTTATGTCAATATTAAACTTTTGTCTTGAATATTTCGGATCTGAACATCCATGCCACAATAAAGAAAATTACATTGGTAAATATGTTAGGTAGCATTCCACATCAAAAATTCTGTTTTTATCATTTACCTACTCAAGGACGAGCAGGAATTAAGCTTGGGGATGCTTGATACATCTCCAACGTATCTATAATTTTTTATTGTTCCATACTATTATATTATCCATCTTGGATGTTTTATATGCATTTATATGCTATTTTATATGATTTTTGGGACTAACCTATTAACCTAGAACCTAGTGCCAGATTCTGTTTTTCCCTTGTTTTTGAGTATCGCAGAAAAGGAATACCAAACGGAGTCCAATTGACCTGAGAATTCGCGGAGATTGTTTCTGGACCAGAAGAAGCCCACGGAGCATCGGAGATGGACCAGAAGAGTCCCGAGGCCACCACGAGGGTGGAGGGCGCGCACCACCCCCCTGGGCGTGCCCTCCTACCTCGTGGTTGCCTCGTGGACCCCCCTGACTTGTTCCCGACGCCAACACCTCTTATATATCCCCAAACTTCCAGAACATAACCTAGATCGGGAGTTCCGCCGCCGCAAGCCTCTGTAGTAACCAAAAACCAATCGAGACCCTGTTCCAGCACCTTGCCGGAGGGGGGATCCATCACCGGTGGCCATCTTCATCATCCCGGCGCTCTCCATGACGAGGAAGGAGTAGTTCACCCTCGGGGCTGAGGGTATGAACCAGTAGATATGTGTTTAATCTCTCTCTCTCTCTCATGTTCTTGATTTGGCACGATCTTGATGTACTGTGAGCTTTGCTACTATAGTTGGATCTTATGATGTTTCTCCCCCTCTACTCTCTTGTAATGGATCGAGTTTTCCCTTTGAAGTTATCTTATCGGATTGAGTCTTTAAGGATTTGAGAACACTTGATGTTTGTCTTGCATGTGCTTATCTGTGGTGACAATGGGATATTCACGTGATCTACTTGATGTATGTTTTGGTGATCAACTTGCGGGTTCTGTGACCTTGTGAACTTATGCACAGGGGTTGGCACACGTTTTCGTCTTGACTCTCCGGTAGAAACTTTGGGGCACTCTTTCAAGTTCTTTGTGTTGGTTGAATAGATGATCTGAGATCATGTGATGCATATCGTATAATCATACCCACGGATACTTGAGGTGACATTGGAGTATCTAGGTGACATTAGGGTTTTGGTTGATTTGTGTCTTAAGGTGTTATTCTAGTACGAACTCTAGGATAGATCGAACGGAAAGAATAGCTTCATGTTATTTTACAACGGACTCTTGAATAGATCGGTCAGAAAGGATAACTTTGAGGTGGTTTCGTACCCTCTTTATTTGTTCTCCGCTATTAGTGACTATGGAGTGACTCCTTGATGCACGTTGGGGGATTGTTATATGATCCAATTATGTTATTATTGTTGAGAGAACTTGCACTAGTGAAAGTATGAACCCTAGGCCTTGTTTCGAAGCATTGCAATACCTTTACGCTCACTTTTGCTACTAGTTACCTTGCTGTTTTTATATTTTCAGATTACAAAAACCTATATCTACCATCCATATTGCACTTGTATCACCATCTCTTCACCGAACTAGTGCACCTATACAATTTACCATTGTATTGGATGTGTTGGGGACACAAGAGACTCTTTGTTATTTGGTTGCAGGGTTGTTTGAGAGAGACCATCTTCATACTATGCCTCCCACGGATTGATAAACCTTAGGTCATCCACTTGAGGGAAATTTGCTACTATCCTACAATCCTCTGCACTTGGAGGCCCAACAACGTCTACAAGAAGAAGATTGCATAGTAGACATCAAGCTCAAGAACACCTCTCCTCCTGAGGTTATTCTTCCCTTGTACTTGTTCATCCTCAGCCTACAAGGCAATCCACCACACCACACTGGAGTAGGGTATTACACCACAACGGTGGCCCAAACCAGTATAAACCCTTGTGTCTCTTGTTCTTCGGGTTCGATGAGCTAGGCCTTGAGATCGTTGCGAGAGCGAGCTACAGGGAGGGAGAGATCTTCGTGCGCACCCCAGTGTTCGAACCTCAAGGGTTTGCCGGAACCCGTAATCCGACAGCACCAAATCATTTTGTGCTTAGACATGATATATCTGAAATGCTCAATGCACACGATTAGTCCGCAAATGCATTGTCATCAATCACCAAAACTACTAAGGGATAAATATGCCCTTACAATCTCCCCCTTTTTGGTGGATTGATGACAACACGGGATTTGCACATAGGGATATAAAATGAAACATAGGCAAACCCAACATCTATAAAATATAGACGGGCTCCCCCTAGATGTGTGCACTCTAGAGAAGTTCTTTAGACTACATGGCACACATACTAGGATCAACACTCCCCCTATATTTTATAGACGAGACATATCTTGCAATAAAATGACTAATACTAAGGAAGGAGGCAAGATAATAACTATGAGCATAAAGTAACCGGCACAAGATAGCATAAGCTCACGGGCTACTAAGCATGAACGACAATAAGATACGCTAGAGTGCATAAGTCTTACACCATATGAAAGGGAAATACGACTCACGAGCACAAACCAGAGCAAAGCAAACAAGGTTCAACCGAAAGAAAGCAAAGCGACAAGGCGAAACACCACGACAAAGCAAAGCGACAAAGCGAAACACCAGGACACACGACTTGCAAATCCTACACTATCTCCCCCTTTGGCATCGAGACACCAAAAAGGCAGAGAGGACACCTACGACATAGGTGGTAGCCCAAGATGAAGTGATCACTCGTCACGCTCCTCGTCAGAATCGGCAGCGGGGATGGGCTCCTCCTCAGATTCAGTCCACTGATAGCCCTGCTTTGCCATCCATTCTGCCTCTTGGGTGATGTGCTTCTCGGACCCGCTTGATATCTCCTCATAAAACGTCCTCAAGATCCTCTTGTCGCGACGGCGATTCTCCTTCTGAGCAACATGAGACCTGTACTGGCCCTTGGCCTGCATGCAGAACAGAGCCTTCATCTTGTTCTTCAGCTTCTTAGCCCAAGAAGGCTCAGAAGATGAAGGCGAGTAGCCGACAGAGTTGTCCTCATCAACGTCCTCCTCCTCAGCTACATCCTCATCCACATCCATCTGAGCAGTCGCTGCCTCAGCACGGGTAGTGGTATTAGCCCACTGGCTCTTGATGGGAGCTTGATGGGCTCAAGACGAATCCAGTCGGGGGCAACAAACTCATCATCGGGATAGAGCTTCTCCCAAGTCTTTGTGATCAAGAGAAAGAGGTAAGGTCCATAGATGGGCACCTTACGGTTGAACACCGCAAACCGTAGCTCACACCACATGATATGTGAGACATCAAGTGGTTGCGTCTGAGCACGACGCGCCTCCTCACAAATGAGCATCATATCCATGAGATAGGCATGCACCTTATCCTTGTCACCAATGCGCGGAAAGAGGGAGCTGCGGAAGATCCGATGCATGATGTCAAGGAATGGGTTCAGCACCCACGCCTTCTTGCCACTGGGAAGCGTCTTCTCACATAGTAGGGCTGAAGCTTGTTCTTGTTGGCTGACTTGGGGTTGGCATGAGGGCGAACACCAACGGGCGTGTTGAGCCCCTCATCAGGAACCTGTAGCAAATCCATGAAGTCCTTCCACTTAGCAGTCATCCGTTGTCCATTGGTCATCCAGGTCATGGTTCGTTCCTCATCAGTATGGAAGTGGGCCGAAGCAAAGAACTGGGCCACAATCTCAGGATCAAAGTCCAGGTGGAAATTAAGCAAGTGCTCAATGCCAAATTGCTCCACCAGGTCCAAAACCTCACCAAAGTATGACCGGTGTTGATCCTTCCTCATATGGACCATGTCGCACGTCCACGTACATGTTCTGCTTGGCCTTGATCACATCTAGAAAGATAAGATTCTGCTGCTTGGTCTAGAACAACTCATTCCCTCTAAAATTTGCACGGGGATTCACATGGGGGTTGATCTTCCTTCGAGTGACAAACTCAGCCAGTGGGATCTCATCCATGCCCATTGATGGCTCCCTGGTCTTGGTGGCGGTGGTCTTGGCTCTGCGTTAGGGAGCATTAGAGCCCTCTCGAGCGACGAACATTGGAACCGGAGCCACCACCTATGACACACAACACAAGAACACGCAAGAGAAGCGAGAAGGATCAATGCAAAGACCACAGCAAAAACAGACGAAACATGTAGAAATAACATTGGGTAGTGGCCACGAGGAAGGCTTGAAGTCAACGGCAGTATTGCTCCATAATGCGGAACTAAAAATTTACTGCTGCTCTAGTCGCGGTAGTACCGCGCCGGGATGGCACGGTAGTACCACGCCTAGAGCGGAAGTAAAATTTTACATCCGCGCCGCGCGCGGTAGTACCGCTCTAGAGGAGCGGTAGTACCATGCGAGCCGAACGCAGCCAAAGCGGTAGTACCGTACGAGAGGTGCGGTAGTACCCCTCGGGGTCAGATTCGAAATGAATCAGATCTAGGTACAGCCGCAATAATGGAGCGGTAGTACGGTTGATCAAAACTACCGAGTAGCAACATACCGAATAGCATCTCTACTGCATTACTACTCTCCTACACCCTGCTCTTGCAAAGATTTGGCCTAAAATCTCAAGAACAACATGCATCTCCCCAAAACCTAACGACAAAACAACGAGGCAAATAGAGAGGCAAAAAGAGAGGGATTTGGGGAGAAACCTTGTTCCATGGCAAGAGGGCGTGGTGGGGAACGATCCCACCGGACGGAATGCAAGGAGAGCGGCCGGAGACGGAGATCCTAAGAGGTCCTCCGGTGCCGTTCTTAGGCAGGAGAGAGAGAGAGAGAGAGAGAGAGAGAGAGAGAGAGAGAGATGACGTGGGGAAAAGGAGTTGAATGGGTATGGGGGAGTTGGAACTCCCCCTGCCCGCTCTTAACCCCCCCACGCCGCATGACGATCTTGTAGTACTGCTGGTCATCATGATAGTACCGCCAAGGAAGAAATACCGCACTGTTGGCGGTAATCTTGCTCCTCTAGCGGCAGTAAAAAAAATACTGCCGTGCTGGTTGCGGTAGTACCGTGCACAGCTCCTGCGGCAGTACCGTGGCAAGCCAAGGTAGTACCGTAGACCCAAGAAAATGCAAGTTTCGTGAACAAGAGAGAAAAACGGCCTTGCAAAGCAACCTTCAAACGAACGGACACACCAAAGAGCTAACACACGAGGCAACTCAAACACAAGCTCGGCACGAAGAAAGAACGACAAAAGAGAACAAGGAACAAACGCGAGACACAACCTCTCCATAGAGAGGGCGGTGGCCGGAGCCACCTATGTTTGAGTAGATTGGTATGGCACCGCGAAGGATTATCCTTGGGCCCATGACCAAAACTCGTCTTTGAAGCACAAGTACCATAAAAATGGCTAATGTGAAAGAGTTGATCAATTTATGCATAATGGGGGAGGGAGAGTTCATTGAGAGAACAACACTCCCCCTATGTCCATGCCTACACCTAAACAAGATATTAGATTGAGTATGGTGAGGTGTGCAAGGGTTCAAGCCACATTGCTCGAATCAATGATATTTAGCTCATGCCTTAACTCGCGAAATCTTGCTTCATCCAAAGGTTTCGTGAAGATATCTGCAAGGTTATCATGAGTGTTTACATAGTTGAGCTCGATCTCCCCTCGCCTAATATGATCCCGGATGAAGTGATACCGAATCTCAATATGCTTCGTCTTGAAGTGTTGCACCGGGTTGAGGGAAATCTTGATGGCACTTTCATTGTCACACCAAAGAGGCACTTTGTCACTAATGACATCGTAATCCTTTAAAGTTTGCCTCATCCATAGAAGTTGTGCACAACAACTACCGGCGGCCACATACTCCGCTTCGGTGGACGAGAGAGACACACAACTTTTCTTCTTAGAAGACCAACTCACCAAAGAGCAACCAAGGAATTGGCACCCTCCGGAAGTTGACTTCCTATCCACTTTGTCTCCCGCCATATCGGAGTCCGAATATCCTACAAGGTTGAAGTTTGCTCCTCTTGGGTACCATAAGCCAAAGTTTGGGGTATGAGCCAAATATCAAAATATTCGCTTGACCGCCACAAAGTGGCTTTCCTTAGGTGTGGCTTGAAACCGTGCACAAATTCCCACTCTCAACATGATATCCGGTCTAGATGCACAAAGGTAAAGCAAGGAGCCAATCATGGAGCGATATACCTTTTGATCCACTGCTTTATCATTGGGATCTATGTCAAGTTGGCATTTGACGGGCATTGGAGTGGAAGCCGGCTTGACATCACTTAGCTTGAATCTCTTGAGCATGTCTTGAGTGTATTTGGCTTGGTTGATGAACGTTCCTTCTCTTCTTTGCTTTACTTCGAACCCGAGAAAGAACTTCAACTCTCCCATCATGGACATCTTGAACTTTGAGGTCATGGGAGCGGCAAATTCCTCATTGAAAGCTTTGTTAGGGGAACCAAAGATAATATCATCAACATATAGTTGGCACACAAACAACTCCCCTTTGACCTTCTTAGTAAAAAGAGTGGGGTCGATTTTCCCAATTTCAAACCCACGATCTTGCAACAACTCGGTAAGGTGGTCATACCACACACGTGGGGCTTGTTTAAGGCCATAGAGTGCCTTATCGAGTTGATACACATGATCGGGGAAATAGGGATCCTCAAACCCGGGGGTTTGTTTGACATACACCAACTCATTAATAGGACCATTAAGTAAAGCACTCTTCACATCCATTTGTTGCAACTTAAAGTTATGATGAGAAGCATAAGAAATCAACAAACGAATGGATTCAAGGCAAGCAACGGGAGCAAAGGTTTCACCGTAGTCGATACCCTCGACTTGGGAGTAGCCTTGTGCTACCAACCGAGCCTTGTTGCGAACGATAATACCATGAGCATCTTGCTTGTTCTTGAAGATCCACTTGGTTCCAATGACATTATGATTCCCTGTTGGCCTTGGCACCAATCAGCACACCTTGTTGTGCTCGAATTTGTTGAGTTCTTCATGCATGGCATTAAGCCAATCCGGAACTTCGAGCACCTCATAGACCTTTTGGGGTTCAACACAAGAGACAAACGCGTGATGTTCACAATAGTTTGCCAATTATCTACGAGTGCTTACCCCCTTTCGTATGCTTCCAAGCACATTCGTCATGAGATGACCCTTGGTAGTGAGCTTGGAAGCAATCTTGGTGGCACGACGCTCCAATTCCTCCTCAGGAGTGAGTTGAGGAGCGGAAACTTGATCATCTTGAGTGTCGTCTTGAGCTGGATCTTGACCTTGAACTTGCTCGGAGGAGAGAACTTGACCTTGGGCATCACATGGTGGTTCAACACCATCTTGAGGTTGATCTTGCCCTTGATCTTGTTCATGAGGTTGAGGGCCTTCACTTTGTTCTTCGGAAGCGTGTGGGTCTTGTGTTGGTGATGGTTCCACTTGAGTGGAACATTGTCCTTCTCCTTCGGCCACAAGCTCTGTTGGAAAAGGTAGTGCCTAGGAGGCGCTTAGGCACGCCTAGGCGCTAGGCAATGGCCAAACGCCTCGCCTAGGGCATAAATGGAGGTCTAGGCAGGGCAAGCAAATAATTGCCTACCCAAGCAAGAAATCATGCCACATACTGCACTGATATGCCAAATGGTTTATATTCCAATGGCAATAGAAGGTCATTAACTTATTTATATGCCCTAAACTAATATCAACACCCATATAATAATCACAAATACACTACGAGTAAAAATTATATTACCGCCTACGCCGCGCCTAGGGCGCTTAGGCACCGCCTAGGCACTAGGCGATGGGCAACCGCCTCGCTTACGCCTACCGCTTTTTCCATCCTTGGCCACAAGGGGTTTCTCAATGGGTAGGATAAAACCAACACCCATTCTTCTTATGGCTTGGGGAGGAATTTCATCACCTACATCACAAGTACCACTTTGCTCCACTTGGTAGCCATTATTCTCATCAAACTCCACATTACACGTCTCCTCAATAAGTCCCATGGACTTATTGAGGACACGGTAAGCATGAGAGTTTGTAGCATAACCAACAAATTTTCCCTCATAAGCTCTAGCCTCAAATTTTGACAAACGAACACCTTTCTTGAGAATGAAACACTTACACCCGAACACCCGAAAGTACTTGAGGTTGGGCTTCTTACCGATGAGTGTCTCATATGGAGTTTTGTTCAAGCCATTGCGGAGATAAAGCTGATTGGATGCATGACATGCGGTGTTGATGGCTTCGGCCCAAAAGTTGTATGGAGACTTGAACTCCGCCATCATGGTCCTTGCCGCATCCATCAACGTCCAGTTCTTCCTCTCCGCTACACCATTTTGTTGAGGGGTGTAAGGTGTGGAATATTGATGCTTGATCCCCTCATCACTAAGGAACTCATCCAAGGTGTAGTTCTTGAACTCGGTGCTGTTGTCACTTCTTATTGTCAAGATCTTTGCATTGTGTTGGCGTTGAGCTTCATTTGCAAAGTCAATGACGGTTTGTTGAGTCTCACTCTTCCTCTTGAGGAAGTACACCCAAGTGTATCTTGAATAGTCATCCACAATCACCAAGCAATACTTTCTACCCCCCAAGAGTATCAAAGGATGGAGGCCCAAAGAGATCCAAGTGAAGGAGCTCCAAAGGCCTCTTTGAGTAAATGATAGTCGTGGGAGGGTGAGCCTTCCAATGTAGCTTTCCTTCAATGCAAGCACGATCTTTGGCAAAAATAACATTTGTTAGTCCTCGGACATGGTCCCCCTTGAGAAGACTTTGCAAAGATCTCATATTGACATGGGCTAAACGGTGATGTCAAAGCCATCCCACGTCAACTTTAGCCATTAGGCATGTCGCGGTCTTAGTGGGTCGCTCCAAAAACTTAATCACATAGAGACCGTTCTCGACATGCCCAACAAAAGCTACTTTAAGAGTCTTGCTCCACAAGAGGGCCACGGTATCAATATCAAAGAAAGTGGCAAATCCCATGATTGCAAGTTGACGAACGGAAAGTAAATTGTACGCAAGGGACTCAACAAGCATGACCTTCTCGATCGTGAGATCATAAGAAATGGCAACCTTGCCAAGTCCCAATACCTTAGAGGACGAGGCATCACCCCACTCGACATTGGTGGGCATAGATGGACTCTTGTGCACATCCACCACCAAGTCCTTTCTTCCGATCATATGATTAGTGGCTCCACTATCGAGCAACCATGATCCCCCACCGGAAGCAAAAACCTACAAGAGATCAATGCTTGGTTTTAGGTATCCATTTTGTAATGGGTCCTTTGATGTTAGTGACAAGGGTCTTAGGAACCCAAATAGACCATTCAATGTACTCATAAGGAGAACCAACAAATTTAGCATAAATATGTCCATCACTAGCATGACATAACACATAGGAAGGGTTAAAGTCGCCGGCTTTGTTGGAAGGGGTGGCATTGCCTTTCTTGGCACCACCACCCTTCACATTGTTCTTCTTCTCCTTAGAAGCACCCTATCCCTCTTTCACAAAAGTTCGCTTGAGAGGAGGAGGTCGTTTTGCCTTGTTATTCTTCTTCTTGTTCTTGGACTTGGGTGCGAACCCAATCCCTTCCTTGGCCACAACTTCCTTTTGATTGCTCAAAAGGTCGTTGAGGTTCTTCTCACCTTGTATGCACGGCACAAGGCCTTTCTCAAGTTGCTCCTTCAACTTTGCATTCTCCTCAACAAGATGCACATGCTCACAACAAGGGTTAGTAGCATTTGCATTATTAATTAAAACCATATGAGGAAAAATGGCTTTCTCCTTGGTTAGCTTCACTTGGAGTTGATCATGAGACTCTTTAAGACTAGCATGAGTACCCTTCAAGGCCTTGTGAGCCTTGTCAAGTATATCAAACTCCTCCTTGAGTCTAGCAAGATCAACCCCAAGTTTGGGCTTCTCGGAATTTAGCACACGAGATACAACATGATCATGATCAAGATCTTTCTTTAATTTAGCATGGTCATCATTGTGTGACTCCTCAAGAGCCAAACGGTGACTGCGCTCTTCCTCAAGCGCATTAGAGAGATCCGATATCTCATTGGCATAGTCACGACTATGCCCCTCCATCTTAGAGATGGTTTCTTCGTGAGCCTCGATCATGTCATTAGCTTCACCAAGTTGTTCCAAGAGAGCAACAAAGTGCTTCTTGGATATACCCTTGAGCTTACTCATAAAAGACTCAAATTCATTTTCCTCCTCATTAGACCCCTCATTTTCATCAATGCAATCCGTCAAAGAAGGATTAGTAATGATGGTAGTCTTGATGTTGGGAGTTACCTTGTTGGTGGCTTTAGCCATGAGGCACTTGGCGGTGATGTTCTCATTGGGTGAGTCGAAGAGAGACACCCTTGGAGTTGTCGCAATGGCAACGGAGGCCATGGCAACCGAATCACCGTCTTCATCATCATCATCATCCTCATTTTACTCTTCTTGTGCCACCAACCCCTTGGGAGGAGTCTTCTTGGTGAAGTTGCTCTTGTTGGGGAAGGACTTGGCCTTGTCTTTTCGGATGAGCTTGCCACCATTGTCTTCCCTATTCTCATATGGGCACTCCGCAACAAAGTGGATTACATTGCCACAATTATAGCAAGTCCTCACTCGTTGCTTGCCCTTTGTGCCGCTTGAGTTGTTCTTGTTGAAGTTGGGCCTCGTGTTCTTCTTGCTCCAAAATTGCCTTGAAGTGAGAGCCATGTTCTCATGATAAGCATATTTTGTATCTTCGGGATTGTTCTCCTCTTCATCCTCTTCATCCTCTTCTTCCACACTAACCTTGGCCTTCAAAGCAAGGTTGGGCTTCTTAGCTATTTGAACGCAACACCGCATTGTCGACGGTCTTGTCCAAGATCCTCATTGCCACAAACTCATCCAACACTTCACTTGAGGACAAGGTGTGGAAGTCCGTCCTTTGACGGATGCTGGAGGACATGGCCTTGTGGTAAGGCATCATGGCCTTGAGGAACTTGCGCTTGATCCAATTGTCATCTGTATCCTTGCTCATGTGATCTCGTAGTAAGATCGCGAGAGTGGTTAACCTCCGGTAAAGCTCGCGAGGTTTTTCGCCTTCATTCATTACAAACTCATCGGCTTCATCTTGCACCACTTCATAGTTGGAGCGTTGAATGCTTGCGCTTCCCTTGTAAAGGGAGACAACATGGTGCCATGCTTCCTTGGCCATGGTGAAAGGTCGGACATGTGCAAGATCTTCGGATGGAATTGCATCTTGGATGATGAATAGAGCATTCTCGTTGAATTGATGATCCGCGGCTTCTCTAGGGGTGAAGTTGCTTGGGTCATGCGGATAAAAACCTTACTCAATGATTCTCCAAAGATTAGTATTAACATGATTTAAATGACGTTTAAAGCGATATACCCAAGCGTCAAAATCCTCATTTTTCACAATCTTAGGAGGAGGGCCAGCATGATTTAAATGAGTGGAGGGAATAGGTCCTCCATAAGTGGGAGGAGGTTCCACATGGGCAAAGATGCCACTACCATTTCTGCCACTAGACAAAGGAACTTTCTCACTAGTAGCTTCCTCCTTGTCGGAGTTAGCATCCGTCACCTTGTTAGTGGGATCGACCACTTCCAACGGTGCGATGGATAATTTGAGACCATCAAGAAAGTTCTTGAGCATGCCTTTGACCTCGGCCGTCATGGAGGTTTTCAATGTGTCCAAAGCCACATTGAACTCCTCACGTGAAACCGAGGTTCCCCCATCGACCGTAGACGAGGACGGAATCACACCGGGGTGCTCCTCCTCACCGTCTACGGTGTCAACCATACTCTTCGGACGACAAAGTCCTTAACAAAGAGACGAGGCTCTGATACCAATTGAAAGGATCGATATAGTTGACTAGAGGGCGTGAATAGGCAACTAACAATTTTTAGCTTTTCTTTACCAATTTAAACTTTGCATCAAATTAGGTTGTCTAGATATGCAACTAGGTGAGCAACCTATATGATGCCACAACAACAAGTACACAAGCAAGCAAGGAATGTAATACAAGATAAGCTTGCACAAGTAAAGGGACGAGATAACCAATAGTGGAGTCGGTGAAGACGAGGATGTGTTACCAAAGTTCCTTCCCTTTGAGAGGAAGTACGTCTCCGTTGGAGCGATGTGGAGGCACAATGCTCCCCAAGAAGCCACTAGGGCCACCGTATTCTCCTCACGCCCTCACACAATGCGAGATGTTGTGATTCCACTATTGGTGCCCTTGGAGGCGGCGACCGAACCTTTACAAACAAAGTTGGGGCAATCTCCACAACTTAATTGGAGGCTCCCAACAACACCACGAAGCTTCACCACAATGGAATATGGCTTCGCGGTGACCTCAACCGTTTAGGTTGCTCAAACACCCAAGAGTAACAAGATCCGCAAGGGATTAGTGGGGGGAATCAAATTTCTCTTGGTGGAAGTGTAGATCGGGGCCTTCTCAACCAATCCCTAGAGAATCAACAAGTTTGATTGGCTAGGGAGAGAGATCGGGCGAAAATGAAGCTTAGATCAACAATGGAGCTTGGGGGGTGGAAGAGGTAGTCAACTCGGAGAAGAAGACTCCCCTTTTATAGTGAAAGAAAAAAAAATCCAACCGTTATCCACTAACTCAGCCTGCGAAGAGCGTTATTACCGCATCAGACAAGCGGTACTACCGCAAGTGCCTGCGGTACTACCGCATGGCTCTGCGGTACTACGGCCGCCGTGGCAGGAGCTAGACCAGCCCTGTTGCGAAGGAGCAGAGAGCGGTAGGACCGTTGGCGCGGTACTATCGCTCCCCCTTGCGGTACTACCGCAAGGCAGGGTTAGTCTAGGCTGGGAAGGCATGGACATATAAAAATACATCCCTGGCTACTTCTGCTGAGTTTCGATCTATGCAAAAATCCGACACGGTACTACCGCAAGCCTAGCGCGGTACTACCGCGTAGGGCGCGGATGTAAAAAATTACATCTGCCCCTACTTCCGCTCGTGCTGTTGTGCCTGGCCCGAGGCCACGGTACTACCGCAAGTCTGGAGCGGTACTACCGCATAGGGCGTGGATGTAAAAAATTACATCCGCCCCTACTTCCGCTCGTGCAGCTGAGCCTGGCCTGAGGCCACGGTACTACCGCGCCCAAAGGGGCGGTACTACCGTGAGCACTTGCGGTACTACCGCGCCCATGGCCGGTACTACCGCAAGGCCCTGCGGTACTACTCCTCCGAAGAGCAGTACTACCGCATGCCCCAGTTCAACAACACTAGAAATCCTATATTTTGCATAGACACGGAGAAATGTAGGATGCTCCAAAGAGCCAAAGGAAAGGTGGTGCAGAAAGGAACAAACGTATACGTGATGATTCCACCCAAACCTTTCCAACGCGGACCCCCTCTTAATAGTACGGCTTTCCTACGACTCAAATCCACCGAAAAGAAAAGTAGAGAAACGCCGTCTTCAATAAGCTCCGAGGGGCACCAAATCGTTTTGTGCTTAGACATGATATATGTGAAATGCTCAATGCACACAATTAGTCCGCAAATGCATTGTCATCAATCACCAAAACTACTAAGGGATAAATATGCCCTTACAGAGGAACATGGGAGCGGAAGCTGGCCGATGAGATGGAGCTGCGAGGCGGATCGGGCTGGCCGGTGAGGTGAAGGTGGGATGGGAATCGAGCTGGCCGGTGAGGTCGCTTTGCGATTTGGGCGGAGTTGCGGCGGAGCAGTGGATCTGGTGAGGCAAGCTGGCGGCGAGCCGAGCGAGGTTGGGGCAGAGCTCGGGCGGTGCCGGCGAATGTGGAAGATGGGGTCATGCGAGATTAGCTGGAGGGGATTACACGCGGGATTAGTGCGAGCTCGTGTTTTTCTTCTGTTTTTTTACAATACGAGGCACACTCTTGACCGTGAGATTTCAAGTGAATCAACGGCCTTCGAGCGGTCTGACTATGGTGTCCCTTCAGACTATAGATAGGAAGTGTTTTCCATTCTTATTTGAAGGCCTCAAATCAAATGACATTGATGAATTAAGTATTGGATAAGTTGAGCTCATTTTTGTAGTAACATATGTTGATTGTTGGTTTCACAAACTAGTCACACCTAGACAATGATTTAATTGAATTTCTCCTCTCTCTAACTTCTAAACTCTTAACGTATTTCATACTCATCGTTTCGATTCGCTTGACTCCATTTTATAAGACAATTTTTACACTTGAGAAACATATTGAACATGCATTTACTGTATTGTATAGCTTATTTATTATAAAATTATGAGAAATATATAAATTTATAAAGCAAAAACTTGTTGAATTTTACATGAGTATGTGTTAAACCAAATGTGCTTTGCAGCATAGTACTCACTCTGTGTTAGCTTGCAAAAACATCTTATATTGTGGGACAGATGGAGTATATGATAAGAGAGATGAGCAAAATATTTTAAACGAGGAAATGTCTCCATGTATTCATTATTTTTAGTCCAGGCATTTTAGAGACTCGATTCCCAATTAAAATGTAAGATACGAGAGCATACATTTATTTAGTGATTAAAAATGGAGCATTGTGAAATTGCTCGACCGACAAACATATATACTTCCTACCTAGTTGGCATAAAATGATTTCTGCTCTTTGATGTTCTTTATTCATAAAAGGTTGTAACAAATTTATATCTTACCTCAAAGACAACTTAGTAGAGAATCTTACATAATTGGAGTTGTCTAGACTATCTACAGATATTGTGCCCATTGGAAGCTGTATGAAGAAGAGAGAGAAAATGCGATGGGGCAATAAATATCTTCATTTCACATCTATGCTAAATATGGTGTTCATTTTATTTCTGTTCTCTAGTTATAGATTGAATTCAATTTAAGCATTGTCAAATTATAGATATTTTTCCGATTCGCTCATGTTTTAAAAAACAAAAGAAAGACAATTTACAAGTGTAATTGTTACCATACAGCGTTGTTCGAGCATGTGTTTTCATCGTTTTTGTTTGTCTATTTCCCACTGGGTTTTGCTTTCTTTGCCCATGTTAAATTCTTATCGAAGAAATACTCCCTCCGTTCCTAAATACTTGTCTTTCTAGAAATTTTAAATGGTCACCACATACGGATGTATATAGACATATTTTAGAATGTAGATTTACTCATTTTGTTCCGTATGTAGTCATCATTTGAAACCTCTAGAAAAACAAGTATTTAGGAACGGAGGGAGTAGATGAACATGGGTGTATGTAAAAATAAAATGCGTCCAGCTATATCCATCCCTTTGATAAATATTTCCCAACGGAGGGGGTATAAGAATCCCCTGCTCAACGAAGCAAGAAACACCACATGCTCCACAGCCCACAGGCTCTGAAATCCGAAGTTGTTCCTGTGAAAAAGAAAATCCAAACTCAGACAGCAACACCTTGACGCAGATCTAAAACTTGGAGTTTTTAGCCGGCTCCGTTTGCAATGCAAAGAGTGGTCCACCGTCCGTCCGTCCGTCCACACATGACGGCCACGTGAAGGACGGTAAAAAAGAAATTCCCTGACCACCGTTGAGATCCATGGACGGTCCACGGTCACGCAAAGAGGAGGAGTCGGCCCTGACACGTACCACTACAATACTCCCCTGCGACACTCTCTCCAACCGTTGGTCCTCGGCGCAATGTGTCTCTGTTCAATGTATTTAGTCTTAGAGCTACCGGCACTAGGCCATGTGAGGGCATGGCATAGAGCTCGCCGTCATGACCCACGAACAAAAAGCCTGTGCCCTGTGCACTATTCTACTCCTCCACCATTCTCCAACCAAACGGCCATCCTGATCAATGTCAGACAGCCTAATTATCATACGGAAAACAGTTGGTGCTCCTAAACATATGAGATTGATTTCGTGGAAGGAGCAGCCGGTAAACTCGTAACTGTAAACTCCTCTGGTTGGTTAAAGGCGACGGTTTCACAGGACAATTATCGACGCGTTTTAAACACGCCCCGTCTACAGTTGATCAAAATAATCTAGTAATGCCAAAGCCGCGGTGACAGCAGCTCTGGGATTTGACCGCCTCGCTGTAGACGAAGCCGATGTGCCGATGAAATATCCCTTTGTACGCAACGGGTTTCACGTTGGCCGGATTATTTTGGACGCGCAGTTAGCACGGCAGCTCGGCCGCGCCTCGCTCGCACAAGACAAGACAGACAAACGTGGCTACTTGTACAAGCCCTGTGCTATGCCAATATGCCATGCTATGCGGCTGTGCGACCTCCCTTCTCCAGTTCTCCGACGATTCAGCTCCATCGTTCCTTCCCTTGCTTGCTTGGTTGTCTATCTCTTCCATCGGAACAGGTAAACAAAGAAACAAACATCTCCATCTGTAAAAAAGAGGAGGAGCGCGTGGGTTTAGATCAGTCTGACCGTATGGTGAGTTTGACCACAACCATGTGCGTACCAGTGGGGTGATCGCTAGTTTAACATGTTGCTTTTCTTTTTACCGGCCAACGCTCCCACCCACTGGTTCAACAATTGCAGCTATATGATCTACCGTATTATTATTAGTCTTCCAAAGCTCTTTTTTTTTTGCGAGTAAGACTTGTAGGCTTAATCCAAAGCTTTATTCGCACTCAATGCTGGTCGGTCTCTCTCAGCTCTCATTTTAGGCATAGATATCTGCTGCACAGCATAGCTGGCCCCTGTATCTCTCACCTCCCATTTAGGTGTAGAATACGTATCTCCCTCCCAAAAAAGAAGGTGTACGTATCTCGTTTGGTCCATCTCAGCTTTACTGAAGGGATCATACATGTACCGTTCCATCAGAAGGGAGGGATCCTATGGAAGAGGTCCCGTTTGTTTCCCAGTTTGTTATGGTTGAGCTGCAGCCTGCAGGTGCTCCACCAGACTTGGGCATCGTCTCCCTGAATCCCGATCTATTCTGATCGTGCCGCAGCACCACATGCACAGTGGAATTCTGTCTCGTTGTATATTATACTAGTAGTACTAATACTAAAACAAACCGGCAAATGACAGTGGCAGTTAGCGGTTAGCGGAGTGCGTGATGGGTGCGCGCGGGGTACACATGGGGAGGCCGGTGCGCCGAGCCACACGAGATTTGAACAGAAACGGACGGGCACCACCAAAGGCTAAATTTCGTGTTTTGACTTTTTTGCAAACAAAATCGGAATCTGACCTCAATTTAAAAAAATTTCGGGATGTTGCGCGTCCTACCGTCGGCCCCTCCGGCGGTAGGTCCTTTGACGACGACTGACGGCCGTTGGCAGTTGCTGACGTGGAAAAGGGCCTACCGCCATCAATTACTGCGAAGAGGTTATCGAAGTTTCACCGCCGCACCTCCGACGGTAGGGTCCTGTGTTGTGGATAAGATAGGGAGGGACTGGTTTGTGGGCCCCACCACCATTCTTCTTCCCCACTCATCTTCTTTCCCGTGCTCAGCTCCTCTTCCCCCTCTCTCCCCCTCACAAAACCCCCTAGATCCACTCCATTTGCTTGAGATTTCATCGGTGGATCCGGAGCATTTTCATCACCCAAGGTACCTCCTCCATTCCCCCTCCTTTTGATTGGTTGAGATCTTTGTTTTGTGTGCATTTGGTCAATTGATTGCAAACCCTAGGTGTTGATCTTGTTGTGTGCATTTATGATGCATTTATGGCTAGGGTTATGGTTATGTTAGGGGTTAGTGTTAGGGTTAGGGTTAGGGTTATGGTATTTATGTTGGGGGTTATGTTGGGGGTTATGTTAGGGGTTATGGTTAGGGTTAGGGTTAATGGTTAGGTTAACTTTAGTATGAATAGTAGTTATGCAAAATTTCGTTTATTTGTCCATTTGTGTTGGTTGGATGACATATATGGATTGATTATATTGTTTCCAATTTCTTAGATGCATAAGCTCGTAAACGTTCATTATTTGGACAAAGTCGACATTTATGCTTGGAAATGATGATGAAGGGGAAGAGGCTATGGTTTTTGACACAAGTCCAAGCTTTGATGATCTTGTAGTTCAAGTGAGAAGCGTCTTACATTGGAATGACCCAAATGCCGAGGTTAAGCTTATTGGGAGGTGTGACGTTGGATTGGGAGTAAAGTCCCGATTAAAGAGTATGCCCATCACCTCCCAATTGCATTGGAATGTGTACAAGGAAAAAGTAGACGCATCACAAGACAAGTCTCTTGAGATCTTTGCCACAAAGGTTGATCCTCCTCCTCCTTTGCAAATTGATCTCAACCGCAATGCATCCTCCCCCATGCATGATGATAGTGCCGAGGTGTATGTCCCTAATTGTTCTAGCCAACCACCAAGTAGCCAACCCAATGAAGATCATATCAATGCTAGCGCCATAGTACTCCGTCATGATGCTATTCCTCATGTTGAAGAAGATGCTATTCCTCATGTTGAAGAAGATGCTAGTGGTCATGTTGATGATGATGCTATTGTTGCTCTAGAGGAGGATGTTTACTCGGAGAATGAAGAGATCCATTACAATCCAATTTGTAACTTGGATGTCATTGTGCGGCAACAAGACATGGACCGTACCCTCCCTTATAACCGTATGTGTGGGTATAACTCGGATGACGAGGGTCCGGAGGAAGAGTTGGATGAGGATGGGTTGACTGCGCAAGAAAATGAAATCTATAAGAAGGTGACCGGCAAGGAGAGAGGGCCGACTTTGTTTAGGGATGTGAGTCTTGCGGACAATGCCGTCGTTGATGGTGGAATGAGATTCTGGTTGTCTGAGCCAACGCCGTGCCCCAAATTCAGTGATCCTCGACCACAAAATGAGGATGAGAATGCTCATTTGAAGAAAGGCATCAAGTTTCGTTCTTTGGTAGAGTTCAAGATATGGTTGTGTGACTATGCCATTAGGAACCATAGGCCGCTTGTTGTTGGTCATTCAAATCAAAACTTCGTACACAACAAATGTGACCAAGAAGGTTGCAAATGGATGGTTCATGTAGAAAAATCAAAGAAACCGGCAATGGGTCTTGAAGAGTCATGTTGGCACTCACACGCGCGTACCCGGACAAGGCCGACCAAGCAAAGGACACCGTCAACTCACGTCTGAGTATCTAGGATACAAATTGTTGCATCAAATAGCACACGATCCAACCGTGAAGGTCAAGTTTCTCATGTCTTCGATTGAGGAACAATTCGGACACCCAGTCAAGTACGGGAACATGGATGGCGAAGGCAAACGCTATTAGGATGTTGCATGGTGATTATGAGGCCGCATATAACATTCTTACCAAGATGTTGGCAGCCATTGCTCATCGAAACCCGGGAATGCGCCATCGGTGGAGTCAATTGACGGAGTGTTTCGTCGTGCCTTCTGGAGCTTTGGACAATGCATTGAGGCATTCACGTATTGTCGCCCGGTCTTGTCTATAGATGGTACATTCTTGACCGGCAAATACAAGGGCACATTGATGGTGGCGATGGCCTACTCTTCAAATGATAATGTGTTGCTGGTGGCATTTGCGTTGGTGCCTTTGAAGGAAATATGCCCTAGAGGCAATAATAAAGTTATTATTTATTTCCTTATATCATGATAAATGTTTATTATTCATGCTAGAATTGTATTAACCGGAAACATAATACATGTGTGAATATATAGACAAACAGTATGTCACTAGTATGCCTCTACTTGACTAGCTTGTTAATCAAAGATGGTTATGTTTCCTAACCATGAACAAAGAGTTGTTATTTGATTAACAAGGTCACATCATTAGTTGAATGATCTGATTGACATGACCCATTCCGTTAGCTTAACACTTGATCGCTTAGTATGTTAATGCTTTCTTCATGACCCATACATGTTCCTATAACTATGAGATTATGCAACTCCTGTTTACGGAGGAACACTTTGGTACTACCAAACGTCACAACGAATCGGGTGATTATAAAGGAGTACTACAGGTGTCTCCAAAGGTACTTGTTGGGTTGGCGATTTCGAGATTAGGTTTTGTCACTCCGATTGTCGGAGAGGTATCTCTAGGCCTTCTCGGTAATACACATCACTTAAGCCTTGCAAGCATTACAACTAATGAGTTAGTTGTGAGATGATGTATTACGAACGAGTAAAGAGACTTACCGTAACTAGATTGAACTAGGTATTGGATACCGACGATCGAATCTCGGGTAAGTAACATACCGATGACAAAGGAACAACGATGTCGTTATGCGGTTTGACCGATAAAGATCTTCAGAGAATATGTAGGAACCAATATGGGCATCCAGGTTCCGCTATTGGTTATTGACCGAGAATGGTTCTAGGTCATGTCTACATAGTTCTCGAACCCGTAGGGTCCGCACGCTTAACGCTTCGATGACAGTTCATTATGAGTTTATAAGTATTGATGCATCAAGTTTGTTCGAGTCCCGGATGTGATCACGGACATGACGAGGAGTCTCAAATGGTCGAGACATAAAGATTGATATATTGGAAGCCTATGTTTGACTTGGAATGGTTCCGAGTGAAAGCAGGATGTTATGGAACACCGGGGTTACGGAACCCCGGGGTATATGGGCCTTCATGGGCCTCAAGGAGAAGGAGAAGGGCCGGCCAGGTGGGCTGCGCGCCCCTCCCCTCTAGTCCGAATAGGACAGGAGAGGGGCGCGCCTTCCCTCTTCCCCTCCCCAATCCTACTCCAACTAGGACAGGGGGAGTCCTACTCCGGTGGGAGTAGGACTCCTCGGCAGCGCCTCCCAAGGCTGGCCGCACCCCCTTGGCTCCTTTATATACGGGCAGGGGCACCCCATGACACACAAGTTGATCTACGAATCTTTCCTTAGCGTGTGCAGTGTGCCCCTTCCACCATATTCCACTTGGTCATATCGTCGCGGAGCTTAGGCGAAGCCTGCGCGGAGAAGTCATATCGTCATGAGCTTAGGCGAAGCCCCGCGTCGGTGGAGCATCAACATCGCCACCACGCCGTCAGGTTGACGGAACTCATCCCGACACTTTGCTGGATCGAGTCCGGGATCGCCATCGAGCTGAACGTGTGCGTAACTCGGAGGTGCCGACGCTCGGTGCTTGGATCGGTCGGATCGTGAAGACGCACGACTACATCAACCGCGTTGTTATAACGCTCCGCTTTCGGTCTCACGAGGGTACGTGGACGGACACTCTCCCTCTCGTTGCTATGCCATCACCATGGTCTTGCGTGATCGTAGGAAATTTTTGAAATTACTACGCTCCCCAACAATGGCATCCGAGCCTGGTTTTATGCGTTGATGTCATGTGCACGAGTAGAACACAAGTGAGTTGTGGGCGATACAAGTCATACTACCTACCAGCATGTCATACTTTGGTTCAGCGGTATTGTGAGATGAAGCGGCCCGACCGACATTACGCCAGACGCTTACGCGAGACTGGTTTCACCGCCCGAGCACTCGTTGCTTAAAGGTGACCGGCGGGTGTCTCTCTCTCACTTTAGTTGAACTGAGGCTACGCCCGTCCTTGAGAAGGTTAAAACGAGTCTATTTGACGAAGTATCGCTGTGGTTTTAATGCGAGGTAAGAACGGTTCTTGCTCAGCCCGTAGCAGCCACGTAAAACTTGCAACAACAAAGTAGAGGACGCCTAACTTGTTTTTGCAGGGCATGTTGTGATGTGATATGGTCAAGACGTGATGCTATATTTTATTGTATGAGATGATCATGTTTTGTAACCGAAGTTATCGGCAATCGGCAGGAGCCATATGGTTGTCGCTTATTGTATGAAATGCAACGCCATGTAATTGCTTTACTTTATCACTAAGCAAGAGCGATAGTCGTAGTAGCAATAGTTGGCGAGACGACAACGATGCTACGATAGAGATCAAGGTGTCGCTACCGGTGACGATGGTGATCATGACGGTGCTTCGCGATGGAGATCACAAGCACAAGATGATGATGACCATATCATATCACTTATATTGATTGCATTTGATGTTTATCCTTTATGCATCTTATCTTGCTTTGATTGACGGTAGCATTATAAGATGATCTCTCACTAAAATTATCAAGAAGTGTTCTCCCGAGTATGCACCGCTATGCGAAAGTTCTTCGTGCCGAGACACCACGTGATGATCGGGTGTGATAGGCTCTACGCTCAAATACAACGGGTGCAAAACAGTTGCGCACGCGAATACTCAGGTTAAACTTGACGAGCCTAGCATATAACAGATATGGCCTCGGAACACGAGACCGAAGGTCGAGCGTGAATCATATAGTAGATATGATCAACATAGTGATGTTCACCATTGAAACTACTCCATCTCACGTGATGATCGGACATGGTTTAGTTGATTTGGATCACGTAATCACTTAGATGACTAGAGAGATGTCTGTCTAAGTGGGAGGTTTTTAATATGATTAATTAAACTTAAATTTATCATGAACTTAGTACCTGATAGTATTTTGCTTGTCTATGTTTCTTTGTAGATAGATGGCTCGTCTTTGTTGTTCCGTTGAATTTTAATGCGTTCCTTGAGAAAGCAAAGTTGAAAGATGATGGTAGCAATTACACGGACTGGGTCCGAATTTGAGGATTATCCTCATTGCTGCACGTAAAAATTACGCCTGGAAGCACCACTGGGTGCGAGCCTGCTGCAGATGCCGAGCCGGTTATGAACGTCTGGCAAAGCAGAGCTGATGACTACTCTATAGTTCAGTGTGCCATGCTTTACGGCTTAGAACCGGGTCTTCAACGACGTTTTGAACGTCATGGAGCATATGAGATGTTCCAGGAGTTGAAGTTAATATTTCAAGCAAATGCCCGGATTGAGAGATATGAAGTCTCCAATAAGTTCTATAGCTGCAAGATGGAGGAGAATAGTTCGTCGGTGAGCACATACTCAAAATGTCCGGGTATAACAATCACTTAATTCAGCTGGGAGTTAATCTTCCGGATGATAGTGTCATTGATGAATTCTCCAATCATCGCCACCAAGCTACAAGAGCTTCGTGATGAACTATAATATGCAAGGGATGACTAAGACAATTCTGAGCTCTTCGCAATGCTAAAAGCTGCGGAGGTAGAAATCAAGAAAGAGCATCAAGTGTTGATGGTCAGCAAGACCACTAGTTTCAAGAAAAGGGCAAAGGGAAGAAGAAGGAAACTTCAAAAGAACAGCAAGAAAGTTGCTCGATCAAGAGAAGAAACCCAAGTCTGGACCTAAGCCCGAAATCGAGTGTTTTACCGCAAGCGATCGACCTCGAAGCGGAACTGCCCCAAGTATTTGGCGGATAAAAAGGATGGCAAGGTGAACAAAGGTATATGTGATATACATGTTATTGATGTGTACCTTACTAATACTCGCATAGTACTGCGTATTTGATATCGGTTCATTGCTAATATTTGCAACTCAAACAGAACTACGGATTGCGAAGATTGGCTAAGGACGAGGTGACGGCGCGCGTTGAAATGGTTCCAAAGTCGATGTGATCGCGGTCGGCACGCTACCTCTACATCTACCTTCGGATTAGTTTTAGACCTAAATAATTGTTATTTGGTGCCAGCGTTGAGCATGAACATTATATCTGGATCTTGTTTAATGCGAGACGGTTATTCATTTAAATCAGAGAATAATGGTTGTTCTATTTATATGAGTAATATCTTTTATGGTCATGCACCCTTGAAGAATGGTCTATTCTTGTTGAATCTCGACAAGAGTGATACACATATTCATAATGTTGAAGCCAAAAGATGCAGAGTTGATAATGATAGTGCAACTTATTTGTGGCAATTGCCGTTTAGGTCATATCGGTGTAAAACGATGAAGAAACTCCATCTCGATGGGCTTCTAGAATCACTTGATTATGAATCACTTGGTACTTGCGAACCATGCCTCATGGGCAAGATGACCAAAACGCCGTTCTCGGAACTATGGAGCGAGCAACCGATTTGTTGGAAATCATACATACCGATGTTTGTGGTCCAATGAATGTTGAGGCACGCCAAGGGTATCGTTATTTTCTCACCTTCACAGATGATTTGAGCAGATATGGGTATATCTACTTAATGAAACACAAATCTGAAACATTTGAAAAGTTCAAAGAATTTCAGAGTGAAGTGGAAAATCATCGTAACAAGAAAATAAAGTTTCTACGATCTGATCGTGGAGGAGAATATTTGAGTTACGAGTTTGGTTTACATTTGAAACAATGTGGAATTGTTTCAACTCACGCCACCCGAACACCACAGAGAAATGGTGTGTCCGAACGTCAGAATCGCATTTCATGGATATGGTGCGATCTATGATGTCTATTTCGATTTACCGCTATCGCTTTGGGGTTATGCTTTAGAGACGGCCGCATTCACGTTGAATAGGACACCGTCAAAATCCGCTGAGACGACGCCTTATGAACTGTGGTTTGGCAAGAAACCAAAGTTGTCGTTTCTTAAAGTTTGGGGCTGCGATGCTTATGTAAAGAAACTTCAACCAGATAAGCTCGAACCCAAATCGAAAAATGTGTCTTCATAGGATACCCAAAGGAGACTGTTGGGTACACCTTCTATCACAGATCTGAAGGCAAGATTTTGTTGTTAATTCGGATCCTTTCTAGAGAAGGAGTTTCTCTCGAAAGAAGTGAGTGGGAGGAAAGTAGAACTTGATGAGATAATCAGATCTGCTCCCTTATTGGAAAGTAGTTCATCACAAGAAATGGTTCTGTGACAACTACACCAATTAGTGAGGAAACTAATGATGATGATCATGAAGCTTCAAATCAAGTTACTACTGAACTTCGAGGTCAACCAAGGTGAAATACGCACCAGAGTGGTACGGTAATCTTATTCGAAGTCATGTTACTTGACCATGGCGAACCTACAAACTATGAAGAAGCGATGGTGAGCCCAGATTCGCAAAATGGCTGGAAGCCATGAAATCTGAGATGGGATCCATGTATGAGAACAAAGTATGGACTTTGGTTGACTTGCCCGATGATCGGCAAGCCATTGAAAATAAATGGATCTTTAAGAAGAAGACCGACGCTGATGGTAATGTAACTGTCTACAAAGCTCGACTTGTTGCGAAAGGTTTTCGACAAGTTCAAGGGGTTGACTACGATGAGACTTTCTCACCGTAGCGATGCTTAAGTCTGTCCGAATCATGTTAGCAATTGCCGCATTTTATGATTATGAAATTTGGCAAATGGATGTAAAACTGCATTCTTGAATGGATTTCTAGAAGAAGAGTTGTATATGATGCAACCAGAAGGTTTTGTCGATCCAAAGGGTGCTAACAAAGTGTGCAAGCTCCAACGATCAATTTATGGTCCGTGCAAGCCTCTCGGAGTTGGAATAAACGCTTTGATAGTGTGATCAAAGCATATGGGTTTGTACAGACTTTTGGAGAAGCCTGTATTTACAAGAAAGTGAGTGGGAGCTCTGTAGCATTTCTAATATTATATGTGGACGACATATTATTGATTGGAAATGATATAGAATTTCTGGATAGCATAAAAGGATACTTGAATAAAAGTTTTTCAATGAAAGACCTCGGTGAAGCTGCTTACATATTGGGCATCAAGATCTATAGAGATAGATCAAGACGCTTAATTGGACTTTCACAAAGCACATACCTTGATAAAGTTTTGAAAAAGTTCAAAATGGATCAGGCAAAGAAAGGTTTTTTTGTCACGCCCTCGATGCGGCTATATCTCCCACGTGTCGAAGCACGACTTAGAGGCATAACCGCATTGAAAGCAATGTCGCAAGTGAGGTAATCTTCACACAACCCATGTAATACATAAGGGAAAAGAGATACATAGTTGGCTTACAATCGCCACTTCACACAATACATGAGTAAAACATTACATCATACAGATACAATCAAGGTCCGACTACGGAACCAAAATAAAAGAAGACTACCCCAAATGCTACACAGATCCCCGATCGTCCCAACTGGCTCCACTCTTGATCAACTCAAACGAAACAACACAAAGAACAAGATCTTCAATGAGCTCCTCCTTGAGCTCGGGTCCATCACCTGCACGGTCTCATCGGCACTGCAAACTGGTTTTGAAGTATCTGTGAGTCGCTGGGACTCAGCAATCTCACACCCGCGAGATCAAGACTATTTAAGCTTAAAGGTAGGACAGGGTAGTGAGGTGGAGCTGCAGCAAGCGACTAGCATATATGGTGGCTAACATACGCAAAAGAGAGCGGGAGAGAAGGCAAAGCACGGTCGAACAACTATGATCAAGAAGTGATCCCGAACTCCTACTTACGCCAGCATAACCCGAAACCGTGTTCTCCTCTCGATCAACCCCGAAAAGAGACACTCACTTACACATACACGGTTGGTGTATTTTAATTAAGATCAACTTCGGTTTTCTACAACCGACATTAACAAATTCCCATCTGCCACATAACCATGGCACGGCTTTGAAAGTTCAAACCTGCAGGGTGTCCCAACTTAGCCCATGATAAGCTCTCGCGATCAACGGCGAATAGACCTTCTCCCGGAAGACCGATCAGTCTCGGAATCCGGCTACAAGACATTTCACAGCAATAAAACAAGTCCAAGAAGACCTCCGGCGTGCCGACACCTCGATAGTAGCGCAGCAGATCTCGCCTCGAGCCACGACCGGATAAGCTAAGCGTCAGTACCGACGTAACCCAAGTTGCCAAGGGATGGTCCCAGACGGTGCTTTAGTTTGGACCAACGCTAGACAAGCACGCCCGGGGTAATAAAGATGACCCTTGAGAGCGCGACTCCCAAGGGAAAAAGGCTAGGAGAGGCAAATGTAGAACCAATGTTGGGCCTTCTTTGAAAAGTCTTATTCAAAGCGAATCGTCAAGGGGGTCCCATAAATCACCCGACGCGTTAGGGACGCAAAATCCGGGAACATAACACCGTATGACGGAAACTAGGGCGGCAAGAGTGGAACAAAACACTGCATAAGGCCGAGCCTTCCACCCTTTACCAAATATATAGATGCATTAATAATATAAGATATATTGTGATATCCCAACAAGTAAACATGTTCCAACAAGGAACAACATTTCCATGTTCCAACAAGGAACAAACTTCATCTTCACCGCAACTAACAACGCTATAAGAGGGCTGAGCAAAGCGGTAACATAGCCAAACAACGGTTTGCTAGGAAAGGATGGTTAGAGGTTTGACATGGCAACATGGGAGGCATGATATAGCAAGTGGTAGGCATCGTAGTACGGGCATAGCAAAAGAGCGAGCATCTAGCAAGCAAAGATAGAAGTGATTTCGAGGGTATGGTCATCTTGCACGAAATCCCGCAAGGAAGAAGAACGAATCCATGAAGAAGACAAACGGACGAAGTCGAATGAATCCTCACAACTCCGGAACGGAACGAAGCTAACGAGAGAAGCAAACCGGAAAGAAGCAAACAACATAGTAAACAACCATCACATAAACATGGCATGATGCACAATCAAGTATGATGCATGTCCGGTTTAAATAGCATGGCATGGCAATATGCACAAACAACACTACAAGTTAGTGGAGCTCAATATGCAACGAGTTGCATATTGATTTAACACCACAACACTTATTTAGTTCTCTCTCGGTTAGGGAACCAACAATATTAAATGTTATTAAACATGGCAAGAGGTGAAGCATATGAAACTAACTATTTAGGCAAGTTTAAATGAGGCCGGAAACAACGAACAACAATTCCGGAAAATCCCCATATGCAAATTATGGATTTGAAACAGATCTGACCTAAAGCATATTTTAGAGTTGTTAAACATGCAAAGTAAAGCTACCATGTAAAACTAGGCATTTTTCCACCCCATTTACATATAAAGAACATTTAAACCGAAAGTTACTGTTATTTAGTTATGAATTAAAGCATTTTAACATGGCATATTAGCAAATTAATGCAAACATCAATTTAAACATTTTAAACACGGATGAAAATGGCATATTATGAAACTAGACAAAATTCGAGCAAGTTTCATATATAATTTATTTAGATCGATGCACGGTTAATTAGTTAGAATATGCATGAAGCTTAGGGGTTTTTCGCAAATCTGTAATTCTCGGATAATTGGCAAAATCACAGATCTGAAAAAAAAACAGATCGGGCCGAAATCTGCTAGGCACGGAGCAGGGCGCTGGAGGCTCACCATGGGCCTTGGCCGGTGGAGAGGAAAGGGCGGCAGAGCCACCGGTCGAGGCGAGGCTTAGCCCCAGCGCTGCTGCCCACGCTGGGCCCACGTGTGGCCGGGCTTGGTCAACGGCGGCGGCGGCGGATCGGGGCTCCCGATCCCATCTCGAAGGTGGCGGCGGCCACGGCGATAACGCCGGCGACGAGGGACGGCCGGGACAGAGCAGGAACGGCGGATCCGGCGGCGATCGCCGGATCCGGCCATGAGGAGGGAGGCGGGCGACCGGCGACGGGACGGCAGCGAGGAAACTCCGCGACGGGACGGCGGCCTGTGCGAGAGAGAGACGGGGAGAGAGAGGAGGACAAGGGAAGGAAGAGGAGGGCGGGCGGCGACCGAGATGGTGGAGTTGCTTGGCGGCGGTGGGCGCTGACCTCCCGGCGAGGACGAGCGGCGGGCGGGCGAGGAGCTCCTCCTCGAGCTCGGGAGCGAAGCGGGAGGCAGGCGCAGAGGGCGCGGGCGGGCGCCGCGGGCATGCGGGCCAGATCGGGGCCAGGCGGGCTCGACAGGGCTCACCATGCAGCATGTGAAGTGGGGCGAGGAGAGGACGCGTGGCGACGGCTGGTTGGAGGAGGCGGGTCTTTGGGCGACGTGGCGCCCCGGTTGGCCCGGGCGCAGTAGCGGGCGGGCGCCAAGTGGCGGAGGTGGAGCGGGCAATGGAAAACGGAGGAGGGCGGCGGCGCTGATGATTAGGCGCGGAATTTTAGGAGGAGGGTTAGGAAGCTGCCCAAAATGGCATGGGGGTCTATATATAGCAGGTTTGCTAGGGTTTAGGGGTTTTGGAGCATTCGGTCCCTCGGATCACGATCCGACGATCGGGAAAAAGAGGGGGGTTAGGTGGGCTGCAGGAGGACTGTGAAGATAGGACTTGGACTGAGGGGAGAGAGGAGAAATGCAGCCCGGCACGATTTCGGAGACCGAAACATCCGATTTAAAATACCGCTATATCGCGGTAGTAGGTTTAACGGTTGGGCTATCAAATGGACTCGAATGCGATTTAAACTTGGCGGCGGCCTGTCTACACTATAATAAGACCGCATGACAAGTTGCAACCCATTCCGAGAACATTATTATGCCACTTATAAAATAACATTTCGGAGGTGCCGCGGGCGCGTGCAAGTGTATCCGGACTCGGAACGGACAACGGAGAGAACCGGCGGAACCCGAACGGATGCAAGTTTTGAAAAACATGCGGATGCAATGCGAATGATGACATGAGACTAGATGCATAACAACAATCAAAATGCAAAACAACAGACAAAACCCAACCACGAAGGAAATAATAAATCACATCTCCGGAAAGGGCAAGAGTCGGAGTTACGAATATGGAAAGTTGTATCCGGGGTGTTACAACACTCCACCACTACGAGAGGATCTCGTCCCGAGATCTAGGATGGCACCGGGGGGAAAAGGAAGAGGAAGATGAGAGGTAAACCTAAGTTGCTTCTTTGACAAACGAGTGAAAACAAAGAACCTTGAGAGGTTGAACAAAATGAAAGAAAGAACACAACGAAGATGAACAAGGTTGAAAACAATCCGTTAGAAAAGAGGAACAAGGAACATTACGATACTTGAAGGTTTAAAAGGCATGAATCAAGAGTTTAATGGACAAGATAGAATTCGAAACCACTCTGTTTAAAACAAGATGAGGGAGGAAAAATTCGGGCAGCACTCTGATTGAACATGGAAGGAATATAACATGAACTTGAGAAGATGGGATGATACTTGATGAGATCAACAACACACTACCTCCGGAATTATTGAAAAAAGCACAAGGGGTAAGAAAGATTTCAGACAGCTCTCCGGTTGAGGAAGCAGGCAAAACTTGATAAGATGAGAGAACTCGAATGAAAACATGACACTCCGGTTAAAGGATAATGCAAGAAAGAAAAAAAAAACATGTTCTTGACAAAAGAAGATGATGGGTCGAAGAGTGCAACATCACAATGCCTCCGGAAGAAAAAATTGAAGATAGGTCATTGGAATAAAGGAATGGAGAATAAAATGACAACTTCTACCACAAATGAGTTTGAAAGAAACATCCTTACAAACAAGGATAGAACGGAGTTGTTGGAAAACCAACAACGGTAAGAATAAGCTTGTAGTGGGCTTATGAAAACATCTCCACATTATGAGGTGAGCTTCTGCCACCAACGGAAACAAATAATTGGATTGATATCAACAAGGAGACAAGAAACTTATTTCACCGGGAGGACAAATGAAGAACTTGGGTCATTTATAAGCACCATAAATAGCAACAATCCTTAGGGAAAGCTTTAGGTGAAATATAGCCCAAGATAACTCCAACAAAAGATTGATTGGTTGAAAAGGTCTCTTGAACGAAGAGAAAATGATGGATTTAAAATACCTCATTCTTGACAACATGTGAATCATTAAACACGAACTCAAATTGTCGAGAATGACATAACACCACCTCAAGAGATAAGGTAGAAAGAATTTCACTTCGAAATGCAAGAAGAAGAATGCTTGAACTCCTCAAAACAAAACATGTGTTGAGCACCATGTTTATTTTTAGAGTATAGCTTGGCGGATCATAACTCCGAGAGAAAACTTGAAGAGCAAATGAAGAATGAAAAGAATCCTTGAGGAAGCACCATGTAGAACCTCCATGAAGAACTCCGGTAAACAAAAGGATGATAAAAGAAAGAGAAGTTGACAACACAAGGTGAAACCTTGCGATGATTTAGATGGAGCTTTGAAATGATATAGCCGAGAAAACTTGGAACTCCGGAAAGAAAGATGAACAAATGAAATCACGAATTTTGATGATCCTCCGGAATAAGGAATTGAATTTACTCGATGAAACAAGAATAAGAATTACATTATGCTTATCCTTCACCAATTAAATTGATGACAAGCAATGGATTTGGCATACTACTTATTCTCGTAGAAAGGATTAAGATAGATATGGCGCGAACTTGGGAAGGTCTTGATGGAACCACCGGTGGGATTGAAACAACGAATAAATTGATGTGATAACAAAGGAAGTGAAATCTTGAACAAACCACCATAATAATTGAGAATGAACGTAGCAAAGGCACAATTCACCGGGAAGAATTGTAAAACGAATAAAGATGCTTGACAAAATTTAGATACATGAGAACGAAGAGATCATGAACTGATTAGAGGATATTTCGACGATGCACCGGTGTGATTTGGAGAACGAGAGCTGAAAGCTGGAATGAATAATTCTGAGATGAAGGGCTCCGAAGAATCAAACTGAAAAGACTCCTGAAATGCTCCGGGTGGGTTAAAAGAATTCTCACAATCAAAACAATTATGAGGATGGCACGAAGCTAGAACCATGAATCTTGAAGAGAAAGAAGCGAGATTTAAGAGAAACTCTTCTTCGGTCTTCAAAATTCGAGAATGACGACGAGAAACATCACCAAGAATTATTGAAGCACTCCGGAATGAAAATTAGAAAAGGTTGAACCAACAATGAAAAATAATTTGGAAGATCTTGGAGAAAGACATTTGACTGATGAAAAACTCATTCTTACGTCAAACTTTGCAATGAATTTGGGAATAACTCCGGAAAATAAAAGAGTCAGGTAAGATCCTGGGAAAAGACCTGTGGGTTAGGGCCCACTCAAAAGAACCACCGTTGAACAATTGTTTGAAAAAGATATTGCACCGGTATAGTTAAATGGCTTGAATGAGATAGCATCCTCAAAGAACTTGAGTGAAATGAGAATGGAAACTAGAATCTTCTGAGATATCTTCAACACTCCGGAACAATTGAATAGCGAGAAGTGGATGATTGAGAGATGCACCGACATGAGAAAGCATTTGAAATGATGAAAAGAATACGATCAATACTGAAAACTTGACTTGAGTCCGCCGGAGAAGAAAATTAGACTGGAACAATGATAAGGTTAAAGCTTCCTTAGCGTCTTCATGAGAAATCACCGGATAAAACATTAAAGGAAAAGAATGAAGAAACTTCACTCAATAAAAATGGATATTTGATTAAGAAATCCGAGTCCTTGAAGAAAAAGGGTGGGAGGGCGGGGAATCAAAACAACTTGGGTCGGGTGAAACGAACACCGTTGAGAAAAAGCTTGGAATTGATCTTGCGAATGTTGGAATGATCGGATTCACTTGAAGAGAAGCACGCCGGTTGGAAAAGAATTAACATGACAAGCTCAGTGATCAAGAAGGATTAGTATTCACATAGCAATATGAGAACACCAATTAGGAAAAATATGGAATCGACACTTGACTTCGAAGCAACTCGAATACCACAAAACAAAACAAAAACAAAGGATTGGCTTCAAGAATGAGCCGGAACAAACACATGATAGAGATTTCGCCCAAAGTGTTCGTGGTGGGGCCCACACGGACACGACGATAGCGGACGTCACGAATGACTAACAAGACGCCCCGAATCAGCATAGCCAAGGATTCTTTAAGACGCCTCGCGACCATCAGAATCGACCGTGAATGGGCGGACCACTAGACTTTGAACCCCAATCTCAAATCATACATCCATCGGAAAGAATATCCCGTAAGCTACTAGAATTCCCACCTATAAACTCCGAAACTTTCTGGTTATGCAATCTGGTGTTGGGGATACAGGGACACAAAATATATCACCCAAACTAACAATACCTAGATCCAATTGTATCCATCCGTCAACACATAACCCAGAAATCCTCGAAATCGTGTACCTCGACCTTCAAAAACATCCGTTATACAAGTCATGGCAATACTCCAAGACTCGCCACAAGATCGGGCTATCAGGTTATCTCACCAACAACTGCACAAAAGAGATTTCGATGTCGGCAAAACTCGGTATTCCGAATCTGCGACGATAAAATTGTGACGACAACACCTCGGAGCTCAACTCCCCGGACACCGCCACAACCCCTAAATGTCGAGGCACCAAGAACAATGTTCTCGCCACAAAACCATCGAACGATTCCAAGATACCCACGTGATCCTAAAAAAAAATTAGTGAAATTTGAGGAGAGAAAAGTCAAAACTCTACGTCAGATACCTCACCAGAGCGATTTAAGGACCGAGGAGTAAAAAGAATCCTACTCTCCGATATATATAATCCTAAGACTCAAAACATTTTCCATTCTAGACTCAACAACGCCAAAGAAACAATCAAGTAGGGGCTCCTAAGTCGGGAAGGCTCGATTACCAACTTGTCACGCCCTCGATGCGGCTATATCTCCCACGTGTCGAAGCACGACTTAGAGGCATAACCGCATTGAAAGCAATGTCGCAAGTGAGGTAATCTTCACACAACCCATGTAATACATAAGGAAAAGAGATACATAGTTGGCTTACAATCGCCACTTCACACAATACATGAGTAAAACATTACATCATACAGATACAATCAAGGTCCGACTACGGAACCAAAATAAAAGAAGACTACCCCAAATGCTACACAGATCCCCGATCGTCCCAACTGGCTCCACTCTCGATCAAGCTCAAACGAAACAACACAAAGAACAAGATCTTCAGCGAGCTCCTCCTTGAGCTCGGGTCCATCACCGCACGGTCTCATCGGCACCGCAAACTGGTTTTGAAGTATCGTGAGTCGCGGGGACTCAGCAATCTCACACCCGCGAGATCAAGACTATTTAAGCTTAAAGGTAGGACAGGGTAGTGAGGTGGAGCTGCAGCAAGCGACTAGCATATATGGTGGCTAACATACGCAAAAGAGAGCGGGGAGAGAAGGCAAAGCACGGTCGAACAACTATGATCAAGAAGTGATCCCGAACTCCTACTTACGCCAGCATAACCCGAAACCGTGTTCTCCTCTCGATCAACCCCGAAAAGAGACACTCACAGTTACGCACACGGTTGGTGTATTTTAATTAAGATCAACTTCGGTTTTCTACAACCGACATTAACAAATTCCCATCCGCCACATAACCGGGCACGGCTTTCGAAAGTTCAAACCCGCAGGGTGTCCCAACTTAGCCCATGATAAGCTCTCGCGATCAACGGCGAATAGACCTTCTCCCGGGAAGACCGATCAGTCTCGGAATCCGGCCACAAGACATTTCACAGCAATAAAACAAGTCCAAAGAAGACCTCCGGCGTGCCGACACCTCGATAGTAGCGCACAGATCTCGCCTCGAGCCACGACCGGATAAGCTAAGCGTCACAGTACCGACGTAACCCAAGTTGCCAAGGGATGGTCCCAAGACGGTGCTCTAGTTTGGACCAACGCTAGACAAGCATCGCCCGGGGTAATAAAGATGACCCTTGAGAGCGCGACTCCCAAGGGAAAAAGGCTAGAGAGGCAAATGTAGAACCAATGTTGGGCCTTGCTTGGAAAAGTCTTATTCAAAGCGAACTGTCAAGGGGTCCCATAAATCACCCGACCGCGTTAGGGACGCAAAATCCGGGAACATAACACCGGTATGACGGAAACTAGGGGCAAGAGTGGAACAAAACACTGCATAAGGCCGAGCCTTCCACCCTTTACCAAATATATAGATGCATTAATAATATAAGATATATTGTGATATCCCAACAAGTAAACATGTTCCAACAAGGAACAACATTTCCATGTTCCAACAAGGAACAAACTTCATCTTCACCGCAACTAACAACGCTATAAGAGGGCTGAGCAAAGCGGTAACATAGCCAAACAACGGTTTGCTAGGAAAGGATGGTTAGAGGTTTGACATGGCAACATGGGAGGCATGATATAGCAAGTGGTAGGCATCGAGCACAGGCATAGCAAAAGAGCGAGCATCTAGCAAGCAAAGATAGAAGTGATTTCGAGGGTATGGTCATCTTGCCTGAAATCCCGCAAGGAAGAAGAACGAATCCATGAAGAAGACAAACGGACGAAGTCGAATGAATCCTCACAACTCCGGAACGGAACCGAAGCTAACGAGAGAAGCAAACCGGAAAGAAGCAAACAACATAGTAAACAACCATCACATAAACATGGCATGATGCACAATCAAGTATGATGCATGTCCGGTTTAAATAGCATGGCATGGCAATATGCACAAACAACACTACAAGTTAAGTGGAGCTCAATATGCAACGAGTTGCATATTGACGGAACACCACAACACTTATTTAGTTCTCTCTCGGTTAGGGAACCAACAATATTAAATGTTATTAAACATGGCAAGAGGTGAAGCATATGAAACTAACTATTTAGGCAAGTTTAAATGAGGCCGGAAACAACGAACAACAATTCCGGAAAATCCCCATATGCAAATTATGGATTTGAAACAGATCTGACCTAAAGCATATTTTAGAGTTGTTAAACATGCAAAGTAAAGCTACCATGTAAAACTAGGCATTTTTCCACCCCATTTACATATAAAGAACATTTAAATCCGAGTTACGGTTATTTAGTTATGAATTAAAGCATTTTAACATGGCATATTAGCAAATTAATGCAAACATCAATTTAAACATTTTAAACACGGATGAAAATGGCATATTATGAAACTAGACAAAATTCTGAGCAAGTTTCATATATAATTTATTTAGATCTGATGCACGGTTAATTAGTTAGAATATGCATGAAGCTTAGGGGGTTTTCTGCAAATCTGTAATTCTCTGGATAATTGGCAAAATCACAGATCTGAAAAAAAAAACAGATCGGGCCGAAATCTGCTAGGCATGGGAGCAGGGCGCTGGAGGCTCACCATGGGCCTTGGCCCGGTGGAGAGGAAAGGGGCAGGCAGAGCCAGCTGGGTCGAGGCGAGGCCGCCCAGCGCGTTATGCCCACGCTGGGCCCACGCTGCCTGGCGCTTGTCAACGGCGGCGGGCGGCGCGGATCGGGCTCCTCCCGATCCCATCTCGAAGGTGGCGGCGGTTTACGGCGACAACGCCGGCGACGAAGCGCGCGACGGGACAGACGCAACAGGCGGATCCGGCGGCGATCGCCGGATCCGGCCATGAGGAGGGAGGCGGGCGACCGCGACGGACGGCAGCGAGGAAACTCCGGCGACGGGACGGCGGCCTGTGCGAGAGAGAGAGACGGGTGAGAGAGAGGAGGACAAGGGAAGGAAGAGGGAGGGCGGGCGGCGACCGAGATGGTGGAGTTCCGGCGGCGGTGGGCTGACCTCCCGGCGGCGAGGACGAGCGGCGGGCGGCGAGGAGCTCCTCCTCGAGCTCGGGAGCGAAGCGGGAGGCAGGCGCAGAGAAGCGGGCGCGGCGCCGCGGGCAGCGTGGGCCCAGATCGGGGCCAGGCGGGCTCGACGGGCTCACCGCTGGCCGCGTGAAGTGGGGGCGAGGGAGGACGCGTGGCGACGGCTGGTTGGAGGAGGCGGTTTGGGCGACGTGGCGCCCGGGTTGGCTGGGCGTAGCATGGGCGGCGCCAAGTGGCGGAGGTGGAGCGGGCCGGCGCGGAAAACGGAGGAGGGGCGGCGGCGCTGATGATTAGGGCGCGGAATTTTAGGAGGAGGGTTAGGAAGCTGCCCAAAATGGCATGGGGGGGTCTATATATAGCAGGTTTGCTAGGGTTTAGGGGGTTTTGGAGCATTCCGGTCCCTCGGATCACGATCCGACGATCAGGAAAAAAGAGGGGGGGTTAGGTGGGCTGCAGGAGGACTGTGAAGATAGGACTTGGACTGAGGGGAGAGAGGAGAAATGCAGCCCGGCACGATTTCGGAGACCGAAACATCCGACGAAAATACCGGCTATATCGCGGTAGTAGGTTTAACGGTTGGGCTATCAAATGGACTCGAATGCGATTTAAACTTGGCAAAGGCGGCCTGTCTACACTATAATAAGACCGCATGACAAGTTGCAACCCATTCCGAGAACATTATTATGCCACTTATAAAATAACATTTGGAGGTGCAGCAGGCAGCGTGCAAGTGTATCCGGACTCGGAACGGACAACGGAGAGAACCGGCGGAACCCGAACGGATGCAAGTTTTGAAAACATGCGGATGCAATGCTAATGATGACATGAGACTAGATGCATAACAACAATCAAAATGCAAAACAATGACAAAACCCAACCACGAAGGAAATAATAAATCACATCTCCGGAAAGGGCAAGAGTCGGAGTTACGAATATGGAAAGTTGTATCCGGGGTGTTACATTTTTACCAGACATAAGGTGTAAGATTGAGTCGACTCAATGCCCGACCACAGCAGAAGATAGAGAGAAAATGAAAGATGTTCCTATGCTTCAGCCATAGGCTCTATCATGTATGCAATGCTGTGTACAGACCGACGATGCTTAGCTGTAAGCTTGGCAGAAGGTACCAAAGTAATCCAGAGTGGATCATCGGACAGCGGTCAAGAACATCCTGAAATACCGAAAAGGACTAAGGATATGTTTCTCGATATGGAGGTGACAAAGAGCTAGTCGTAAATGGTTACGCCGATGTAAGCTTTGACACCGATCCGGACGATTCTAAATCGCAAACCGGATACGTGTTTTTATTAAACGGTGGAGCTGTCGGTTGGTGCAGTTCTAAACAAAGCGCCGTGGCGGGATCTACATGTGAAGCGGAGTACATAGCTGCTTCGAAGCAGCGAATGAAGGAGTCTGGATGAAAGAGTTCGTTTCGATCTAGGTGTCATACCTAGTGCATCGGGACCGATGAAGATCTTCTCGTGACAATCTGGTGCAATTGCCTTGGCAAAGGAATCCAGATTTCACAAGAGGACCAAGCATATCAAGAGACGCTTCAATTCCATTCGGGACCAAGTCCAAGTGGGAGACATAGAGATTTGCAAAATACATACGGATCTGAATGTTGCGGACCCGCTGACTAAGCCTCTTCCACGAGCAAAACATGATCAGCACCAAGACTCCATGGGTGTGAGGATCATTACTTTGTAATCTAGATTATTGACTCTAGTGCAAGTGGGAGGTGAAGGAAATATGCCCTAGAGGCAATAATAAAGTTATTATTTATTTCCTTATATCATGATAAATGTTTATTATTCATGCTAGAATTGTATTAACCGGAAACATAATACATGTGTGAATATATAGACAAACAAGATGTCACTAGTATGCCTCTATTTGACTAGCTTGTTAATCAAAGATGGTTATGTTTCCTAACCATGAACAAAGAGTTGTTATTTGATTAACAAGGTCACATCATTAGTTGAATGATCTGATTGACATGACCCATTCCGTTAGCTTAACACTTGATCGCTTAGTATGTTAATGCTTTCTTCATGACCCATACATGTTCCTATAACTATGAGATTATGCAACTCCCGTTTACGGAGGAACACTTTGGTACTACCAAACGTCACAACGAATCGGGTGATTATAAAGGAGTACTACAGGTGTCTCCAAAGGTACTTGTTGGGTTGGCGATTTCGAGATTAGGTTTTGTCACTCCGATTGTGGGAGAGGTATCTCTAAGCCTTCTCGGTAATACACATCACTTAAGCCTTGCAAGCATTACAACTAATGAGTTAGTTGTGAGATGATGTATTACGGAACGAGTAAAGAGACTTACCGAACGAGATTGAACTAGGTATTGATACCGACGATCGAATCTCGGGTAAGTAACATACCGATGACAAAGGGAACAACGATGTCGTTATGCGGTTTGACCGATAAAGATCTTCAGAGAATATGTAGGAACCAATATGGGCATCCAGGTTCCGCTATTGGTTATTGACCGAGAATGGTTCTAGGTCATGTCTACATAGTTCTCGAACCCGTAGGGTCCGCACGCTTAACGCTTCGATGACAGTTCATTATGAGTTTATAAGTATTGATGCACGAAGTTTGTTCGAGTCCCGGATGTGATCACGGACATGACGAGGAGTCTCAAATGGTCGAGACATAAAGATTGATATATTGGAAGCCTATGTTTGACTTGAATGGTTCCGAGGAAAACAGGATGTTACTGGAACACCGGGGTTACGGAACCCCCGGGGTATATGGGCCTTCATGGGCCTCAAGGGAGAAGGAGAAGGCCGGCCAGGTGGGCTGCGCGCCCCTCCCCTCTAGTCCGAATAGGACAGGAGAGGGGCGGCGCCTTCCCTCTTCCCTCCCCAATCCTACTCCAACTAGGACAGGGGAGTCCTACTCGGTGGGAGTAGGACTCCTCCAGCGCGCCTCCCAAGGCTGGCCGCACCCCCTTGGCTCCTTTATATCTGAGGCAGGGGGCACCCATGACACACAAGTTGATCTACGGATCTTTCCTTAGCCGTGTGCGGTGCCCCTTCCACCATATTCCACTTCACCATATCGTCATGAGCTTAGGCGAAGCCTGCGCCGGAGAAGTCATATCGTCGCGGAGCTTAAGCGAAGCCCTGCGTCGGTGGAGCATCAACATCGCCACCACGCTGTCGTCGACGGAACTCATCCCGACACTTTGCTGGATCGGAGTCCGGGATCGCCATCGAGCTGAGCGTGTGCGTAACTCGGAGGTGCCGTCGCTCGGTGCTTGGATCGGTCGGATCGTGAAGACGCACGACTACATCAACAGCGTTGTTATAACGCTTCGCTTTCGGTTCACGAGGGTACGTGGACGGACACTCTCCCCTCTCGTTGCTATGCCATCACCATGGTCTTGCGTGATCGTAGGAAATTTTTTGAAATTACTACGTTCCCCAACAGCCTTCGGAGCACGATGATAATTGGGAGTGGTTCATGGGGCATGTGAGAACCAAGGTGATAGGCAAGCAAGAGGTATGCATTATATCGGATCTCCATCATGGGATTCTCAAAGCAATAGACGTTGATATTCCCGATCTTCCAAAGCTTCAACACCGTTGGTGCATGAGACACTTTGTTGCAAACTTTTACCGGGCATGCAAGAGCAAGGAGTTTTGCAAAGACCTTACCCTTGTTTGCGTTGCATTCAACACCGCCACATTCAAGACCCAATATGATAAACTCCTCAAGGCTTTGGAGAAGAACAAAGGGGGGAAAGAATTCTTGGTTAGGCACTTTCCGGATAAGGAAAAGTGGTCACGCGCTTACGATGAAGGAGGTATGCGATATGGGGACATGACAAGCAACATGGTGGAATGCTTCAACAATGTGTTGAAGGGTGTCCGTTCCTTGCCGGTGACCGCAATACTCAAGTACACTTTCATCAAGCTCAATGAGTACTTCCTAAAGCATTCTGGAAGCACGGCCAAGTGGATTGGGGAAAAGATGGACTATCCATTAAAGGTTCATGATTGGTTGTTGCATCAAGCGCAAGTCGCCAAACAACAAGTGATCACATATAATGAAAAGAAATGATCTATTAAATCGATGAGCCGGTGGGACAACAAGGGACGGTAGGTCTTATGGTGGAGTTGCTTACGAGGTGCGCCTAAAAAACCGTTGGTGCCAGTGTGAGAGGCCACACAAGTATCATTGGCCTTGCTCGCATTTGATGACCGCAGACAGGCGAGAAACATGAACGTATCCGATGGCACAACAAAGGCGGTTGCACGAGTTCACATTGGAACGAACAAGGTTGACGTGGGCGCCTCGGTTCAATCCTTTCCTTGATGCCTCACAGTGGCCTGAGTATGTTGGGCCAGACATTGTGCCAGATCCCGCACTCATGGTGCCTATGAGGGGAAGAAGAAGAAAGAAGAGATTCCGGAGTGACATGGATGATCTAGCTGGATACACCGGAATGAAGCAATTTGGTAGTGGTCATTTCATGGAGCCACCGGAAAACAACAATTGTGGAGAATGCAATGACACAGGACACAACGTTAGGACATGCAAGAAACCAAGAACCAACAAGGTCACTAGTCAAACACGTGGACGGAGCACTAGACTTGGAGGGTGCCGTGGCCGTGGAGGAAGGGCTAGCCTTGGAGGGGGCCGTGGCCGTGGAGGAAGGACTAGCCTTGGAGGGAGATGTGGCCGTGGAGGAAGGACTAGCCTTGTAGGGGGCCGTGGTCTTGTATCCGGTGGTTCTAGGACACGTCGGGTTGATAGGGGAAGGCCTACCGACGTGTTGCTTTGAAATAATGTGAATGGTACTACTTTTAATATGTTCATGCATGTGTTGATATATTTGCCCCTTTACATGTCAATGTGTTCATATTTAGACTTAACATCTTTATTTGTTGTAGGGCATGGCTTCATCAGGTTCCATGACGAGGCCACCGTGTGCTCACCAAAAAGACATGCCACACAAGTGGAAGGACGCATCTTTGGACAAGGTGAAGGAGAAAGATGTGAAGATTCCGCCATGTTGGTGTGGAGATGTTTGCAAGGTGAAGGAGTCCACCGACCGAAAGAAGTCATGGACCGAAGGAAGGAGATATTTTGTTTGCCCCAATTATGCTTATGATCGTGCGCTTCCAACTAACGCCTATGACCTTCCACGGTATGCTAGAGAAGTAACACGTTACTCTCAAATGTGTGTCAAGACTAACATCCGCTTTATATGCAATCACCGCCTCCTCTATGCAAGTACTTCAGCTGGATAGATCATGAAGTGCCAAAAGATATCCAAAAGGACCAATTAGAAGATTGTTTTAGGCGCCAGCAGCTGTTCGAAGAAAGGTTTCAAAGAGGCTTGGAGGAAGAGCGTCGTTAGAAAGAGAGGATGGAGCGGAAGCAACGCGAGGAGGAGAGGGCACGCCAAGCGAAGCTAGCTCGTAAGGAGGAGAGGGCAAGAAAGCTTGCAAAAGCTCGCAAGGCACAAGAGGAGGATGAGGCACGTGACAAGAAGGGGAAATGGCCCCGTATGACTCAGTAAAGCCTTCGCTTCGATGGACTCGTCATGTAACCGGATGAAGCCATGCCAAATTTATCATGAACTATGTAGTACTAAGGCAAAAAGCCATGTGTCGTCAACTTGTCGTGAATGAATTTGCCATTTGTATTGAATTTGGTGTGAAGATGTTTGCAAGGTGTCGTGAATGAATTCAGTTTATCAGCATATTCTTTGAAAAACTATTGTGCTAGGAAGAGAATAGAGGCAGAACATAACAAAGTGCTCTGTTTTCAGAGTTTACAACCCTACCGCCACAGGCCCGCCAGGTTGCTGGACCCCACCGCTGAGCCGGTGGCGGTGGGGGGCCAAACCTGCTGTGACGAAGAAACCAAACCCGTTGGCGGTAGGACCAAACCCTACCGCCACTGGCCATGGCGGGAGGCTGCTGGACCCTACCGCCAGGTGCCATGGTGGTAGGGGGCAAAGTTTCTGTGACGGTAAACACCAACATACAGTGGTAGGGTCAACCCTACCGCCACGTACCAATGGCGATAGGGTCAACCCTACCGCCTGGCGCTGGTGTTTACCGTCACGTAAACTTTGCCCTCACCGCTGTGTGGATGGCGGTAGAGTTCACCACCACCGCCAGACTGTATGTAGGGTTTGGTCCCTCCTTCTCTCCTTTCCCCTCTGTTTTGCCCCATTTGTCGAATGTTAGCATAATATACCCAATTATGTCAAATATTAGAATGATCATTTTGCAAGCACATACATAACTCAACTTAACATAGTTCATTACATTCACGAGTAACACATGTTCAAACTTATTAAAACATGACCCGGTTCAGATGACATCGGTTGAAACTAATAACTCATGCTCAACGGCACATTTTCTAAACAGGTAACATATTTCTCATACTTATCGACGCTCAATTTGATCGCCACGCTTGATTACGCTTCAGCTTGAAAGTCCGTGGATCCTGCCCAATGACCCAACACACCATTCGTTTCACGGAACCAAGCCCATGCAAAGACGTTGAGCGGGATTCTCGACACGCCTGCTTGATTGCCCATCCTATGACCTGCCCGGGTTTCCTCAAGTCCATCTCACGGAATTCTTCTTTGCTTGCAGTGAACGCAATCTCAACTGCCAAAGCGTGTCTGCAAGCATATTCCCGGTCTTGCGGCTCATCAAGCATCCTCTCTTTCTCCTTCACGAGCTTTCGGAATGCTTTTTTCTCCTTAGCATCAGAAGGTTCCTCGATAAAGTGATACTTGCTGAAATCCTTCATGGCCGCATTTGCCTCATCACAATTCTTCAACCATGCTTCACATTCCTTCTTCAAGCAACGGTGTCGCTCCGCCATGATCTTCTCACACGCTATGTTCATCGTCATGGATCGACTGTCCATCCTACATGAATATACGGGTTTAAGATGACATAAACAAAAACATAAAATAAATTAAGTAGAGTACAACAGACATACAACACCAAGTTCTTAATGAGTTCAAATGTTAAAGGTACAAGTCATAGTAGTTCAAACGACGACCAAGCATAGGGTGCATGTCATTATAGTTCAAATAACAAAGATTACATAGCCTCATGCAATTCTATGCGGCGTACGGTCCCGGGTTGCAACAAATAACATCATTTCTTTCTTTGACCCATGCCCAACGAGATGCCCGGTTTTCATCCGACGAGAATGGTTGGCGAACTAACCAATCAATGACCTGATCATGATTGCCCATGTCTATCTCAAAGCATATTCGCCGTTGTCGCATTACAATGTAATTTGCATTGCAAGATCACGCCTACAATTTTTTTCCGCCGCCTTGAGCTTCTTCATCACCTCTCCTTTTTGTTATAAATTTTTCGGAACGGTCTTTATTGAAATAATTATATGAAAAGGCCCTACGCTCCGCATTCAACGCATCAATGGCTTCGATCCACAAGTTCATCTTTTCCTCAATCAATTCGCGTTCACGGTTCGCCGCCGCCTCAGCAGAAGTTTCAAAGAAAACGAACGGTGCCATCCTACAATTCGAAAAGTTGCTATTAAAGTAACTTAGCTTTAATTGCTTTCTTAAGCCTAACCTAACCCCCATTATGTACATTAAGACTAGCACTAGATCTAGGCACACAAACTATTCTACAAGCAATTCTAAGCACATCATACATAAGGAAATCACAAACATAAACCTAAATCGATCATAGTAATTGATTTGACCACACAAAAATGATGAGCTAGGGTTTGCAATCAAATAAGCAAATGCAAAGTAAACAAAGATATCAAGCAATCAAAATGAGGGAAAATGAGAGAGCCACCTTGAATGATGAAAATGGTAAGAATCCACCGGATAAATCTCAAACAAATGAGAGAGATTTGGGAGGCTCTTGTGCTTCAAAGAAAGAGGGGGTGGGGAGAGTTGAGCTCGGTGGAGAGGTGAAGTGGGCTGAATGAGTGGTTGAGGAGGGGGAGGAAATATCCAGCCCCTCCCCACCTTATCCATTAACACAGACCCTACCGCCAGAGGGTCTGGCAGAGGCTTCAAGAACTCCATCGCCATAATCGATGGCGGTAGGCCCTTTTCCACGTCTGGCGGTAGGCTTCAGTCGCCGTCAAAGAACCTACCGCCGGAGGGGCCGGCGGTAGGACGTGCAACCCTATCGCCATGCGGCCTGGCGGTAGGCAAAAGGGTCAGATCCTGAAATTTTTTCAAACTAGGGTCAGATCCCGATTTTATTTACAAAAAGGGTCAAAACACGAAATTTAGCCACCACCAGACCCCAGTGGAGGAGAGAAAAAAAGGCCTATATCTCCATGTGCTGTGATCTTGGAGGCACTGACTCATACCAACTAGTCCCTCCGTTCCGAATTACTTGTCTTGGATTTGTCTAGACACGTATGTATCTAGACACATACGTGTCTAGACAAATCCAAGACAAGTAATTCGGAACGGAGGGAGTATAACCGTCAACCCATGAGCGAGAGGAAAAAAGAAGTCGAGAAAAGACCCGGTCTCATGGTCACGTCTACATAGCACGGCCGTGAATGCAATGTTATGTACTACTTCCTTCGTTTCAAAATAAATGACTCAACTTTGTACCAAGGCACCGTGGTACCGGCGAGTCTTTCTGTTGCTGTTGGGAACCACTGATAGTAGTACAAGAAGATTCATGGAGCACAGCACCTCCTAACTAACTCCGCAATTAGTTAGCGCCATCACGGGTCACGCCATGAGCGTGAGTCAGAGAGAGCGCGGCGCGCGACACAGGCCTATGATTATGATCGATCTCCGTCGCCCGGTGCGGTCGCTCGCCGGTGGCAAGCGAAACCTCACATCAGATTCTGAAAACACCACTACAGAGTACAAGACCGCCTAGGGAGGAGAGGATGGCCGTGCGGCATCGTGGCCGCAACCACCGACCAAACCGAGGACGAGGCAAGCGAGACACCGAGGCTGCGAACGTACGTGTGACGACTGTAATAAGATTGGGTTCCGCATCAACATGGATGGCTCACACACACGACTCAAAATCATTTCGTCTTCGTACCTTGCCTGATTAGAAAACGGACTGGAAACGAAGCCAACGTGCTTGCCGTTTCAAAATTTTGTAGGGTAAATGTCACATCAAACCTATTCGGATCCGAGCTACTGCTAGCCCAGTTTAAGGCCAGATTAGGAGCACTGCGACACGTAGCATAGGGCGGAGCAAGCAAAGCTGGAAAGCTAAAGACAGTCACTTTGCTGTTTTGTTACAGCCCCCAAGTATCTGTTCCCGGAGAGACACACACACAAGGCGCGCTCTCTACAAAACGCACAATAAACAAGTGGGAAACAAAAGCCAACTCAAAAAGAAAGTGGTAAAAACAAAAACAAAACGAAAGCGAGACATGCCTAATTTTGCAGTGCCTGAGACGCCACAGACCAAAACGAAACCTGGCCAAAAAAGCATACTTATTATCCAATGCAAAAGAAACATGTTTATTTATACTCGTTTTTTGCGATGAATGTTTATTTACACTTCAAAAAAAAAACATGATTACGAGGACAGTGGTATTCCGGCTCATTAAAGTTCAAAGTCCTGGGCTCGCATTTATTCTGGATTTATTTCAGAACCTTGACTACGAGGCGCCTACGGCGTGTGTATTTTGTTAAAAACACACACGAAGAAACATGTTTATAGTCACGCCGACGCACAGCAAATCCTTCAAGTTATTACAGAGAGAAGAGGGGAGGGCTAAATCAGCAGAGAAAGAAAGAAAGGGAATATTCCAATCCTTTTCCTCTCTCTCTCCCCCCTCCCCTTCCCGTTCCCTCCTCCGCCATATAAACTTGTCCTGGAAAGGGAGCCGGCGAGAGAGGAGAGAAAAGGAAGGAAAGGGAGCCGAAGAAAGCTCTCCCCCCCTCCCCGAATTCCATCCTATTTCTTCTGCCCCTCTCCTCGCCTCGCCCGGACCCCGGCCGGATCCTCGTGAAGGAGGAGGGGGAGGGGATGGGGAGGGAGGACAGGTTCCCGGTCTGGGAGGCCGCGCTCGGCGCCGGGGTCGCCGCCGTCTTCGCCGCGGGCCTCGTCGGGGTCTACCTCTCCATGCCGGACTCCGACTACAGCTTCCTCAAGTTGCCCCGCAACCTCCACGAACTACAAATCCTCACGTAATCATCATCCTCTTCCTCCTTCATTTCTTCTTTCGGTTGGTGCGTCGTCGGTTGCGTCAGGGAGGCCTCCCGTCCTTTTCGGGCAATCGCATGCCACAAGTTTCCCCATTCGCGTTGTTCTCGTGGTTCCATCATTGTGTCGCCCGTCTCCCTCTATGTTTGGAGGAGAAGAGGCGATTCGATTTGCGTTAATTGGTTGTCTAGAGCGCGTCGGTCGGTTTATGCGCATCTGCCGACGGGTAGATTTGCAGATTTCTTGTGCCATTGCGTTCTGCGCGGAGATTTTGAGGTAGGTTTTCAATGCAGAAACCACCTGCTTCTCATGGATCCAAGCCATCGTGAATGGAACAGTTGATTGACGCTAGTTTACAAGGAATTAGTGGTTGTTGTCTCTTGATTTGGTAACGACCTCGGCCTTTGTTTGGTAGGCTTTTTTTTTCTCCATGCGAGAAGGAGGGCATGGATCTGGTTAAAAACAATATTCAGTTCATGTTGCATCTTTGCTAAATTTGGGCATATATGAACTGCCGATTTGTTTCAAACTGACTTCCAAATTTGGGATTATAGGGCCTTGAAACAACAGCTCCGATTAATGTTTTATCTTGTTAGTCTAACATAACAGGACAGAGCTGAAATTAGAGCCTGCATTTCCAATAACATGGTTCCCTGGACTAACTTATAACAATAAAAGAAATTTGACACATTGTTTTCTTGATGAAGTAAGCAATCATTTGTTTTATTTTTTCTCAAATTACCATGTCACTTTCTTGCCACTTTGCCAGCTATTGCCGAGATATGATGCATTGGACCTGGTCCTGGCATGTTTCATGTGCCTTCTGTTTAGTATATTGATAGTCACCACACGCTAACATGTATCTGCTGTAGACGTGTGAGCTATCTGCTCGGCACAGTTACACAATGCACATTGCGTTATAAAAGGATAGATCTCAAATTTCCAATTCCAACACCAATTTAGCATAGTTTCCTGGGCTAACTTAATAAAAGTAATTTACCACATTTAGTTCTCGCTGAAGTAAGCTATCTTTATTTTATTTTTCTCAAATTACCATGTCGCTTTCTTGCCGCTTTGCCAGCTATTGCCGAGATATGATGCATTGGACCTGGTCCTGGCATGTTTCATGTGCCTTCTGTTTAGTATTGATAATCACCACACGTAACATGTATCTGTCTCAGACGTGTGGGCTATCTGCACGCTTTACAGTTATGCAATGCACGTCGCGTTATGATTCCATTGCTGTTGTGATTATTTGCTTAAGCTGAAAAGCATGTGCACTGGTAGCGTCCAATTGCTTGTGCTGTGTGCTGATGATGGATTTCCCCCCCTCAGTTTCTAACCATCAAATGGTTTCTTTGCAGTGGCCATCTTGAGAACTATACCAGTGACTACACCGTACAGGTGTTGATAGGTTACTGTGCTGTGTACATTTTCATGCAGACCTTCATGATCCCAGGGACAATATTCATGTCATTGCTTGCTGGTGCTCTATTCGGGCAACTCCGGGGTGTGGCTCTGGTTGTCTTTGCTGCCTCTGCTGGTGCTTCTTCATGCTTTTTCCTGTCGAAGCTGATTGGAAAACCGCTGGTGTTCGTGCTGTGGCCAGACAAGCTCACATTCTTCCAGAAGCAGGTAATAAGTTCAGCACCAATATTAGTCAATGTGGTTTTATTTCAACACTGTGTAGTGTCATAACATCTTAAATTTCTGTGGGGATGCTTAAAAATATTTTAAATGGCTCTACTCTTTGATTTAAGATTCTTTAGAACTGTGTAGTAACTCATAGCTGAAAATGGGTGATTTGTCTGCATTTCCAGGTTGCCAAAAGAAGAGAAAAGCTGTTGAATTACATGCTCTTCCTCAGGGTCACCCCAACATTGCCAAATACCTTCATCAACTTGGCATCGCCCATTGTTGATGTGCCCTTCCATACCTTCTTATTGGCAACTCTCATCGGTCTCATCCCAGCAGCCTACGTGACCGTGAGGGTAAGTTTCTTGCTTCAGATATAATGCATGTCCATGTACTGCCCTTGAGTGCGTACAATGTTTGTGCTAACTTCAATCCCACTGCCTGCTTCATTTCTTGTATCCAGGCTGGGATTGCTCTGGGAGAGTTAACATCACTCAGCGACCTGTACGACACCCAGTCAGTAGCTCTGCTGTTCTTGATTGGCGTGGTCTCGGTCACACCAGCATTGCTGAGCAAGGACGAGGCGCAAGACACGGCACCAGAAATCGCAGCAGGCGCCTCATGAACACCGAAGAGGAGTCACCTAGCCCACCTGTACATACCAAGGCACAGCATGCGGCGGCTTCATTGGATTTGGGCCTACAGGCCTTGTGAGGTGGATGACACATGGTTTGCGAGTTCACACGACTACACAGCAGCACAGTGGGACCTTGGACCCCAAGTCCGCCCATCGCCCGGCTGCTGGAGATCTGCGTCGCCGTGATAACACTGTTTCATTCCATGGTCGCCCCCCACATTGTTTGTTATGAATGAATCTGGGAAGCACAATGCCCGTCCACAGGCAAGATGCTTCGGATGTGTAGACAAGTAGCGTGTGTGCCGTTCGTCAGCCTGCGATGCTGTTTATTAGATGGAACAGGCAGCTAGTCCAAATCCTTGTATATATATTGACCAGATTCATTCAATCCATATTCAGTGGTTCAATGACAATTTGCCTTTCGCTGTGCCGTTCCCCTTGTAGCTGGATTTTTCTGAGCTCGGGATTAGAAAGACACTTTTGGATTTTTCTATCTGCATGACAGTTTGTGTCACATGTGACCATGAGTAATCATGATCTTTTTCAGGGAAACACCATGATGAATTTTCTTTTTCTTTGATTTGAGATGACAGCATGATTAACCTGTGTCGATTTTCTTTTGAAAGGGACAGTGTCAAATTTTGGACCAGCTTTTTCTTAGAGAGGAGTTTTTCATTTGAATTTTTAAGGCGATTTTTTTTTGGAAGGAAATTTTTTAGGGCAACTTTTTTTTTGAGGGGTGAAAAACAATTTATTCATCACCAAAATCCACATGAAGTGGGATACATGAAAGGTCATGGGGGTTTCCAAGCCACATATGGCGTCCCGGACCCTGCGAAAGAGCAAATTTAGCTAATCTATGTGCCTCATAGTTTACGGCACGACCCTCCCAAACAAAATTACAATTAAACGTAGTAGCACTGAGTTTTATTTCGCTAATGATAGTACCATATCGGCCTCTGGTCCCCTTTTGAATGTCCGAGACAACTTCTTTGCAATCTGAGGCGATGATGAACTATTGCAGGTTGAGGTCCTCTGCCAAAGCTAAGGCCTCCTGGCAAGCAATTGCCTCCAAAGCAGTAGGATCGCATACACCATAAGTGACGAGTGCAGAACTTCCAAGATAGAATCCTTGGTCATCATAGCAGCAACGGAGCCTCCCCGCTCGAACCTGACTCCTGCGTCCATATGAATTTTTGCATGTCCTATAGGAGGAGCCTTGGGTCTAGCAGCAGGCGCCACATGCGATACCGGTCCCTGGACGGCCCGCGGATTGCTAGCACCAACGATTTCAAAATCTGATATATATACCTGTTTACAAACGCATGTGTGGATTGAGGGCTCTGGAAAATACCTTCTCAAAGATCGTGGATGTCGCCTAGAGGGGGGTGAATAGGCGCTTTAAAATAATTACGGTTGAGGCTTGAACAAATGCGGAATAAACCTAGCGGTTAATTTGTCAAGCACAAAACCTACAACAACTAGGCTCGCCTATGTGCACCAACAACTAGGCTCCCCCATTTTGGTAATTGATGACAATCACTTTCAAGAGAGTTTATACAAGGAATTATGCATCACCATGCAATGCAACAACCAATAATGCATGCGAATGAGATGCAAATGCTAAGGAAACATAAACCAAAGCGTTTCCACAAAAGTCTCTGAATCTTCTCCCCCATTGGCATCGATTGCCAAAATGGGCGAAAAGCTTAGAGGGCCAATATAAACTATGGTCCTCCATAAATTGTGTATTTCTCAATAAGAGAGTGGAATGCAATACACATATCCAACTACCAATACTTGGAGGAGGACAAACTATATTGAGGCCCAAAGATTGCAACAGAAAGATATGCCACAAAGACATAACAAAGAGAGAAACAAGCAATCAAGCAATCATAGGATACCAATTGAAGCAAGCTATGAAAAGATACCAATTGAACCAACTAGACCAATGATCCTACATGCAACATGAATAAAAGATATTATGATAAGAGCAAAGAAGTGTTCTAAGGAAACTAGAGTAGCTCCCCATGATTTGTGCACACATAAGAATTTTTGTATTTGGATACAAAGTGCACAAAATAGGATCATAGCTCCCCCAAAATCAACAGAAACTTAACAACAAGTGCACGTGAGCATATAGGAAACAAAGCCTAGCACAAGCAACAAACACATGGTTGAGCAACATGTAAAAGAGGCAACTTAAGAATAGGATCAACCAAAACGATGTGTGTGAGTCATGGCAAAGCACTTGAGAAGACTAAAATAAGGATGAGCATTAAGCATCAACATAGTCTTGAAAGAATGAGGCACACGGTGCAAGGCCTATCATTCCCACACACAACTGGCAAATGGGTTCACAAGCTTACTAATAAGCAAATAGAGAACCTATGCTTGTGACAACCCGTGGTGAAGATATAAAAGAAAGCTTCATCAAGACGAGGGATACCAATTAAGATGGCAAAAGCCTCGTAAAGACAAGCATGAGGAAAATAATCTTCACCACACAAGAGTGCAACAAGATGCAGCGAGATAAGACACGCACTCAAGGCAAAAGCTTTCACGGAGCCACCAAAGAAATAACAAGAAAGACAAGGTGGACGTGAAAGAAAGGATATCATCTAGAGATGTAATTTCTCTCAAGTGTATAAGATTCTAGGTAGACGAAATCATGATGATATATATCTACAAAGAAGGATGTACACCCGAAATAGTTACAACACGAAGGAACATGATATCCAAAAGGAAGTCATACATATATATACCAATAAGATATTTGCTTGGAAGCATAGCACATGGCTAGATATGGTCTTATTGTATATAAATGAATTCCTACCACACAACCATCAAAGACATCACAACTAGCAACATGAGATCATTGTTGAGATGCTTTGAGAAAGGAAACAAGTATCACAAGATGGAATGAATAGCATGCCATGATACAACCTACACAAGGTTGATGCAAGAAATGTGTGCATGAAGTGGATGATGATACTTGTTACTGAGATACCATTGGAAGGATGTAGTAGATACCAATTGAAGGTAGATGGTAGTTCATTGATCGTCCTAGCTCGACTCCAATAAGCACATGGTGGAAACACCTTCCTTGTGAGTGAGCCGAGCATCCAATGCATCTCCAATTGTTCCTAGAACAACAACACAAACAAAATGGTACCCAAACTCATTGGGACCAAAGAGTTAGAAACACCAACAATACATAGGACAAACTCCACATAAATATGTGCATATAGATATGGAAATGAAGTTCATGCACATCTCATCCAATTTGAGACTTGGTGGAGTTTCCCTTATATATTGGGTCAACGAGAGAAAGCATGCGAAGGAAACTAAATGAAGTTAATATGCATGCTCAAGACTTTCAAGAACCGATACCAAAATACAAGAAAATACCAAGTGAAAAGAATACCAAATGGAGAAATCATCACTCGGAAGATATCATTAAAAGATACATCAAGGAATGAGATATCCATTGGAACCCATAAATGATACCAAACTCCCAAAAGAGTGGATGGTTCCAAACAAACCAAGCTCTCTACAAAGTTTCATGATGGCACAAGTACCAAAAAGAAACGGCTTGCCGTCCACCAACACACACTTAAAATGGATCACAAGTTTAGTGTTTTATAGAAAATAGGATAGCTCCCCCACGAGTTGTGCATTATAGAGAATTTGCATTTGAATACAAAATGCACAAGGTAGGATCACCACGTTCACTATATCAAGGAAAACACTAGACACGATCAAGAAAAACAACAAGATCCTCAAGTGGCACGGAAGGCAATGGGAGTTGACACAAACTTGGCAAGAGATAAGGCAAATAAAAGGAAAACACCAACGTGAATATGATCAATAATTTCTACCACACATAAGTGAGTACCAATTGTCAAAAGACAAGAAGTATTTGGAAATAATTCCTGGTGGTAGATAGCAAGGATATCCGACATCATCTTCACACCAAACACAAGCAAATTGCAACTTGTAGAGCTAACATGCCACCTAGGAACAAGATAATTTACAATATCAATTCTAGGTGACAATATCTCAAATGTACACATTTTCTAGGCTAGTAATATACACATGGCATATTACTCCCCCATAATGTGATACCAATTAAAGATAAACAAGAGGCAAAATAAGGGGACCCAACAAGAGATAATTAATGGACTATTTAGAATTTGAATTTCTCATGAGAAGACATACCACATAGCGACTAGATAATCTTGTAATATCAATACTAGATGGTATTACTCATGTACACACATTTATAGGATTGTGAGGTGCACAAAGCACATCACTCCCCCACAATGGGATAATCTATTAATCTCTCACAAGAGCCAAATAAGATACAAACAAGATGCATAAAGTCTCAACGAACGACACACATGTACATGAAGTGCAAACCAACATACATATACTTGATTACTCAAGATAAGAAATTTGGAGACACAACATATACAAACACATGCAAGGAACAAAACCAAAACATGCAAAGGGGAAAGTAACTTACAATGTAAACAATTTAAGTACAAGTTACCGCAAGGAGGCACATTGGATATAAGATAGAAACTTGATAACCCAGACTTGGCTTGAGACAATAAGAATGATGAAGTCCCCTTAATTCTTCATAATGTAGCCAAGTCTCCAATGACCTCCATCAACACCTATTGATCAAGTTTGAGCTTGTTGGTCGCCAACCAAGTTGGGTCCTAAGAGGTTAGTCACAATAGGCTTGGCTACCCAAATGGTTCTTTTCTTGACACAACTTTGAGTACCAACAAATTTGGCAAACACATTGCCAACCTTATCCTTCCCAAGAGAATAGATATCATCAATTATAATAGGGTTGGATAAGGTACCATTCATGCATGAAGAAGCGACGTGACCTTTTTCACGACATAGGTAGCAACGTCTACTCTTCACTTTCTTCTCACTTGATTTCTCAACTTGAGAAGCATTAGCTTGAGTCTTCTTGGGAAGAGGCCTTTCTTCAACTTGAGGTCGAGCATGAGAATGCACTTGTAGCCGCTTCCCTTGTTGCTTGTCACTAATGGCCTTCTTCTTCAATGGGCAAGATCTAACATGATGCCCTTCTACTTTGCACTTGAAGCAAACAATCTTGGCCGAATTCTTGACTTGTTCTTGGCCCTTCTTTTTGACTTCTTCTTCTTATTGGAGTTGAATCCAAGTCCACCTTTGTCATTGGGGGATTTTTGCACACTCAAGATATTGTTGAGTGTGGATTTCCCTTTATGACTCTTTTCCAAGTCTTTCTTCAAAGAAGTGACTTGGGCCTTGAGCTCTTTGATTTCCTCTACATGGTTAGTCTCAACACAAGTACTAGAGGAAGTATAAGCTTCATCGTTAGAGCAACAAGGCAAGGAAAGCAATTCATCAGAAGATGTACCAACATTGTGAGTAGATGAATTACAAGGACTAGCACATGGAAATATACTATTTTGACTAGAAGTAGTGCTAGTATCCACATGAGGCTCACTAGATGTTACCTTAGCAATCATGGCCTCATGAGCTATCTTTAGCACATTATGGGATACTAGAAGATCATCATGAGAGCTTGTGGGCTTTACATGATTTTCTTCCAACATCCCATAATTGCTAGATAGCAACTCAAGTTGAGCCCTTAGCTCAACATTCTCCTTCAATATGGATGCTTCACAAGAGATAGAGTTAGTAGCACAAGCATCATCATTAGCAACAAGAGGAGAAGACAACCTGGCAAGCTCTTTTGAATATGAAGCTTTAAGTTGAGCATGAGGCTCGGTGAGTTTGATGAGCTCACTCTTAATGACCCTTGAGCCATTTCCAAGGTGCTCAAAGTCCTCAAGGAGTTTAGCATGCGCAACTTCAAGCTCCTCATTTTTAGATTCGAAATCATTGGCCACCTCAAGAGCTCTATCACGAGATTCCCTCACTCTAGATAACTCTAGAGCAAAAGTCTCCTCAAGAGATTCGTTGGTGGTTTGTTCAAGTTCAAGAGCTTGAGAGAGGTCCGCAATCTCATTAGCGTAATCACGCTCAGGAGCTTCCATTTTATCAATGGTGACCTCATGCTCCTCTAGATGAGATTCCAACTCCTCAATGTATTTCTTGCCATTAATGGCAATAGACATTATTTCCATGAATTTGGAACGAGCAATTTTATTTTTATGAAGAGCATTAAAAATCATTTCCCCCTTAATTTTTAAGGAGGCAACATTATCATTCTCTTCATCATTATCCTCATCATCATTAGCATTAACATCATCATCAAGAGACATATTGGGGTTCAAAGTGGGAGATACCTTTGAAGCCTTAGCCATAAGGCATAAAGCAATAGATGATGATGTAGGATCCCTTGAAGCACCACTTGAGACCACATCTTGTTCCATGGAGTGTTGGGTTTCCTCTACATTGTTAGCACAACAATTCGAGGAAATAGATGCACATTTATCATGGCAACAAGACATAGCAAGCATATCATCATGAGATTTAGTCAAGCAATTTCTACATGATATGCAAGGACTATCAACACAAGCATGTGAAACATTTGGAGTGCTCGAAGTGTTAAAGCCCAAAGAAGGAGCATTGCAATTATATAGTGATGAAGGATCATCCACAATAAGCATACTATCATCATTGCAATGACCAACACTACTCACCATATCATTACCTTGTGGCAAACCACATGTAGGTGAAGTAGAAGAAGTTGAGAAGACTATACGACCGGAGGTGGAGGGAGAACAATCATCCCCACGTATCTTGGACACGCCATATTTATCTTGAAGCTTCGTCCACAACTGATGAGCATCCCGGAACGGCATGAGTTGAAATATAACTACATTGCTCAAAGCATCAAAAAGCACATTAGAAGCTTGAGCATTGAGATAAGAGTTTTTCTCATCCTCTAAAGATAATCTTTGTGGATCCTTTGGAGGAGAAAAACCCATATCTACAATTCTCTCTAAATTTGGGTCCATGACCCTAAAGAGATTAAGCATGCGAATTACCCAAACATCAAAATTTGTGCCATCGAAACTAAGAGTGTGAGAGAATCCTAATCCCCTAGTCGACATCTTTACTCTCTAGGCGGTTAAGCCTAACAAAGAGAGACGAGGCTCTCATACCAATTCAAAGATCGTGGATGTCGCCTAGAGGGGGGGTGAATAGGCGCTTTAAAATAATTACGGTTGAGGCTTGAACAAATGCGGAATAAACCTAGCGGTTTATTTGTCAAGCACAAAACCTACAACAACTAGGCTCACCTATGTGCACCAACAACTTATGCTAAGCAAGAAAAACTACTTAGGTGACAGCCAGATATATGACAAGAAACAATATGGCTATCACAAAGTAAAGTGCATAAGTAAAGGGCCCGGGTAAGAGATAACCGAGGCACGCGGAGACGACGATGTATCCCGAAGTTCACACCCTTGCGGATGCTAATCTCCGTTTGGGGCGGTGTGGAGGCACAATGCTCCCAAGAAGCCACTAGGGCCACCAGTAATCTCCTCACGCCCTCGACAATGCAAGATGCCGTGATTCCACTAAGGGACCCTTGAGGCGGTCACCGAACCCGTACAAATGGCAACCCTTGGGGCGGTCACGGTACCATCAAATTGCTCGGGCGATCTCCACAACCTAATTGGAGACCCCGACGCTTGCCCGGAGCTTTACACCACAATGATTGAGCTCCGAACACCGCCAGCCGTCTAGGGCGCCCAAGCACCCAAGAGGAACAAGCTCAAGGGCACCAAGCACCCAAGAGTAGTAAGCTTCTTGAAAGTGCAACTATCCCTAGGTGGTTTTGGTAATTCATAACAACATATAGCTCATTGAGCTAATGCTATTCCAAGACTATTATTTCAGGAAAGCTCAATGAATGGCATGGCATGGATGATGAAAGTGGATCCCTCAAAATACTAAGGACAAAGGATTGTCTCAAGCTCAAAAGCTCAAGACTCTTCATTTTACATTTTAGTGGTCTAAGATCACATTGAGTCTATAGGAAAAGCCAATACTATCAAGGAGGGATGAGGTGTTGCTTAATGAGCCTCTTGCTTCATGTGCTTAGTGATATGCTCCAAAACCCTCAGCTATTTTCTCACATCCAGAAATGACCTAAACCTAAAGCCAAAATCGGTCACACCGATTCTTCCTACCCAGCGCCACCGATTTCAAAAGTCATAGCCACTGCCACAAACCCTAGGCAAATCGGTCCTACCGATAGGGATCTCGGTCTCACCTAGATAGGATTGTAATCTCTCTGTTTCCCTTCGTAACGTTTCGGTCTAACCGAAGTGAGCGATCGGTCCCACCGAGATTGCAATGTAAACTCTCTGTTTCCCTTTTGTAACATTTCGGTCTCACCGAAAAGAGCAAATCGGTCCCACCGAGTTTACCTGACCAACTCTCTGGAAAGCTTATTACCAAAATCAGTCTCACCGAGTTTGTGTAATCGGTCTTACCGAGATTACGTTATGCCCTAACCCTAACCGAATCGGTCTCACCGAGTTGCATGTCAGTCCCACCGAAAATCACTAACGGTCACTAGGTTTACTAAATCGGTCCGATCGAGTCTGTTGAATCGGTCCCACCGAGTTTGGTAAATTGTGTGTAACGGTTAGATTTTGTGTGGAGGCTATATATACCCTCCACCTCCTCTTCATTCGTGGAGAGAGCCATCGACTGAACCTACACTTCCAACTTACCATTTCGAGAAAGAACTACCTACTCATGTGTTGAGGCCAAGATATTCCATTCCTACCATATGAATCTTGATCTCTAGCCTTCCCAAGTTGCTTTCCACTCAAACCCTCTTTCCACCAGATCCAAATCCTATGAGAGAGAGTTGAGTGTTGGGGAGACTATCATTTGAAGCACAAGAGCAAGGAGTTCATCATCAACGCACCATTTGTTACTTCTTGGAGAGTGGTGTCTCCTAGATTGGCTAGGTGTCACTTGGGAGCCTCCGACAAGATTGTGGAGTTGAACCAAGGAGTTTGTAAGGGCAAGGAGATCGCCTACTTCGTGAAGATCTACCGCTAGTGTGGCAAGTCCTTCGTGGGCGACGGCCATGGTGGGATAGACAAGGTTGCTTCTTCGTGGACCCTTCGTGGGTGGAGCCTGCGTGGACTCAGCAAGCAACTGCTACCCTTCGTGGGTTGAAGTCTCCATCAACGTGGAGGTACGATAGCACCACCTATCGGAACCACGCCAAAAACATCTGTGTCTCCAATTGCGTTTGAATCCTCCAAACCCTTCCCTTTACTTTCTTGCAAGTTGCGTGCTTTAATTTCCGCTGCCTATATACTCTTTGCATGCTTGCTTGATTTGTGTGATGATTGCTTGACTTGTTCTAAGATAGCTAAAATCTGTCAAACTCTAAAATTGGGAAAAGGTTAAGTTTTTAATTGGTCAAGTAGTCTAATCACCCCCCCCCCTCTAGACATACTTCAAGGTCCTACAAGTGGTATCAGAGCTTTGGTCTCTATTTGCTTTGATTTCCATAGCTTTTGGTGGTCATAGCCTTGGTTTCACAACCTAGGAGAGTATGGCGTCTAGCGAGGGAAATTATCACCGTAGAGGTCCTTACTTTGATGGTACTAACTTTGCTAGTTGGAAGCATAAGATGAAAATGCATATTCTCGGACATAATCCCGCCGTTTGGGCAATTATTTGTATTGGCTTGCAAGGTGAATCCTTTGATGGGAGAGAGCCAAACCGTGAAGCTAATGCTGAAGAATTGAAGATGTTGCAATACAACGCTCAAGCTTGTGATATCATCTTCAACGGATTGTGCCCCGAAGAATTCAACAAAATCAGCCGTCTTGAGAATGCAAAAGAAATTTGGGATACTTTGATTGATATGCATGAAGGTACCGAGTCCGTCAAGGAATCCAAGTTGGATGTGCTCCAAAGTCAGCTTGACAAGTTCAAAATGAAGGATGGTGAAGGTGTCGCTGAAATGTACTCTAGGCTTGCTCTTATTACAAATGAGATTGCCGGCTTAGGGAGTGAAGAGATGACCGAAAGATTCATCATCAAGAAGATCCTAAGAGCATTGGATGGAAAGTATGATACCGTGTGCACATTGATCCAAATGATGCCAAACTACAAAGATCTCAAGCCAACGGAAGTCATTGGAAGAATTGTTGCTCATGAGATGTCACTCAAGGATAAGGAGGAACTTCACAACAAGTCAAGTGGTGCTTACAAAGCCTCAAGTGAAGCCCCCACATCATCAAGTGAGAAACAAACCTTCAATGAAGAATTAAGCTTAATGGTGAAGAACTTCAACAAATTCTACAAGAGTAGAAGCAAAGAAAGAAGCTCCAAGTCAAGAACTTACCATGAAAAAGATCTTCTAGTCGAGGCGCAATTGCTACAATTGTGGGAGGCCCGGACACTATTCCAATGAGTGTACGGCACCCTACAAAAGAAAGAAGATTCTCCAAAAGAAGAAGCAAAGAGAAGAATCACCACCAAGAGAGAGGAGGAGTAGAGATGATCGTTATGAACGAAGATCCTCACGGAGAAGCAAGGATTCGGAAAGGAAGGACAAGTCATCAAAGAGCTACACAAAACGAAGACATCAAGCTCATGTTGGTGAATGGGTATCCGGCTCCGACTCCGACAATCACTCCGAGAGAAGCTATCACTATGACTCCGAATATACTCAAGATGAAGGTGTTGCTGGTCTAGCACTTGTGTCAACCAACTCCTACGACATATTTGATTCACCAAATGAAGGAATTGGAAGATGCTTCATGGCCAAAGGTCCAAAGGTAACACATCCTGAGTATGTTGATTTCAATAGTGATGAAGATGACTTGCTTGTGGATGATGATTTACTTGTTGACAACTCTAGTGATGAATACTACGATAAAACGTCAATTAATCATGCTAATCAAGATAAAACGAATGACAATGATAAGGAGAAGATTGAGCTTCTAACTAAAGAACTAAACACTCTTAAGTTGGCTCATGAAACTATCTTCGAAGATCATCGAGAACTTTTAAGGGCTCATGAGAAGTTACGCTTTGAAAAGCTCAATCTTGAGCAAGAGCATGAGTTCTTAAAAGCAATCAATGATGATCTCCGTAAGAAAAGTTCTTCTTACATTGCCAAGCGTTTACTCCTATCTACTTACATGCCTCAAGTAAGTCTAGTAACAAGTACAAGAAATATACTTCCTCTAGTAGTAACAATAATAATGTCAAATCCAATATTGTTGCCTCTAGTAGTTCTCTTGATTCCACTAATGATTCTCTTAGCCAAGTTACACTTGAGCAAGAAAATAGCTTATTGAAGGAATTATAGAGAAAGGTGTCTACAAGAGCCTTGCGGGAGTAAGCAATTCGAGGAAATTATGCAAGCAAGGAAGACACGGAAGAATCAAGGTGTTGGTTTTGAGCGAAAGTTCAATGCCAATGGAGTTGAGTGGGAAGAAGATCAATACCCCAAGACGAAGTTTGTTCCTCAACAAGAGAAGTATGATCCTACTTCCTTCAAGAGAACACAAGCACAAGATGATCTTCCACCACAAGTCCACAAGAACAAAGGCAAGGACAAGCTTCAAGAAGAGATTGATGCATTTTAAGAAGCACCTAAGGCCTCGTTCAAGTGGGTTCCCAAGACTACTACAAGTTCTACTTCATCAAGTACAACTACAACTCCAAGGATTCCCATCAAGATGATGTGGATCCCGAAGAAGAAGAACTAGAGAGTTCTTGAGGGTGACTCCGCCAACATTCTTCACACATATCATTATGGCAAGGACAAGTGCAATCAACTTCCACATCTTGCACTAGTTCAAGGAGTCACAAACCCTCATGTTGGTAAGGCAAGGGACAAGGTAACCTAATGATTTCATGGACATCATCTTGTGTGTGCATCACTCTATGTCTATGGATATTCTTGTTTGTTCCTTGTGGGACTAACCCATGTAGGCAAGTTGAAAGTGCAACTCACTCCAAAGGATTGCTCCAATTGATCTACATCAACATTGACCATCCACATCTTCAACACCTACATGAAGTCATCATCGACAAAACCCAAGGTTAGTTCATCCCTCTAAGGGGGGATCTCACATCTAGGGGGAGCTTAACTCTAAGAATTGAGTCAAAGCAACTCTAATGGTGTGAACACATCAATGCATTATGTAAAAGTGGTAACCCCACTTGAGCTTAAACGATGAGTATGACCTATGATCAAATTTTTATCATTTGACTCCTAAGTCAATATACTCATATATAGATGACCTAGTCATCGCCAATTGTTTGATAGATGCTAGAATTGGTTGTGCATGCTTTGCCACATATTTCATTTGCCATCTTTTTGTGTGAGCATGTTGGTGCATATTTTACTCATTCAAGGACATCCACTTGTTGTTTTGAGTGTTTGGTTCTTTCTTCTTTTGGCCAAGTGGATGGACAAGAATGCCTAAGAACTTTCTCTAGCTATCTATGCTTTTCTCGTCTCAAACTCTATTCATGCTACATCACAAAATTTGATCAAGTCAGATTCGAACCACTCTGTGTGAGGAGCACTCGGAGTCCCCGATTCGTCATAGACTTAAACTTCCAAAACTTCTTTGTGATTCTCGGTCTGACCGATTCCTCCATTTCGGTCCTACCGAGATCACTAAGTCGATCTAGGTTTTCAATCTCGGTGCAACCGATTTGAACTTTTCGGTCACACCGAGTTGTTCCACTCGGTCACACCGACAGGGTCAGGCTATATATAGTCACGGGCAAAATTTTGGAAATTTCTCCGAACCCCTTCGCCCGCGAAATAGCTCGCTCTGCCTCCAAGGTCTCCGGATCGTCTCCTCGTCGCCAGCCGCCTCCTGTCGCTGGTCTCCGCCGCCGTCAACGGAATTCAACCCCGCCGTTGCCGCCGTAGCGAGTTCATCGCCGAGCTAGGGTATGGACTCGATCACAGTGCTATCCTCGTCCGATTCCTAGCACATTGTGTTCTTATTGATTCTTGCCACGATTAAAACACTCCTATCCAGTCAATGCAATCCGTAGAGTAGATGAGATTTGAAAATTTAGGGTTAGGTTTCCGCCGAAACCATCTCGGACCCACCGAGTTGAAAAACTCGGTCCCACCGATTTGCCTTATGCCATTGCACTAGTAACTCTCGGTCTGACCGAGAATTGCTAATGGTGCGACCGATTTTAGGACTTTGTGAAACCCTAGCAGTCTCGGTGCCACCGAACTGTGACTCAGTCCAACCGAGTTCATCAGTTTAGGTTCCAAAACTGCTTCGGTATCACCGAGTTTGAAAATCGGTTGATCCGAAATGCTTTCTGTGGAAAACTAAAACTGAATTTTTGAATCATTCTTTTGCAAAAATCTCCGCACTTTGTGATGCTCATCCACTCTATCTCATCTATAACTCTTTTCACAGGTCGTGATCGGTGTTTGCGGCATGTCGGACGTGAGTGACAGCATGTACAGGTCGCAGAGCAGATTGACATGAGTGAGGGCACCAGTCCCTCCAAAGCACTTGAGATGAAGGCAGCGAAGCACTCCTAGCAACCTGCCTAAGGCTGCTACCAGGCAAAGGAAGAAGAGAACCTCAGACTCTGAAGATGAGGATTATAGAGCAGAAGAAGATGAGGCTACCTCCAAGAAAGTAGTACTCAAAAAGGAGTATGGCTCAGCAAAGCATACAAAGCCAGGCATGAAGATTAAAAGGCCTGCAGGAAGACTGTTGGAAATATGCCCTAGAGGCAATAATAAAAGGATTATTATTATATTTCCTTGTTCGTGATAATTGTCTTTTATTCATGCTATAATTGTATTATCCGGAAATCGTAATACACGTGTGAATACTTAGACCACAACATGTCCCTAGTGAGCCTCTAGTTGACTAGCTCGTTGATCAACAGATAGTCATGGTTTCCTGACTATGGACATTGGATGTCGTTGATAACGGGATCACATCTTTAGGAGAATGATGTGATGGACAAGACCCAATCCTAAGCATAGCACAAGATCGTGTAGTTCGTTTTGCTAGAGCTTTTCCAATGTCAAGTATCTTTCCTTAGACCATGAGATCGTGTAACTCCCGGATCTTGTAGGAGTGCTTTGGGTGTACCAAACGTCACAACGAATCGGGTGACTATAAAGGTGCACTACACGTATCTCCGAAAGTGTCTGTTGGGTTGACACGGATCGAGGCTGGATTTGTCACTCCGTACACGGAGAGGTATCACTGGGCCCACTCGGTAGTGCATCATCATAATGAGCTCAAAGTGACCAAGTGTCGGTCACGGGATCATGCATTATGGTACGAGTAAAGTGACTTGCCGGTAACGAGATTGAACGAGGTATTGGGATACCGACGATCGAATCTTGGGCAAGTAACATACCGTCTGACAAAGGGAATAGTATACGGGGTTGCTTGAATCCTCGACATCGTGGTTCATCCGATGACATCATTGAGGAGCATGTGGGAGCCAACATGAGTATCTAGATCCCGCTGTTGGTTATTGACCGGAGAGTCGTCTCGGTCATGTCTGCATGTCTCCCGAACCCGTAGGGTCTACACACTTAAGGTTCGGTGACGCTAGGGTTATTAGGAAGACTTGTATGTGATTACCGAATGTTGTTCGGATTCCCGGATGAGATCTCAGACGTCACGAGGAGTTCCGGAATGGTCCGGAGGTGAAGATTTATATATGGGAAGTTGTCATACGGAAACCGAAAGTTTCGGGGCATATCGGTATTGTCTTTGGGGCCACCGGAGAGGTTCCGGGTCCACCGGGAGGGCCACCCCTCTCGGAGGGCCTCATGGGCCGCAAGGGCAGGAACCAGCCTGGAGGGCTGGGCGCCCCCTTGGGCCCATGCGCCTAGCGTTGGGGGAACCTAGTGGGGCGCCCCCCTTTGCTTGGGGGGCAAGCCCCCCTCCCTGGCTGCCGCCCCCCCACTAGATCTCATCTAGAGGGGCCGGCCCCCCTTGCCCCTTCCCCTATAAATAGAGGGGTGAGGGGAGGGCTGCAACACACTTCCAAGGCGCAGCCCCTCCTCTCCCCAACACCTATCCTCCTCCGTTGAGTGCTTGGCGAAGCCCTGTCGGAGTACTGCCTCTCCACCATCATCACGCCGTCGTGCTGCTGCTAGAGCCTTCTTCCTCAACCTCTCCTTTCCCCTTGCTGGATCAAGAAGGAGGAGACGTCGTCCGTTCCGTACGTGTGTTGAACGTGGAGGTGCTGTCCGTTCGGCACTTGGTCATCGGTGATCTGAATCACGGCGAGTACGACTCCATCATCACCGTTCCCTTGAACACTTCCGCACGCGATCTACAAGTGGTATGTAGATGCAATCTCTCTCCCATGACTCGTTGCTTAGATGAACTCATAGATGGATCTTGGTGAAACCGTAGGAAAAAATTTAATTTTCTGCAACGTTCTCCAACAGTGGCATCATGAGCTAGGTCTATGCGTAGTTCTCTATTGCATGAGTAGAACACAATTTTGTTGTGGGCGTAGATCTTGTCAACTTGCTTGCCGCTACTAGTCTTTTCTTGCTTCAGCGGTATTGTGGGATGAAGCGGCCCAGACCGACCTTACACGTACGCTTACGTGAGACAGGTTCCACCGACTGACATGCACTAGTTGCATAAGGTGGCTAGCGGGTGTCTGTCTCTCCTACTTTAGTTGGAGCGGATTAGATGAAAAGGGTCCTTATGAAGGGTAAATAGAAGTTGACAAAATCATATTGTGGTTATTCGTAGGTAAGAAAACGTTCTTGCTAGAACCTAATTGCAGCCACGTAAAAGATGCAACAACAATTAGAGGACGTCTAACTTGTTTTTGCAGCAATTGTCATGTGATGTGAGTTGTGATGAATGATGAATGATATATTGTGATGTATGAGATCATATTCTTGTAATAGGAATCACGACTTGCATGTCGATGAGTATGACAACCGGCAGGAGCCATAGGAGTTGTCTTAATTATTGTATGACCTGCGCGTCATTGATTCAACGCCATGTAAATTACTTTACTTTATTGCTAAACGTGTTAGCCATAGTAGTAGAAGTAATAGTTGGCGAGCAACTTCATGGAGACACGATGATGGAGATCATGATGATGGAGATCATGGTGTCATGCCGTGACAAGATGATCATGGAGCCCTCAAGATGAAGATCAAAGGAGCTATATGATATTGGCCATATCATGTCACTACTTTATATAATTGCATGTGATGTTTATTATGTTTTATGCATCTTGTTTACTTAGAACGACGGTAGTAAATAAGATGATCCCTTAGAATAATTTCAAGAAAGTGTTCCCCCTAACTGTGCACCGTTGCTAAAGTTAAATCGTTTCAAGCACCACGTGATGATCGGGTGTGATAGATCCTTACGTTCACATACAACGGGTGTAAGACAGTTTTACACATGCATAAACACTTAGGGTTAACTTGACGAGCCTAGCATGTACAGACATGGCCTCGAACACAAGAGACCGAAGGTCGAACATGAGTCGTATGGAAGATACGATCAACATGGAGATGTTCACCGACGATGACTAGTCCGTCTCACGTGATGATCGGACACGGCCTAGTCGACTCGGATCATGTAACACTTAGATGACTAGAGGGATGTCAAATCTGAGTGGGAGTTCATTAAATAATTTGATTAGATGAACTTAATTATCATGAACATTAGTCTAAAATCTTTGCAAAATGTCTTGTAGATCAAATGGCCAACGCTCATGTCACCATGAACTTCAACGCTCCTAGAGAAAACCAAGCTGAAAGACGATGGCAGCAACTATTCGGACTGGGTCCGAACACGAGGATCATCCTCATAGCAGCCAAGAAACAATATGTCCTAGAAGCACCGCTAGGTGAAGCACCATCGAGAGAACCAAGACATTATGAATGCTTGGCAGTCTCGTCTTGATGATTACTCCCTCGTTCGGTGCGGCATGCTTTACAGCTTAGAACCGGGCTCCAAAAGCGTTTTGAGCAACACGGAGCATATGAGATGTTCGAGGAGCTGAAAATGGTTTTCCAAGCTCACGCCTGGTCGAGAGATATGAAGTCTCCGACAAGTTCTATAGTTGTAAGATGGAGGAAAACAGTTACATTAGTGAGCACATACTTAAAATGTCAGGTTGCACAACCGCCTTTGTCCCAGTGGACATTAACCTCCCGGACGAGGCGGTCATTGACAGAATCCTTGATCGCTCCCACCAAGCTACAAGAGTTTTGTGATGAACTACAATATGCGGGGGATGGTGAAGACCATTCTGAAGTATTCTCAATGCTGAAGTGAGCAGAGGTTGAAATCAAGAAAGAACATCAAGTGTTGATGGTCAATAAAACCACTAAGTTCAAAAAGGGCAAGGGTAAGAAGAACTTCAAGAAGGACGGCAAAGATGTTGCGCGCCTGATAAGCAAGTTGCCGGAAGAAGTCAAAGAATGGACCCAAGCACGAGACAGAGTGCTTTTATTGCAAAGGGAAGGGTCCTTTGGAAGAGGAACTGCCCCAAATACTTAGCGGACAAGAAGGCCGGCAACACTAAAGGTATATTTGATATATATGTAATTGATGTGTACCTTACCATTACTCGTAGTAACTCCCCGGTATTTGATACCGTGCCGTTGCTCATATTTGTAACTCACAGCAGAGCTGCGGAATAAACGGAGGCTGGCGAAGGGCGAGGTGACGATCTTGGCGTCGGGAATGGTTCCAAGGTCGATGTGATCGCCGTCCGCACGCTACCTCTACATTTACCTACAGGATTAGTTTTAAACCTCAATAATTGTTATTTAGTGCCAAGTTTGAGCATGAACATTGTATCAGGATCTCGTTTAATGCGAGATGGCTACTCATTTAAAACCGAGAATAATGGTTGTTCTATTTATATGAGAGATATGTTTTATGGTCATGCTCCGATGGTCAATGGTTTATTCTTAATGAATCTCGAACGTAATATTACACATATTCATAGTGTGAATACCAAAAGATGTAAAGTTGATAACGATAGTCCCACATACTTGTGGTAATCGCCACCTTGGTCACATTGGTGTCAAGCGCATGAAGAAGCTCCATTCTGATGGACTTTTAGAGTCTCTCGATTATGAATCATTTGACACATGCGAACCATGCCTCATGGGCAAAATGACCAAGACTCCTTCTCCAGAACAATGGAGCGAGCAACCAACTTATTGGAAATCATACATACCGATGTGTGCGGTCCAATGAGCGTTGAGGCTCGCGGAGGATATCGTTATGTTCTCACTCTCACAGACGACTTAAGTAGATATGGGTATGTCTACTTAATGAAACACAAGTCTGAGACCTTTGAAAAGTTCAAAGAATTTCAGAATAAGGTAGAGAATCAACGTGACCGAAAAATAAAGTTCTTACGATCAGATCGTGGAGGAGAATATTTAAGTCACGAATTTGGTACACATTTAAGGAAATGTGGAACCGTTTCACAACTCACGCCGCCTGGAACACCTCAGCGTAACGGTGTGTCCGAACATCGTAATCGCACTCTATTGGATATGGTGCGATCTATGATGTCTCTTACAGATTTACCGCTATCATTTTGGGGATACGCTCTAGAGACAGCTACATTCACTTTAAATAGGGCACCGTATAAATCCGTTGAGACGACACCGTATGTTGGGGAGATAACTACTGAGTGTGAACCGCCCTGGAGGGGCCGGGTTACCCTCGTCCAAGATCAGGGCCCACGGAGGAGGCCCAGAGCCCAGAGGCGAATTAAGGGTCCGTGATGTAAACCGCCTTAGTATTGTAACTTGTTCTGTAAGATTAGAGAGAAGAGACCGAGCCGGACACTTGTATGAGCCGGGTCGGGACTCCGTAGACCGGCCGGGCGTCAACCCGTGTATATAAGGGGACGACCCGGCGGCGGTTTAGGGGACAGACAATTCGAGGCTTAGACGAAGCTATTGCTCCCTAGTCGCAGAAATCACATCAATCCCATCACAACTAGACGTAGGCCTTTCCTTCATCGAAGGGGCCGAACTAGTATAACTCCCGTGTCTTTGTGTCCACCTTAACCCCTCTAAGTTAACCCGTACGATGGCCCTGCGACTAAGTCCTTTCACGAGGACATCTGCCGTGACAATTCCACGACAGTTGGCGCCCACCGTGGGGCTATCGCCGATGGTTTGATGATCTTAGAGGGCAAGTTGAAGGACTCGAAGGCTATGCTGTGGGCGGATGACTAAGAGTCGTCGCGGCAAACTCTACATCGACGATGCGGATTGGGCCCCGAGGCCGGCTCGATTGAGTACGGGTACCGGGTCCCCTTTGGTGGCATACACGTGTTCATCGGCAAGATCGGTGAGCCAGGGCCTGGGCCGGACGTCTGCACCGACCTCGTTGAGACGGCTCAGCGGACGAAGAAGAGTCCCGCCCTGGCCAAACCGGCTGTCAAGCGTGCTTTCGTGGGAGTCGTCCACGGTGACTATGAGGGCGGATCAGCATCTGGCGGCGAAACCGTTGTCTACTCTGGCGACGAGTCATCCGCCGGAGAAACCGAGTCTTTGTACCAGCTGCAAGATGGCGGATCGGGGCTATTCGGACGAGAGAGTATTCGGACTCCTTTGATCTGCCCAGCCGGGTTGGAATTTTCATGGCGGTACACAAGCGACGCTTCACTCTTGACCCTGGGCGCCCATCGTCGCCGGTTCAAGAACGGTGGTGGCAGCCGGGGAAGGAGGCCCTGTCGCCCGCCGGCTCAAGTTCTATCGAGTTATTTGACGCATTGGCTGCGCTCATGGCAGAGGCTAACCCGGCGGATCAGGACCTGCACAACGCAGAGATTGCAAGGGTGAAGGAACAGATCGCTAAAGCTAAAGCGGATCTGGCAGCCGCGGACGTGAGGATGGCGGCGGAACGGGCCGCTTTGGATGCACAGGCTTATAGGCTCATGCTGGATCAGAGTGCATCACATGAAGTCATGAAAAGGAAGTACAGATCCCGTTTGCCTTCGGTTTTCGAGGGAAGAGAGCTCTTCAATACCCCAGGGGCAGGGACCAGTAATCCGCCACCGGTGGTAAACCGGCCGGAAGCACCTGGGACGGCCGCGCCGGTTCAGCCCCGTGTGATAGATCTGCCTCGCCATCACACCGCGCGCTTCTGACCGTGCAGACACCTCCGGTCACTACTCCAACCCGATGGATAACCTTGTCGCGGCTGCGCACGATTGAGGCGATTCGATCGAGGCGATTCACCGCAGCGGTAGAAACTCGCCGGGTCAAGGAGCTCCTCAGACGGCCCAGCTCGGCGAAGCGATTCATACTGATCGGGATCGGATCCACTCCACCCCCCGCCCAAGCCGGAGTTATAGCCGGCGCGCAGATGAACCGGCCGTATCAAGCAACGCGCAGGGCGGTCCGCCTCGAGGAAACAACCCGGCCGGTGGCTTCGAAGACGCTCAAGTGGTGGTGGACCGGGCCAGGGCACGCAGGGAGGCCGAGTTAGCAGCGCAACATGAGGACCATCAGCTTGCGTCGGTTCGTCCGACCATCTTCGAACCGGGGGTCACGTCCGGCTCATTGGGGGTGCCTTGCCTCGTCCCCGCTTTACGCAATGTGCGTTTGCCTAAGGACTTCAAAGGGCCCCGCAAGGTGCCCAATTACACCGCCGATTTGGCTCCAGAAGCGTGGATAGAAAGCTATGAGATGGCCATGGAGATGCTGGATGTGGACGAAGCTGCGTGTGCAAAGTATTTCACCATGATGTTGGAAGGTACGGCCCGTGCACTTGGTTGAAAAATTTGCCACCCAACTCAGTTAGTTCGTGGACTCGATTCACGGACCGGTTCATTCAAAATTTCAAAGACACTGTAAACAGCCCATGTCTGTGTGGTGGATTTGGCGGCTTGTGTCCAGCGGAGGAGAATCAACAACACATTGGGTGCGCCAAGCGTTTGGAGGTTTTACATTCATCGTAATCGGATCAACCCTGATTCCGCTTATCTTAACCCTAGAAGCCAACTGCCGGTTTGAACCGTTGAAGTTAAAGCTGGGTCGCATGAAGCGTTTTTGCAATGACATGGGCACGCTCATGGGCGTTCTGGTAAAGTATGCTGATTCTGATAGTACCAAGGATCCCGAGTCTGAGGATGACGGAGTAGGGAAGGGAAAGCAGAATAGCAACTCCAGAGGCTGCAGCACCATTCGGCAGCAACGGGGAAACAAGCGTAAGGCTAACGGTAATATGGGCTTCGTAGCCAACACCAACGCGCAGGACAAGGGTCAGCGGCGCAAAGGTAAGCAATCAAACCGGGCGGTGCACAAGGTCACAATCTGGAGCGTTTGAATTACCTATTGAATCAACCTTGCCCAAGCATGGGACGAAGGAGGCACCGCGAACCACCTCTGGAAGGATTGTTATATTATGCGGAGTTCAAAATTCTAATGCTTTCGGTATGATCAAGGGCCCGGCGGCGGTTCGTGGTCCGCCCGGTTACGGTGGAGGAAATTCGGCCCGGGGTTCGTGGTAATCCGGGCGGGCAAGGCAATCAGAACAATCAAAACAATCAGAATAATCAGAACCAAGGGGGTTACAATCAACAACGGCAGCAGTCGGGTTACCAAAGTAACCCAAAGCAGTTGAACGGCGGACAGTACCATGTTTTTACCACCAGCTTGGACAAACGAGACCGGAAACTTCAGAAGCGGGCGGTCAGTGTTGTTGAGCCGGCCGCACCGCATTACCTGCGCTGGTCGGAGCAGCCTATTGTATGGAGCAGAGAGGATCATCCTCCCCGGGTTTACAATCCGGGTCAGCTAGCCCTAGTGGTGGCACCTTAGGTGGGAGGATACAAGTTTACCAAAGTGCTTATGGATGGAGGAAGCAGCATCAACATCCTGTACTACGAGACCTTCCGACGCATGGGGTTGACGGATAGGCATCTCAGGCCGTCCAGCACAGTGTTTCACGGTGTGGTGCCTGGCAAGTCAGCGTACCCGGTCGGTAAGATAGCTCTGGAGGTAGCCTTTGGAGATGAGCATGACTCCAGATCGGAGACATTGACGTTTGAGGTGGTGAAAATCCAAAGCCCTTACCACGCCCTGTTTGGGCGGCCGGCTTATGCTAAGTTTATGGCACGGCCCTGTTATGTTTATTTGCAGCTGAAAATGCCGGGTCACAAAGGGACGATAACGGTTCATGGGAGCCGCCGGATTGCGTTGGAGTGCGAGGAAGGTGATGCGGCTTATGCCGAGTCGGTTTGTGCCACCGAAGAGTTAAAGTATTATAAAGACAATGTTGATCCGGCGGATATGACCCCGTTGAAGAAGCCAACTACAGAGCACGATCCGGATTTGAAGTTTAAGTCGGCGGCTGAGACTAAACTTGTTGATTTTGTGCCCGGCGATTCGTCCAAGAAGTTCACCATTAGTGCTAACTTGGATCCTAAATAGGAAAGCGCGCTCATCGAGTTCATCCGTGAGAATCGGGACATTTTGCATGGAAGCCTTCGACATGCCGGTGTACCGAGGGAACTCGTGAGCACACTCTTAATGTCGATCCCAAGTACAGCACCGGTAAAGCAGTTTCTTCGCGGTTTAACGAGGAAAGGCGCAAGGCCATTGGAGAGGAGGTTGCCAGGCTCTTAGCGGCAGGGTTTATCGTTGAAGTTTTCCATCCAGAGTGGCTTGCTAATCCGGTGTTGGTCCTTAAGAAGAATGGCACTTGGCGCATGTGTGTGGATTATACAGATCTTAACAAGGCTTGTCCAGCAGATCCTTTCGCCCTCCCCCGTATTGACCAGATTATTGATGCTACGGCGGGTTGTGAGCGTTTGAGTTTTTTGGATGCATATTCCGGATATCATCAGATTAAGATGGCGGTTAAGGACCAGGAGAAGACGGCGTTTATCACCCTTTTGAGCTTTACGCTATGTATCTATGCCTTTTGGGCTTAAGAGCCCAAGCAACTTATCAACGCTATGCGTAATTGCTTGCATAAACAGATCGGCCGTAATGTGCATGCTTATGTGGATGATATTGTGGTTAAGTCAAGGAAGAAGGAAACACGATTGAGGATTTGAGAGAAACCTTTGACAACTTGCGGGTGTACAAGATGATGCTTAACCCGCCAAGTGTGTTTTTGGTGTTCCGGCAAGTTATTGGGTTTCCTTGTGTCCAACAGGGGATTGAAGCTAATCCGGAGAAGATTACAGCTATCACCTCCTGGCTAAGCCAAAGTGTATCAATGATGTCCAACATTTGGCAGGTCGGATTGCTGCGCCACCGGTTTATCACCGCCTAGGAGAGAAGGCCATTCCTTTGTACGAGATGTCAAGAAAACGGATCGGTTAAATGCGAGTTCAGCCACCGATGAAGCATTGGAGGACTTAAAGCGGCAGTTAGCCAACCGCCCGTTCTCGCCTCCCATTGACAAGGAGCCGCTCTGTTATATGTTGCTGCTAATGCCGAGGCGGTCAGCGTAGCCATTGTGGTGGAACGGAAGGAGACAGGAAGGAGTATCCGGTTCAACGGCCGGTTTATTACATCAGCGAGGTCCTCATTGAGTCTAAACAAAGATATCCGCATTGGCAGAAGCTGGTATATGGAGTTTTTATGGCAAGCCGGAAGCTGAAGCAATATTTCCAAGGGCACCCCATCACAAATGGTCGATTCAGCTCCTTTGGGCGATATCATACTGAACCGGAAGCGATCGGCGGATTGCTAAGTGGGCTATAGAACTTGGGCCACACGGTTTAAGGTATGTGCCTCGGTCGGCAAGAAAGTCTCAGGCACTTGTGGATTTCATTAACGATTGGACAGAGTTGCAAGCGCCTGAGGAAAAGCCGGATCATACCTATTGGACCATCCACTTTGATGGGTCCAGGCAATTGGAGGGCTCGGGGGCTGGAGTCGTATTAACTTCCCCACGAGGTGACAAGTTCTGTTACGTTCTTCGCTTAATGTTCCCCTGTACTAACAATGCAGCTGAGTATGAGGCTTTGCTACATGGTCTCCGGATGGCTAAGGAGATGAATTTAAGCCGGGTTAAGTGTTTTGGTGACTCGGACTTGGTAGCCCAGCAAGTATCAGGTACTTGGGATTCCAAAGATCCACTCATGGCTGCGTACCGTCGGGAGGTGGATGTTGTTGCAGGGTATTTTAAAGGATATCAGGTGGACCATGTGGACCGTCGGAAGAACGAAGCGGCGGATGCTCTAAGCCGGTTGGGCTCTCAACGTAAACCGGTCCCGCCCAATGTCTTCCTTGATGTACTGTACAATCCGTCAGTTAAGCTTCCTGATGAAGTTGATTTGGCTATTCCTGATCCGGAGGCTCGGTTGGTGGCGGCCTTGCATGTCATTCCGGATTGGACGCTCCCTTATTTGGCATATATGAACCGGGGCGAGTTACCAGAAGATGAGACGCTGGCCCGACAGATAGTTCGCGGTCTAAGTCTATGACCATATATAAGGCGAGTTGCATCATTGCAGCGTGTCCAGGGCATTTCAGCGTTGTGTGTCCCCGAAGAAGGCCGTGAGATATTGCGTGAGATCCATGAAGGGATTGTGGTCACCACGGTTCAAAGTCCTTGGTGGCCAAAGCGTTCCGCCACGGTTTCTATTGGTTGACTGCCCATGCTTGATGCGAAGATCTGGTCGACGATGTGATGGTTGCCAAAAGTTTTCAGACGTGCTCATGTACCGCCCAAGAATTTAGGATGATTCCAATTACTTGGCCGTTTGCGACTTGGGGCTGGATATGGTGGGACCTTTCAAAGGTCCAAGGACAAGAAGACTCACTGTTGGTGGCGGTTGATAAATTTACAAAGGGTAGAGGCGAGCCTGTTAGCAAGTGTGATGCGCCACGGCGGTTCAGTTCATCAAAAGGTGATTTTCGGTTTGGGTTTCACACAGCATCATCACGGACAATGGCACTAATTTGTCCAAGGGAGCCATGAAGGAGTTTTGTGAGCGAGAGCACATCCGCTTGATGTTTCTTGATGGCCCACCCGCAGTCCAATGGTCAAGTGGAACGAGCTAATCGGGAGATCTTGAGAGGTATTAAACCCCCGCTTATGGTCCCTTTGAGAGGACGCCGGGTTGTTGGGTAGAAGAGCTACCATCGTGATATGGAGTATCAATACCACCCTAACAGATCCACCGGATACACACCGTTCTTTATGGTCTATGGAGCGGAGGCGGTCCTTCCCTGCGATATCCGTCATGACTCGCCCCGCGTGGCGGCTTATGTTGAGGCCGATAGTGAGGCAGCACGGCAGGACGATTTGGATCGACTGGATGAAGAGCGAGATATGGCGGCTGCTCGTTCGGCGATTTACCAGCAGGATCTTCGTCGGTATCACAGTCGGCGGGTTAGAACAAGAACCTTTCAGGAGGGAGACTTGGTGCTTCGGCTCATTCAAGACCAGACAGATATGCACAAGCTATCCCCACCTTGGGAAGGGCCCTTTGTGGTCAGCAAGAATCTGTACAACGGGTCATACTATCTGATCGATGTTCGAGAGCGAAAAGACTCACGACGCCGAAGAGGAGACCAACGAGCCGTGGAACATAGCTCATCTTGACCTTATTATACCGAGCCATCGGCTCCACTTATGTACATATTAAGATAATGTATATATTATGAATAAAGCAATAAACCGGATCCTCGGCTAAAGCGGGTATCCGCTCGTAAAAAGTCCGGTTTGGGTACATGGAGATGTTGTTGAAAAGCGGCCTCGGTTTAACCCTTGGACTTGCTTTTGAAGTTTTGTCACTTGGGGCTTGGTCGTGTCCGAACCAATGCTACACCTTTTGATGGGCGAAAGCCACCAGATCACTTGGGGACATGGTCACGTCTGAACCAGTCACGCCTCTTGGTCGGCCTAAGGCCATAGAATCACTTGGGGCTTGGTGAACCCAACCATTGCCATGCCACTTGATCGGCATAATGCCACGATTTCAGTTGGGGACCTGGCTGCCTTGAACCATCGCTACACCTTATGGGGAGCTTGGTCCTGTCCGACCATGGTAACACCATCTGATCAGGCTCAGTACAGCCTCTTCTTGCAAATGGTTTTTATCATTGCCTTTGCTTCCATGTGGTTTTCGTACCAGTTATTTGAGTTTTATTTGCCTTCTTAAACCGACAACCTTTTTTAAAACCGGATTCAGGTTGTCAGTTAACGGAATTAAGTCCATTTTTTAATCTGGCGGTTTTGTTCCGGTTTGATTTTTTCTGTTAACATCCCATTATGGGGTAACAGGGGGCTTGTTATGTTCGACACGGTTTACATGGTAAACCGCATTCTAAGCACGGGAGTTGTTTTCTCCTTTTGACGGTCATGGTTTATACAACCTCCGCCTCAAGATTGGCTAAGCCAGCTGCGTGTCTGACGCATTGGCGGTATTTTTGTATCATAAAGTTTGGTCATATACATCCATATTTTCTTATATAAATATATATAAGCGTCACAAGCCGGTTGGCGACACAAGCCGCCGTGGCGGTTTAAAGAATTTGTGATTGCAAAGTAACTAAGTTGACGGTTCATCAATCCACATGTCGATATCACCATGCAAAGGATACAGACCGAGGTCATAAAGGCATTGTTCAAAACAAAGTGCCGACTATCCTATTACAAAGCCTTCCAAGGCCGGTGTTTTTGCGTGGCGTTATGACTAGCAGATTCGAGGCGCCACCCGGCTTGACGGATTAGGCTTCTTCGCCAAAGTTGACGTGAGGTAGAGGCGCTGGCGTCGGTTCAACTTCTTCCTCTTCGTCACCCAAAGCCCGAAGTCATTGGTAGACCGGTCAATCCGGGTTAAGGCACGAAGACAGCTTCTTCACTTATCAGCTCAGCCGGATCAACGTCGAGGGGCATAAGTGTGCTTACGGATTGGAGGAACAAGGCTCGTGACTTCAGGAATGACAAACTCCACCCGCTTGTTATTTGCGTCATAAAAGAGCGGTGAACCGCCAGTTGGCTTCGCTGCCGATTGACTTCGCCGGTGACGATCTCCTTTGTTATCCTTTTCGAGCGTCATTATCAAAAGCTTCACCATTCTCTTGAGCGTGGGGAAACCCTTGGCTATGTCACCGGATCAAGATCCGCTATCCACGCCTTTGGCGCGAGTCGAGCGAGAGGGTGCCAGCCCGGCCATGGATCGCTTCAACTCTTCAAGTTGCCCGGAACCATGGACAGCCGGTCCGGTGTATCTTTAATCGTGGACGGAGCCGTGTTGTCGAGGATGTGGGCGATATGACTCGCTGGGCGCCGTATACAGCTGCTCAATCAGCGATAAGCGGCCTTGAGCTTCTTCCGCACATCGAGCCCATATGCGCAATACGCTTGCTGCACTGCTTTCGAGACAGCTCAAAGTTAAACCGCGGAAATATCAAAATTGAGATAATCGGTGCAAATTTTCTTACCAAAGATGGCAGAGGTCATGGCATGCACTTGGCGCTTGAGTCCGTAAGCTCTTCATCACGGTTTAAGAGCTGCTTCACTTCTTCCGCCCGCTTTTTTCAAACCGCCTTCTCGGTGTCCCGATTGGCCTGCTCGGATTTATACCACTCCTTCAACTGTTCCATAGTGGCCAAGGCAGTTTTCAATTTGTCCTTGGCCTTGGTGGTTTCGCTTGTTGAGTTTCAGATTGGCTCAAGGTCCTTGAGTTGCACGGTTTGTTTGGTATATTTCATTACGATAACAAAGGAGCACGTTAGTTGTTTCATTATAAAGTCCCAAGCTCAATATAAATATTCAACTTGGCACTTGGGGGCTAATGGCTAGTTGATCTCAGTTTGCTATGAGGATCTGAAATTCAGTCCGGTTTAACTATGCTAAGTTGAACCGACCCTTTGGGGCTACAATCTGCAGTTCAAAGCGTATGTTTTTATGCAAAGTTAAGTCCCGCTTAACTATGCTAAGTTGAACCGACCCTTGGGGATACTATACAGCCAAAGTACAAGAAACTATACAGCCAAAGTACAAGAAAGGCATAACTCGTTACCTCATAGCGGTCCTTCATACGGTTTACTGCACCAGCTTCAAAGTCACGGCTGGTATAGAGCCGATTCGAAACCCGGAGTGAAGTTCTTGGGCGAGAAGTTGTCATAGGACAGATCAGTTTTCCCTTATCTTTACTCATAGTGGCGGACTCGCCCTTGGCGCTGTGTTTTGCTAAGGCGACCGGTTGGTCAGAGTGGTGTAGCCATGCCCGCCACAATAACATCATCATTTTTGACTGGCTGGCCGGATTGGTGGTCTTCTTTGGGCTTGGTGCCTTCATACTCTGGCTCGGCGGTTCACAGATTCTGACCCGCTCTCGGGCTGCACTCGGTGGAGCAGGATGCGAGGTTTCCACTTGGGCCTCCGGTTCAGTTTCAGCGGATCAGCAATGTCGTCTCGGTACAACTTCGCGAGCTATTTTTGGCGACTTGAGATTTTCATGGGTTTGCTCTGGGGTCTTTTCCGGATCAACATCCGCAGAGGATCAAGGGTTTTCGCTTTCTTACTCAAGCGAGCCTTGGTGCTGCAATATTCAGAATTGGATTAAGACAAATCGACCAAGGCAATTGTAAACCGAATTGGCGGACAGCAGCTATGCACCTGCGGCAACTTTAAGCGGAGGCGCTTGCGTGGTTGATGAACCGCCGGAAGAGTTGGAAGAGGCCCGATAATTGGTCGACGGATTGAGAGGACATCGGAAGAAACCTTTTAAGGGATAACGCCAGAGAACAAGTCACCTCGGACGACGCCCGGGTTGGTGTGTCCGTAAACCGGATGAGGTAATCCGTTGGCCCTTCGTGCCGGGTCGACGGGCGCTCTTCAGCCTGCTGCGTCTTCAAGGAAAGGTTTGGATTCAAGTAAGCACATGGAATGATATTTTTCACTTTCCGGACGGCGCGATTTAATTCTTTTTAACCGCGCAAGGTCGGATTCGAAGAAAGAATGATTACCTCAACAGGTCGGCATGAATGGCTTCAGCATCATCCCGGAGGTAAAATTATCAGTAAAAGGAATACAAAGGGACAAATCATAAGCAAGAAGAAACACAAAGCGGAAAGCCGGTTTACGCGGCGGCCCTTGTAAGAATATCAAGTTTTACCTCAGCTTCGATTCTTCGTCCTCCGCGAATCGAGGACTCGGCGGTTTTCTTCTTGCCTGCCTTCTTGGTGGCCTTGGACTTTACACGCGCCCGAGCGGTTTGGTACGCTTCTGAAGGAGCTGTCACCGAGAAGTAACAAGGATTAATGTATATCAACAAAGTATTAAGGGTCCAAAAGCGGTGAGTAGAGCTTTACCGCCGCGGTTTGTTGGCAACACAGAATGGAGCCAACCCGTTAGGCTGCAGACGGTGATCGGTTCATCAAGCATCTTCTTTACAATCTCTGTGACCTCAAGTTCAGTTATGGGCAACTCGTGACGCCTTTGAGGGTCTTTGAGGCTGCCGGTGTACTGCAGCATCAATCCGGCCGGCGGCTTAGTGGCAAGACGCCCCAAGAAACCCAACACCGCACAAGGTCCACACCGTTAAGCCATTGGCCATTAGAGCCCGGAGCTTGATAATTTGAGGTGCGAAGTTCTTCCGCTCATGGCGGTTAAGCGTAAAGGCAGCGGATGATGGTTGCTGAGCGGTGAGGACGGTAACCCGCAAAGGATTCTCGTTGGGGGGAGCAAGTGTTCGGCAGAGAACCAGGTTTGGTTCCAATCTTTTGGATGGCTGTGGTGTTTGGCGTGAGGAAAGTCCACTTCCTTCCTCTTCGATTGAAACGCCGCCCAGCTCGTGTTGGGACCATCGAAAATTCTGCACGACGGTTCAAGTGGAAGAAATACCGGAACAGCTCCACGATGGTTCTTCTTGAAGATAGACTTCACAGAAGACTTGAAAATTGCATATGTTTGACACAGAGTTCGGGCCAATATCCTGCGGATGGAGTTTAAAACTTGCAAGGACGTCCCGGAAGAATTTTGAACCGGGCGGGCAGAATCCCCAGTCTAAGTGTTGCATAAACACAATTACTTCTCCTTCTTGAGGCTCGGGGGCATTTGCCATCCGAACACTTGATGGAGGACATTTTTGGAGCCAAGGCGCCGGTGGTGACGAGCTGCTGAGTTTGCGTTCGATGATCTTGGACCGACCCAATTGCAAGCTGAGAATTGAGGGGCCATTCCGGAAGACTAAACTGCGAAAGAAAAGGAAAAACGGTTCACCGTTAAAAGGTTCAGGCACATTATACAATGATTAAACCGGCAGTTTGGCGGCTAGCTTTCAATTGCGGTTTAACTGAGGACTAATGGAGTGACGGATTAGCTATCAAAAGTCAAACCGCCAAAAGAGACAGAACTGACAAATCTACTAAGTGTGGACAGAAACAGTTTTCACATGCGAATGGAAGTAATCTAGATCTACCGAAGTTTCAGTAAGAAAAACTTGTACGACCTATGCAAGCCTCATAAAGAGCAGGAAGGTTCGGGCGTGCTAAACTAGAGGATCGGAGCAAAAAGGAAAAGATGCATAAAGAGTCAAACTGATGGCGGGGCAGTCACCCGCACAGGATGCATGGTACGGTTGAGTTATACGGCCATGGCAGAGCAGGTATGAAGAAACTGATATGAACACCTATGAACTACGAGATGAACAGGATCTTTAGATGGGATCTAGGGCTTGAAAGGGACCTTACCTGATGAGCAAAACCGCGGAGGGGCGCCGAGAACTTCTGATACGATCAGGTTGATGCAGCGCCCGGCGCTGACGCTGCGATTGAAGGTCGGAGGCGACGGCGGAGCTTCAGGGCTGGAGCGTCGCGAGGAAGGAGAAGAGAAGAAGAAGAGAAAGGGGCCTGCCGGTCTATTGATAAGGGACCGGAGCAATTAACAGGCGCGAGAATCGAGGAGTCAAAAGCGGCGGACGGCGCAGCGGTCGCCTCGATTTCCGGGATAGCATTAAAGGAAGGGAATCTTACTGTTTGGATTTCTTTATTAAAGATGACGTCGAGGCGCCCTGACACGGGGATCGGAGGATGACGTCACGGTGGTTCAAGCAGATGGCGGTTTACGAAATATGAAGGGAGATCAAGAGTTTCCTGAAGTTGTTGAAGATTAACATGAACCGGTTCAAGTCAATCTGGGGCCTAATGTTGGGGAGATAACTATCGAGTGTGAACCGCCTCGAGGGGCCGGGTTACCTCGCCCAAGATCAGGGCCCACGGAGGAGGCCCAGAGCCCAGAGGCGTAATTAAGGGTCCGTGATGTAAACCGCCTTAGTATTGTAACTTGTGCTTTGTAAGATTAGAGAGAAGAGACCGAGCCGGACACTTGTATGAGCGGTCGGGACTCAGAGATCTGGCCAAGGCCAACCCGTATATAAGGGGACGACCCGCGGCGGTTTAGGGATGATAACCGAGGCTTAGGCGGCTATTGCTCCCTAGTCGCCAAATCACATCAATCCCATCACAACTAGACGTAGGCCTTTCCTTCATCGAGGGGCCGAACTAGTATAACTCCGTGTCTTTGTGTCCACCTTAACCCCTCTAAGTTAACCCGTACGATGGCCCTGCGACTAAGTCCTTTCACGAGGACATCTGCCGTGACAATTCCACGACACCGTATGAATATGAATTATGGTTTGGGAAGAAACCTAAGCTGTCGTTTCTAAAAGTTTGGGGATGCGATGCTTATGTCAAGAAACTTCAACCTGAAAAGATCGAACCCAAGTCGGAAAAATGCGTCTTCATAGGATACCCTAAGGAAACCATTGGGTATACCTACCTTAGATCCGAAGGCAAGATCTTTGTTGCCAAGAACGGATCCTTTCTTGAAAAAGAGTTTCTCTCGAAAGGAGTAAGTGGGAGGAAAGTAGAACTCGATGAAGTACTACCTCTTGAACCGGAAAGTAGTGCAGCTCAGAAAATGTTCTGTGGTGCCTACACCCCACCGGAGAGGAAATTAATGATGATGATCAAGGTACTTCGGATCAAGTTGCTATGAACTTCATAGGTCCACAAGGACACATTCCACACCGTGAGTGGTATGGCAACCCTGTCCCGGAAATCATGTTGTTAGACAACGGTGAACCTTGAACTATGAAGAAGCGATGGCGGGCCCGGATTCCAACAAATGGCTTGAAGCCATGGAATCCGAGATAGGATCCATGTACGAAAACAAAGTATGGACTTTGACAGACTTGCCCGATGATCGGCGAGCGATAGAAAACAAATGGATCTTTAAGAAGAAGACGGACGTGGATGGTAATGTCACCATCTATAAAGCTCGACTTGTCGCTAAGGGTTATCGGCAAGTTCAAGGGATTGACTACGATGAGACTTTCTCTCCGTAGCGAAGCTTAAGTCCGTCTCAATCATGTTAGCAATTGCCGATACTATGATTATGAGATATGGCGATGGACGCCAAAATGGCATTCCTTAACGGTTATCTTAAGGAAGAGCTGATATGATGCAGCCGGAAGGTTTTGTCGACCCTAAGAATGCTAATAAGGTATGGAAGCTCCAGCGATCCATTTATGGGCTGGTGCAAGCATCTCGAGTTGGAACATTCGCTTTGATGAGATGATCAAAGTGTTTGGGTTTATGAGACTTATGGAGAAGCTGTGTTTACAAGAAAGTGAGTGGGAGCTCAGAGCATTTCTCATATTATATGTAGATGACATACTTTTGATGGGAAATGATATAGAACTCTTGGACAGCATTAAGGCCTACTTGAATAAAAGTTTTTCAATGAAGGACCTTGGAGAAGTGCTTATATATTAGGCATCAAGATCTATAGAGATAGATCGAGACGCCTCATAGGTCTTTCACAAAGCACATACCTTGATAAGATTTTGAAGAAGTTCAAAATGGATCGGTCCAAGAAAGGGTTCTTGCATGTCTGCAAGGTGTGAGATTGAGCTCGGCTCAATGCCCCACCACGACAAAAGATAAAGAAGAGATGAGCGCCATCCCCTATGCCTCGCCATAGGATCTATTATGTATGCCATGCTGTGTACGGACCTGATGTAAACCTTGCCGTAAGTTTGGTAGGAAGGTACCAAAGTAATCCCAGCAAGGAACACTGGACGGCGGTCAAGAATATCCTGAAGTACCTGAAAAGGACAAAGGACATGTTTCTCGTTTATGGAGGTGATGAAGAGCTCGTCGTAAAGGGTTACGTTGACGCTTAGCTTCGACACGATCTGGATGACTCTAAGTCACAAACCGGATACGTGTATATGTTGAATGGTGGAGCAAGAAGCTGGTGCAGCTGCAAGCAGAAAGCGTCGTGGCGGGATCTACGTGTGAAGCGGAGTACATGGCAGCCTCGGAGGCAGCGCATGAAGCAATTTGGGTGAAGGAGTTCATCACCGACCTAGGAGTCATACCCAATGCGTCGGGCCGATCAAACTCTTCTCGTGACAACACCGGAGCTATTGCACTTGCCAAGGAGCCCAGGTTTCACAAGAAGACCAGCACATCAAGCGCCGCTCAACTCCATCCATGAAAATGTTCAAGATGGAGACATAGAAATTTGCAAAGTGCATACGGATCTGAATGTCGCAGATCCGCTGACTAAACCTCTTCATGAGCAAAACATGATCAACACCGTAACTCTATGGGTGTTCGATTCATCACAATGTAACTAGATTATTGACTTAGTGCAAGTGGGAGACTGTTGGAAATATGCCCTAGAGGCAATAATAAAAGGATTATTATTATATTTCCTTGTTCGTGATAATTGTCTTTTATTCATGCTATAATTGTATTATCCAGAAATCGTAATACACGTGTGAATACTTAGACCACAACATGTCCCTAGTGAGCCTCTAGTTGACTAGCTCGTTGATCAACAGATAGTCATGGTTTCCTGACTATGGACATTGGATGTCGTTGATAACGGGATCACATCATTAGGAGAATGATGTGATGGACAAGACCCAATCCTAAGCATAGCACAAGATCGTAGTTCGTTTTGCTAGAGCTTTTCCAATGTCAAGTATCTTTTCCTTAGACCATGAGATCGTGTAACTCCCGGATACCGTAGGAGTGCTTTGGGTGTACCAAAGCGTCACAACGAATGGGTGACTATAAAGGTGCATTACAGGTATCTCCGAAAGTGTCATTGGGTTGACACGGATCGAGATCGGATTTGTCACTCCGAATTACGGAGAGGTATCATGGCCCACTCGGTAGTGCATCATCATAATGAGCTCAAAGTGACGAAGTGTCTCGGTCACGGGATCATGCATTACAGATGCGAGTAAAGTGACTTGCCGTAACGAGATTGAACGAGGTATTGGGATACCGACGATCGAATCTCGGCAAGTAACATACCGTCGACAAAGGGAATAGTATACGGGGTTGCTTGAATCCTCGGCATCGTGGTTCATCCGATGACATCATCGAGGAGCATGTGGGATCCAACATGGGTATCTAGATCCCGCTGTTGGTTATTGACCGGAGAGTCGTCTCGGTCATGTTCAGATGTCTCCGAACCCGTAGGGTCTACACACTTAAGGTTCGGTGACGCTAGGGTTATTAGGAAGACTTGTATGTGATTACCGAATGTTGTTCGAGTCCGGATGAGATCCTGACGTCATGAGGAGTTCCGAATGGTCCGGAGGTGAAGATTTATATATGGAAGTTGTCATACGGACACCGTAAAGTTTTGCGGGCATATCGGTATTGTACCGGGGCCACCAGAGAGGTTCCGGGGTCCACCGGAGGGGCCACCCCTCTCGGAGGGCCTCATGGGCCGCAGGGGCAGAGAACCAGCCTGGAGGGCTGAGCGCCCCTTGGGCCCATGCGCCTAGGGTTGGGGGAACCCTAGTGGGGCGCCTTGCTTGGGGGCAAGCCTCCCCGCCGCCGCCTCTAGATCTCATATAGAGGCCGCCCCTTGCCCCTTCCCCTATAAATAGAGGGTGAGGGAGGCTGCAACACACTTCCAAGGCGCAGCCCTCCCTCCCAACACCTCTCCTCCTCCGTTGAGTGCTTGGCGAAGCCTGCCGAGATATCGCCTCTCCACCATCACGCCGTCGTCTGCTGCTGGAGTTTTCTTCCTCAACCTCTCTTTCCCTTGCTGGATCAAGAAGGAGGAGACGTCGTCCGTTCCTTCGTGTGTTGAACACGGAGGTGCTGTCCGCTCGCACTTGGTCATCGGTGATCTGAATCACGGCCAGCACGACTCCATCATCATCGTTTGAACGCTTCAAGACACGATCTACAGTGGTATGTAGATGCAATCTCTCTCCCATGACTCGTTGCTTAGATGAACTCATAGATGGATCTTGGTGAAACCATAGGAAAAATTTTAATTTTCTGCAACATTCTCCAACAAACACAACCAATGTCCAAAGCCAGAGACTCAACTAAACTGCCTGAGAAGCCTGATCCCAAAGAGCCTGCTGCTGAAGGAAAGAAAAGGAAGGAAAGGATCAAGAAGACCATGGCCAGAGTTGTTGGTCATGTTGGGGAACGTAGCAGAAATTCAAAAATTTCCTACGTGTCACCAAGATCTATCTATGGAGAAACTAGCAACGAGGGGAGGAGAGTGCATCTACATACCCTTGTAGATCGCTAAGCGGAAGCGTTCATGTGAACGGGGTTGATGGAGTCGACTGCCGTGATTCAAATCACCGGAGATCCTAGTGCCGAACGGACGGCACCTCCGCTGCTCAACACACACGACAGCCCGGTGACGTCTCCCATGCCTTGATCCAGCAAGGAGAGAGGGAGAGGTTGAGGAAGACTCCATCCAGCAGCAACACAACGGCGTGGTGGTGGTGGAGGAGCGTGGCAATCCCGCAGGGCTTCGCCAAGCACCGAAGGAGAGGAGGAGGAGGAGAGGCAGGGCTGCACCAAGAGGGAGAGGTTCTCGTGTGTTGGGCAGCCCCAAAACCCCCACTATTTATAGGAGGAGGGGAGGTGGCTGCGCCCCCATCTAGGGTTCCCACCCAAGGGGTGCGGCAGCCCTAGATGGGACTTGGGGGCGGCCAAGGGGGGGAGGAGTGCCTCCCAAGTCAAGTGGAGGCCCTCCCCTTAGGGTTTCCCCTCCCATGCGCATGGGCCTTGGGGGCTGGTGCCTTGGCCCATTATGGCTAGGGAGCCCCCACAGCCCATGCTACTGTATTGGACGTGGTGGAACAATTTCCGACCTCCGGACCCTCCAGAATCCTCCGAACCTTCTAGAAGCTTCCGGTACAATACCGAAAAAACCCGAACTTTTTCTCGAACCCAACAACAACTTTCCATATATAAATCTTTACCTCCGGACCATTCCGAACTCCTCGTGACGTCCGGGATCTCATCCGGACTCAACAACATTCGTAACCACATAAAACTTCCTTTATAACCCTAGCGCCATCGAACCTTAAGTGTGTAGAACCCACGGGTTCGGGAACCATGCATATGACCGAGACGTTCTCCGTCAATAACCAACAGCGGATCTGGATACCCATGTTGGCTCCTACATATTCCACGATGATCTCATCGGATGAACCATGATGTCAAGGACTCAATCGATCCCGTATACAATTCTCTTTGTCTAGCGGTATTGCACTTGCCCGAGATTCGATCGTCGGTATCCCGCACCTTGTTCAATCTCGCTACGCAAGTCTCTTTACTCGTTCCGAACACATCATCCCGTGATCAACTCCTTGATCACATTGTGCACATTATGATGATGTCCTACCGAGTGGGCCCAGAGATACCTCTCCGCCACACGGAGTGACAAATCCCACTCTCGATTCGTGCCAACCTAATGAGATACTTTCGGAGATACCAGTAGTGCACCTTTATAGCCACCCGATTACGCCAGACGTTTGGTACACCCAAAGCATTCCTACGGTATCCGGGATCTCATGGTCTAAGGAAATGATACTTGACATTAGAAAAGCTTTAGCATACTAACTACGATCTTTGTGCTAGGCTTAGGATTGTCTTGTCCATCACATCATTCTCCTAATGATGTGATCCCGTTATCAATGACATCCAATGTCCATGGTCGAAACCGTAACCATATATTGATTAACGAGCTAGTCATCTAGAGGCTTACTAGGACTTGGTGTTGTCTATGTACCCACACATGTATCTGAGTTTCCTATCAATACAATTATAGCATGGATAATAAACGATTATCATGAACAAGGAAATATAATAATAACTAATTTATTATTGCCTCTAGGGCATATTTCCAACAGTCTCCCACTTGCACTAGAGTCAATAATCTAGTTCACATCGTCATGTGATTAACACTGATAGGTCACATCACCATGTGACCAACATCCAAAGAGTTTACTAGTGTCTGTAAACTAGTTCACATCATCATGTGATTAAGACTCAATGAGTTCTGAGGTTTGATCATGTTTTGCTTGTGAGAGAGGTTTTAGTCAACGGGTCTGAAACATTCAGATCCGTATGTACTTCGCAAATCTCTATGTCATATTGTAAATGCTGCTTCCATGTTTCACTTGAAGCTATTCCAAATGGTTGCTCCACTATATGTATCCGTTTTGCTACTCAGAGTCATTCGGATAGGTGTTAAAGCTTGCATCGACGTAACCCTTTACATCAAACTCTTTATCACCTCCATAATCGAGAAACATTTCCTTATTCCTCTAAGGATAATTTTGACCGCTATCTGGTGATCCACTCCTTGATCACCTTTGTACTCTCTTGCCAGATATGTAGCAAGGCACACATCAGGTGCGGTACACAGCATAGCATACTGTAGAGCCTACGTCTATAGCATAGGGGACGACCTTCGTCCTTTCTCTCTTTTCTGCCGTGGTCGAGCTTTAAGTCTTAACTTCATACCATACAACTCAGCCAAGAACTCCTTCTTTGACTGATCCATCTTGAACACCTTCAAGATCATGTCAAGGTATATGCTCATTTGAAAGTATTATTAAGCATTTTTTTATCTATCCTTATAGATCTCGATGCTCAATGTTCAAGTAGCTTAATCCAGGTTTTCTATTGAAAAACATCTTTCAAATAACCCTATATGCTTTCCAGAAATTCTACATCATTTCTGATCATCAATATGTCAACAACATATACTCATCGAAATTCTATAGTGCTCCCACTCACTTCTTTGGAAATACAAGTTTCTCATAAACTTTGTATAAACCCAAAATCTTTGATCATCCTATCAAAGTGCATATTCCAACTCCGAGATGCTTACTCCGGTCCATAGAAGGATCATTGGAGCTAGCATACCTTTTAGCATCCTTAGGATCGACAAAACTTTTTCGATTGTATCACATACAACTTTTCCTTACGTAAACCGGTAAGGAAACTCGTTTTGACATCCATCCGCCAGATTTCATAAATGCAGCTTATGCTAACATGATTCCGACGGACTTAAGCATCGCTACGGATGAGAAAATCTCATCGTAGTCAACTCCTTGAACTTGTGAAAAACTCTTCGCCACAAGTCGAGCTTCATAGACGGTGATATTACCGTCCACGTCCGTCTTCTTCTTAAAGATCCATTTATCTCAATGGCTTGCCGATCATCGGGCAAGTCCACCAAAGTCATGGATCCTTTCTCGGATTTTATGGCCTCGAACCATTCGTCGGAATCCGGGCCCACCATCGCTTCTCCATAGCTCGTAGGTTCATTGTTGTCTAGCAACATGACCTTCAAGACAGGATTACTGTACCACTCAGAAGTAGTACGCATCCTTGTCACCCTACGAGGTACGTTAGTGACTTGATCCGAAACTTCATGATCACTATCGTAAGCTTTTACTTCAATTGGTGTAGGTGCCACGGGAACAACTTCCTGTGCCCTGCTACACACTAGTTGAAGTGACGGTTCAATAACCTCATCAAGTCTCCACCATCCTCCCACTCAACTTTTCGAGACAAACTTTTCCTCGAGAAAGGACCCGATTCAAGAAACAATCCCTATTGCTTCCGGATCTGAATTAGGAGGTATACCCAACTGTTTTGGGTGTCCTATGAAGATGCATTTTGTCCGCTTTGGGTTCGAGCTTATCAACCTGAAACTTTTCCACATAAGCGTCGCAGCCCCAAACTTTTAAGAAACGACAACTTAGGTTTCTCCAAACGGTGTCGTCTTAACGGAATTACGTGGTGCCCCATTAAAGTGAGTGCGGTTGTCTCTAATGCCTAACCCATGAATGATAGTGGTAATTCGATAAGAGATATCATGGTACGCACCATATCCAATAGAGTGCAACTATGATGCTCGGACACACCATCACACTATGGTGTTCCAGGCGGTATTAATTGTGAAACAATTTGCACAATGTCTTAATTGTGTGCCAAAACTCGTAACTCAGATATTCATCTCTATGATTATATCATAGACATTCTATCCTCTTGTCACGAAGATCTTAAACTTCACTCTGAAATTACTTGAACCATTCAATAATTCAGACTTGTGTTTCATCAAGTAAATATACTCAACATCTACTCGAATCATCGTGAAGTAAGAACATAACGATATTCATTGCATGCCTCAAGACTCATTGGACTGCACATATCAAAATGTGTTACTTCCAACAAGTTGCTATCTTGTTCCATCTTATCAAACCGAGGCTTTTGGTCATCTTGCCCATGTGGTATGTTTTGCATATCTCAAGTGATTCAAAATCAAGTGAGTCCAAACGATCCATCTGCATGGAGTTTCTTCATGCGTATACACCAATAGACATGGTTTGCATGTCTCAAACTTTTCAAAATGAGTGAGTCCAAAGATCCATCAACATGGAGCTTCTTCATGCGTTTTATACCAATATGACTTACATGGCAGTGCCACAAGTACGTGGTACTATCATTGCTATCTTATATCTTTTGGCATGAAAATGTGTATCACTACGATCGAGATTCAATAAACCATTCCTTTTAGGTGCTAGACCATTGAAGGTTTTATTCAAATTAACAGAGCAACCATTATTCTCCTTAAATGAATAACCGTATTGCGATAGACATAATCCAATTATGTCTATGCTCAACGCAAACACCAAATGATAATTATTCTGGTTTAATACTAATCTTGATGGTAGAGGGAGCGTGCGATGTTTGATCACATCAAAATTGGAAACACTTCCAACACATATCGTCAGCTCTCCTTTAGCTAGTCTCCGTTTATTCCGTAGCCTTTTATTTCGAGTTACTAACACTTAGCAACCGAACCGGTATCTTAATACCCTGGTGCTACTAGGAGTCCTAGTAAAGTACACATTAACATAATGCATATCCAATATACTTCTATCGACCTTGCCAGCCTTCTTATCTACCAAGTATCTAGGGTAATGTTGCTCGTGGCTGTTCCCTTATTGCGAAGCACTTAGTCTCGGGTTTGGGTTCAACCTTGGGTTTCTTCTTGGAGCAGCAACTGATTTGCCGTTTCATGAAGTGTCCCTTCTTGCCCTTGCCCTTCTTGAAACTAGTGGTTTCACCAACCATCAACAATTGATGCTCCTTCTTGATTTTTACTTTCGCGGTGTCAAACAACGCGAATACCTCAAGGATCATCATATCTATCCCTGACATGTTATAGTTCATCATGAAGCTCTAGCAGCTTGGTGGCAATGTCTTTGGAGAAACATCACTATCTCATCTGGAAGATTAACTCCCACTCGATTCAAGTGATTGTTGTACCCAGACAATCTGAGTACAAGCTCAACGATTGAGATCTTCTCCCTTAGTTTGTAGGCTAGAAAACTCGTCGGAGGTCTCATACCTCTTGACGTGAGCACGAGCCTGAAAAACCCAATTTCAGCCCTCAGAACATCACACATGTTCCGTGACGTTTCAAAACGTCTTTGGTGCCTTAATTCTAAGCCGTTTAACATTACCGAACTATCACGTAGTCATCAAAACGTGTGTGTCAGATGTTCGCAACATCCACAGACCACGTTCGAGGTCCAGCACACCGAGCGGTGCATTAAGGACATAAGCTTTCTACTGACCGCATAATTGCTACTGTCAACTTTCAACTATATTTTCTCTAGGAACATATCTAAACAGTGGAACTAAAGCGCGAGCTTACGACATAAATTGCAAAGATCTTTTGACTATGTTCAGGATAATTAAGTTCATCTCATGAACTCCCACCCAGATAGACATCCCTCTAGTCATCTAAGTGATTACATGATCCGAGTCAACTAGGCCGTGTCCGATCATCACGTAAGACGGACTAGTCATCATCGGTGAACATCTTCATGTTGATCGTATCTACCATACGACTCATGCTCGACCTTTCGGTCTTCCGTGTTCCGAGGCCATGTCTGTACATGCTAGGCTCGTCAAGTCAAACCTAAGTGTATTGCGTGTGTTCCGAGGCCATGTCTGTACATGCTAGGCTCGTCAACACCCGTTGTATGTGAACGTAAGAATCTATCACACCCGATCATCACGTGGTGCTTAGAAGCGACGAACTTTAGCAACGGTGCACGTTAGGGAGAACACTTCTTGAAATTGTTGTAAGGATCATCTTATTTACTACCGTCGTTCTAAGTAAACAAGATGCATAAACATAATAAACATCACATGCAATTATATATTGTAGTGACATGATATGGCCAATATCATATAGCTCCATTGATCTCCATCTTCGGGCTCCATGATCATCATCGTCACGGCATGACACCATGATCTCCATCATCATGATCTCCATCATCGTGTCTTCATGAAGTTGTCTCGCCAACTATTACTTCTACTACTATGGCTACCGGTTAGCAATAAAGTAAAGTAATTACATGGCGTTGTTTAATGACACGCAGGTCATACAATAAATAAAGACAACTCCTATGGCTCCTGCGGTTGTCATACTCATCGACATGCAAGTCGTGAATCCTATTACAAGAACATGATCAATATCATACATCACATATCATTCATCACATTCTTCTTGGCCATATCACATCACATAGCATACCCTGCAAAAACAAGTTAGACGTCCTCTAATTGTTGTTTGCATGTTTTACGTGGCTGCTATGGGTTTCTAGCAAGAACGTTTCTTACCTACGCAAAACCACAACGTGATATGTCAATTGCTATTTACCCTTCATAAGGACCCTTTTCATCGAATCCGTTCTGACTAAAGTGGAGAGCGGCACCGCTAGCCACCTTATGCACCAAGTGCATGTCAGTCGGTGGAACCTGTCTCACGTAAGAGTACGTGTAAGGTCGGTCCGGGCCGCTTCATCCCACAATACCGTCGAAACAAGATTGGACTAGTAACGGTAAGAATATTGAACAACATCAACGCCCACAACTACTTTGTGTTCTACTCGTGCAAAGAATCTACACAATAGACCTAGCTCATGATGCCACTGTTGGGGAACGTAGCAGAAATTCAAAAATTTCCTACGTGTCACCAAGATCTATCTATGGAGAAACTAGCAACGAGGGGAGGAGAGTGCATCTACATACCCTTGTAGATCGCTAAGCGGAAGCGTTCATGTGAACGGGGTTTATGGAGTCGTACTCGTCGTGATTCAAATCACCGGAGATCCTAGTGCCGAACGGACGGCACCTCCGCGTTCAACACACGTACAGCCCGGTGACGTCTCCCATGCCTTGATCCAGCAAGGAGAGAGGGAGAGGTTGAGGAAGACTCCATCCAGCAGCAACACAATGGCGTGGTGGTGGTGGAGGAGCGTGGCAATCCCGCAGGGCTTCGCCAAGCACCAAGGGAGAGGAGGAGGAGGAGAGGCAGGGCTGCACCAAGAGGGAGAGGTTCTCGTGTGTTGGGCAGCCCCAAAACCCCACTATTTATAGGAGGAGGGGAGGTGGTTGCGCCCCCATCTAGGGTTCCCACCCAAGGGGTGCGGCAGCCCTAGATGGGACTTGGGGGGCGGCCAAGGGGGGGAGGAGTGCCTCCCAAGTCAAGTGGAGGCCCTCCCCCTTAGGGTTTCCCACTCCCATGCGCATGGGCCTTGGGGGGGCTGGTGCCCTTGGCCCATTATGGCTAGGGAGCCCCCCTATAGCCGATGCTACTGTATTGGACGTGGTGGAACAATTTCCGGACCTCCGGACCCTCCGAATCCTCCGAACCTTCCGAAGCTTCCGTACAATACCGAAAAAACCCGAACTTTTTCCTAACCCGAACAACAACTTTCCATATATAAATCTTTACCTCCGGACCATTCTCGGAACTCCTCGTGACGTCCGGGATCTCATCCGGACTCGAACAACATTAGGTAACCACATACAAACTTCCTTTATAACCCTAGCGCCATCGAACCTTATGTGTAGACCCTACGGGTTCGGGAACCATGGAGACATGACCGAGACGTTCTCCGGTCAATAACCAACAGCGGGATCTGGATACCCATGTTGGCTCCCACATATTCCACGATGATCTCATCGGATGAACCACGATGTCAAGGACTCAATCGATCCCGTATACAATTCCCTTTGTCTAGCGGTATTGCACTTGCCCGAGATTCGATCGTCGGTATCCCGATACCTTGTTCAATCTCGTTACCGGCAAGTCTCTTTACTCGTTCCGTAACACATCATACCATGATCAACTACTTGATCACATTGTGCACATTATGATGATGTCCTACCGAGTGGGCCCAGAGATACCTCTCCGTCACACGGAGTGACAAATCCCAGTCTTGATTCGTGCCAACCCAACAGATACTTTCGGAGATACCTGTAGTGCACCTTTATAGCCACCCAGTTACGTTGTGACGTTTGGTACACCCAAAGCATTCCTACGGTATCCGGGAGTTGCACAATCTCATGGTCTAAGGAAATGATACTTGACATTAGAAAAGCTTTAGCATACGAACTACGATCTTTGTGCTAGGCTTAGGATTAGGTCTTGTCCATCACATCATTCTCCTAATGATGTGATCCCGTTATCAATGACATCCAATGTCCATGGTCAGGAAACTGTAACCATCTATTGATTAACGAGCTAGTCATCTAGAGGCTTACTAGGGACTTGGTGTTGTCTATGTACCCACACATGTATCTGAGTTTCCTATCAATACAATTATAGCATGGATAATAAACGATTATCATGAACAAGGAAATATAATAATAACTAATTTACTATTGCCTCTAGGGCATATTTCCAACAGGTCAACCTTCCATGATGGAAGAAGAAGAAGAGCTTGCTGCACCAGCACCCAAGGCACCAAAGCTTATGGGTGATGCTATTAGATCAGGGGCTGCAACATCTAAGCCCAAGGAAGCACCCAAAGGTGCCCCCAAGGCCAAGTCTGCACCAAAGAGGAATAGCAGGAGTATTCCAGCTGCTGAGAAGAACAAGGCCCCAGTGCCTTTGGTTTCTGAGGAGGAAGATGAAGAAGGACAAGTTCTGAGGAAGCTCAAGCCCAAGATACTGCACACACGGTGATGCCCATCTTGTGGCCGAGGACATGAACATCGAAAAGATTCGTGGTTGAGGCTATGGAGGTTGGCAGATCCATATGCCACAAGGAGAAGGACTGCTGTTGATTACAGGTTCCATACAAAGGAACAGCAGGACTTCTATGAGACAATCTTGTTGGACAAGAATCCCATTGTGTGTGATATGAGGTGGGTCGACTGGACCTACATGAAGGAAAATGAAGAGCACTATCCTGGAGCGCAAGACAGTTTTGTTGCTTGTGGAGTTGCAGAGTTTGTTGGGCAAAAGCTCACAAACTGGAATGATGAACTTATCATGCAATTCTACTCCACAGCACACTTCTATCCAGATGGGAGGATAGTTTGGATATCTGAAGGTACAAGGTACCAGTCAACTGTTGAGGAGTGGGCAAAACTGATAAATGCCCCAAAGGAAAATGATGATGACCTGGATGTATATGCCAAGAAAAAAATGGGACACAATACCATGGCACATATGTACAAGGAGATCCCAGACAAAGCCCTAGAGACTTTCTCTTTGGATCAGTCCACTTTCTTCCATCGGGGCTGCCTACAATCAATTGGATCCTAAGGCACACTCTATTGCCTAAGTCAGGTGACCACAACATGATCAAAGGGCATGCAATCAATATGTTGCATTTATTTGATGTGCCTCAGAAATTCAAGGTCATGAGCCTTATAGTTGAAACCATTAAGAGGACTGCAGCAGATCATAAGAGGAGTTGTGGATATGCCCCTCAGATTCAGGAGTTGATTAACTCAAAGATGGGCACAGGCAAATATCTATTGGATAAGGAACATTTTCCACTTTATCCAGACTTTGAGGACAATGAGGTTGTCATGAATGAGAATGATCCATCATCAGTTCAAGCTCAAGAGAAGAAGGAGAAGGCAAGGAAGGAGAAGGCTGCCAAGATGCCAACTCAAGAGGAGGAATCTGAGTATTTCTTGAAGAACAAGCAGGAGCAGCTTGGTTACTTGGTAGCATCATCTCTGAGGATTGAGAAGGGATTGGCCACCCTCACTCAAAATCAGGAGAGCTTGGAAAGAATCATGGAACAAAAATTCTATGATCTAGATGTCAAAGTAACTGAGATTCAGTCAGTTGTGGAGCAGCTGCAGGATGACATGCAGGAGAGGAAGGGCAAGACTACCACTAATGTATTTTCCAGAGTGCCTAGAGCTCAGAGATTAGATGCAGTGCCAGTGCCAGACACTAGAGCAACATCATCTGCACCAGCTACAGCTCCTACAGCTCCAGTGCAACCAGCTCCAACACCAACTCCTCCAACTCCCTCTACATCAACTGAAGTCTTTGTCCAAGGAGCCATCTCTACAACAACACCTGAAGATCAAGCCTGAGAGTCGATCTAGCACTATGCATTTTCTATGAACTTTTTGGTAACTTGTTGCCAAAGGGGGAGAAAAATGTATAGATCATAGGCTTCGAGAGAGAGAGTGTCGTTTTTGTTCTCTCTTGATTTGGTGGTTCAAACTTGTTTGCTTTTGATTGCTTGAGATACTATGCTATTCTTGTGAGACATTGATGATCATGTGTTTGATCATAAGCTACACTTATGCATGTTTGATGATATTATCTTATCTATCCTATGTGATCATTCACTTTGCTTGGTGATGAGTGCATGTATTCAATCTTTATCATTTTGAGCGCTCCACCAAGATGTATGTGACATGGAAGAGTAACCCATGAGCCTAATTCCTTGTGCATTTGCAGTCCAAAGCAAATCTTAAACTATGCACAAATTCAGGGGGAGCTCTTGCTTATTACATACTTCTCAAAGCTTACGATGCTTTTCAATCTTATTATCATTTGTCGAAGCTTTGATCTATATGTTGTCATCAATTACCAAAAAGGGGGAGATTGAAAGTGCAACTATCCCTAGGTGGTTTTGGTAATTCATAACAACATATATCTCATTGAGCTAATGCTATTCCAAGACTATTATTTCAGGAAAGCTCAATGAATGGCATGGCATGGATGATGAAAGTGGATCCCTCAAAATACTAAGGACAAAGGATTGGCTCAAGCTCAAAAGCTCAAGACTCTTCATTTTACATTTTAGGGGTCCAAGATCACATTGAGTCTATAGGAAAAGCAAATACTATCAAGGAGGGATGAGGTGTTGCTTAATGAGCCTCTTGCTTCATGTGCTTAGTGATATGCTCCAAAACCCTCGGCTATTTTCTCACATCCACAAATGACCTAAACCTAAAGCCAAAATCGGTCACACCGATTCTTTCTACCCGGCGCCACCGATTTCAAAAGTCATAGCCACTGCCACAAACCCTAGGCAAATCGGTCCTACCGATAGGGATCTCGGTCTCACCGAGATAGGATTGTAATCTCTCTGTTTACCTTCGTAACGTTTCGGTCTAACCGAAGTGAGCGATCGGTCCCACCGAGATTGCAATGTAAACTCTCTGTTTCCCTTTTGTAACATTTCGGTCTCACCGAAAAGAGCAAATCGGTCCCACCGAGTTTACCTGACCAACTCTCTGGAAAGCTTATTACCAAAATCGGTCTCACCGAGTTTGTGTAATCGGTCTTACCGAGATTACGTTATGCCCTAACCCTAACCGAATCGGTCTCACCGAGTTGCATGTCAGTCCCACCGAAAATCACTAACGGTCACTAGGTTTACTAAATCGGTCCGACCGAGTCTGTTGAATCGGTCCCACCGAGTTTGGTAAATTGTGTGTAACGGTTAGATTTTGTGTGGAGGCTATATATACCCCTCCACCTCCTCTTCATTCGTGGAGAGAGCCATCAGACTGAACCTACACTTCCAACTTACCATTTAGAGAAAGAACTACCTACTCATGTGTTGAGGCCAAGATATTCCATTCCTACCATATGAATCTTGATCTCTAGCCTTCCCCAAGTTGCTTTCCACTCAAACCCTCATTCCACCAGATCCAAATCCTATGAGAGAGAGTTGAGTGTTGGGGAGACTATCATTTGAAGCACAAGAGCAAGGAGTTCATCATCAATGCACCATTTGTTACTTCTTGGAGAGTGGTGTCTCCTAGATTGGCTAGGTGTCACTTGGAAGCCTCCGACAAGATTGTGGAGTTGAACCAAGGAGTTTGTAAGGGCAAGGAGATCGCCTACTTCGTGAAGATCTACCGCTAGTGAGGCAAGTCCTTCGTGGGCGACGGCCATGGTGGGATAGACAAGGTTGCTTCTTCGTGGACCCTTCGTGGGTGGAGCCCTCCGTGGACTCACAGCAACTGCTACCCTTCGTGGGTTGAAGTCTCCATCAACGCCGAGGTATGATAGCACCACCTATCGGAACCACGCCAAAAACATCCGTGTCTCCAATTGCGTTTGAATCCTCCAAACCCTTCCCTTTACTTTCTTGCAAGTGCATGCTTTAATTTCCGCTGACTATATACTCTTTGCATGCTTGCTTGATTTGTGTGATGATTGCTTGACTTGTCCTAAGATAGCTAAAATCTGTCAAACTCTAAAATTGGGAAAAAGTTAAGTTTTTAATTGGTCAAGTAGTCTAATCACCCCCCCCCCCTCTAGACATACTTCAAGGTCCTACACTTCTCAACTTGTAATTTCCACGTATCACCGTAGAGAACTCAAACCGATGCACCAAATGCAATGGCAAGGACACACAGAGTGCCCAAGTCCTTCTCTCTCAAATCCCACCGAAACAACTAATGCTAGGGAAGAAAATGAGAGGAAGAACAAGAAGGAGAACACCAAGAACTCCAAGATCTAGATCCAAGAGGTTCCCCTCACATAGAGGAGAAAGTGATTGGTGGAAATGAGGATCTAGATCTCCTCTCTCTTTTCCCTAAAAAACTAGCAAGAATCCATGGATGGATTGAGAGTTAGCAAGCTTGAAGAAGGTCAACAATGGGGGAAGAACACGAGCTCAAAGGATAAGATTCATTAGGGAAGAAGACCCCCTTTTATAGGACCTCCCGAATCCAACCGTTATGTGCTCAGGTCGTGCACAAGCGGTACTACCGCTTGGAGGAGCGGTACTACCGCTTAGCACGGTCAAAACAGCCCAACGAGAGAGAAAACACGAGTTGAAGTTCTGCCAGAGAGGTAGTACCGCTCTGGGGAGAGGTAGTACCGCTTAGCACTTATAAGAGGTACTACTGCTCGGGAGGAGAGGTAGTACCGCTTACCACTAATAAGAGGTACTACCGCTCGGGTGGAGAGGTAGTACAGCTTACCGCTTATAAGAGGTACTACCGCTCTACTACCGCGAAACCCGACACGAAAAGACGCATCCCGAAGCAGCGGATTACAGCAGCAGCGGCAGGTCATCATGTACTGCTGTGTCGCGCATAGTACCGCTGCTTACAAGCGGTACTACCTCTCTAGAGAGCAGTACTACCGCTTGAGGCTTTCAGGAACACAACACAGAAAACAGAGGATGCAATAAAGCCTAAACTGCCACAACTAATGCATATGAGCTTCAAATTGAGCAAACTCAAGCTTGTTGGATAGAAGCCGACGATTAGCATCCAACAACGGCTGATTATAGTAAAGAAGTGGCAGGGGAGGTATGCCTGACAAATAGAGGAGAGAAACCTCCAACAGAGAAGAACTGGCATAACCTCCAACATCGAAAACATCATAGAAGATGCACATGAACTCCGTTTTCGATGAACTCGAGCTTGTCAAGAAGAAGACCACAAGCTCTAAAACTCAAAGAGAAACACCAAACACAAACCAAGAAACATGATGCAAGGATGCAATGGTTTGAGCTCTCTACTAACGATACGATCAAGCTACCAACTTGAGAGCCCCCCTTGATAGTACGGCAAACGATCCTATAAGCCGGTCTCCCAACTACCACCATGAGACCGGTAAAATAGAAAACCTATCAAGGGCAAACCTTTGCCTTGCACATGGTCCACTTGAGCTAGATGATGACGATCTTGACTCCCTCAAGTTGGACCACCTTTCTTGATTGCGTTGGCTCGATGAAGACTAGATGATTGCTCCCCCATAGTCCACTATGGGTGAGCCACTCTTCGGCACATCTTCACAAGTCCATTGTCCCCACAATGGACGGCAAGCTTCAAGCACTTGATCTCTTCGCGATGCTCCACTTGAACTTGCACACGGCAATCTAGATGACGATCACCACTTGATGTCATCCTCTCCATGGGTTGATTGATATCTTCCTCTTGACGCAAGCCCATGAACACATACCTAACCCCACGTAGAACTCTCACATAGACCATGGGTTAGTACACAAAGCACAATGGACAATGCTTACCATACCATGGGATCACTTGATCCCTCTCGGTACATCTTCTACGCTTTGTGAGTTGATCAACTTGATTCACTCTTGACTTAGTCTTGATCAACCTTGAATCTTTCCAACTCTCTTCATTTGGATGATGTATTGAAGGTAAACATGAATGATCACACAATCTTCTTCTTCAAGACATACTTGCAATAAGCTCAACTCTCACATGACCAATCTTTGGATAATTCCTTAATAGCACCTTGGTCAACACAAACTCTCCTTGAAACCAAGACATGTACTCCAAGAAAAGCCTATGGACAAAACCTTCAAATATAACTCAAGGCAACCATTAGTCCATAGAGATTGTCATCAATTACCAAAATCAAACATGGGGGCACCGCATGTTCTTTCAATCTCCCCCATTTTGGTAATTGATGACAATCACTTTCAAGAGAGTTTATACAAGGAATTATGCATCACCATGCAATGCAACAACCAATAATGCATGCGAATGAGATGCAAATGCTAACGAAACATAAACCAAAGCTTTTCCACAAAAGTCTCTGAATCTTCTCCACCATTGGCATCGATTGCCAAAATCGACGAAAAGCTCAGAGGGCCAATATAAATTGTGGTCCTCCATAAATTGTGTATTTCTCAACAAGAGAGTGGAATGCAATACACATATCCAACTGTCAATACTTGGAGGAGGACAAACTATATTGAGGCCCAAAGATTGCAATAGAAAGATATGCCACAAAGACATAACAAAGAGAGAAACAAGCAATCAAGCAATCATAGGATACCAATTGAAGCAAGCTATGAAAAGATACCAATTGAACCAACTAGACCAATGATCCTACATGCAACATGAATAAAATATATTATGATAAGAGCAAAGAAGTGTTCTAAGGAAACTAGAGTAGCTTCCCATGATTTGTGCACACATAAGAATTTTTGTATTTGGATACAAAGTGCACAAAATAGGATCATAGCTCCCCCAAAATCAACAGAAACTTACAGCAAGTGCATGTGAGCATATAGGAAACAAAGCCTAGCACAAGCAACAAACGCATGGTTGAGCAACATGTAAAAGAGGCAACTTAAGAATAGGCTCAACCCAAATGATGTGTGTGAGTCATGGAAAAGCACTTGAGAAGACTAAAATAAGGATGAGCATTAAGCATCAACATAGTCTTGAAAGAATGAGGCACACGGTGCAAGGCCTATCATTCCCACACACAACTGGCAAATGGGTTCACAAGCTTACTAATAAGAAAATAGAGAACCTATGCTTGTGACAACCCGTGGTGAAGATATAAAAGAAAGCTTCACCAAAACGAGGGGTACCAATTAAGATGGCAAAAGCCTCGTAAAGAAAAGCATGAGGAAAATAATCTTCACCACACAAGAGTGCAACAAGATGAAGCGAGATAAGACACACACTCAAGGCAAAAGCTTTCACGGAGCCACCAAAGAAATAACAAGAAAGACAAGGTGGACGTGAAAGAAAGGATATCATCTAGAGATGTAATTTCTCTCACGTGTATAAGATTCTAGGTAGAAGAAATCATGATGATATATATCTACAAAGAAGGATGTACACCCGAAATAGTTACAACACGAAGGAACAAGATATCCAAAAGGAAGTCATACATATATATACCAATAAGATATTTGGTTGGAAGCATAGCACATGGCTAGATATGGTCTTATTGTATATAAATGAATTCCTACCACACAACCATCAAAGACATCACAACTAGCAACATGAGATCATTGTTGAGATGCTTTGAGAAAGGAAACAACTATCACAAGATGGAATGAATAGCATGCCATGATACAACCTACACAAGGTTGATGCAAGAAATGTGTGCATGAAGTAGATGATGATACTTGTTACCGAGATACCATTGGAAGGATGTAGTAGATACCAATTGAAGGTAGATGGTAGTTCATTGATCGTCCTAGCTTGACTCCAATAAGCAAATGGTGGAAACACCTTTCTTGTGAGTGAGCCGAGCATCCAATGCATCTCCAATTGTTCCTAGAACAACAACACAAACAAAATGGTACCCAAACTCATTGGGACCAAAGAGTTAGAAACACCAACAATACATAGGACAAACTCCACATAAATATGTGCATATAGATATGGAAATGAAGTTCATGCACATCTCATCCAATTTGAGACTTGGTGGAGTTTCCCTTATATATTGGGTCAACGAGAGAAAGCATGCCAAGGAAACTAAATGAAGTTAATATGCATGCTCAAGACTTTCAAGAACCGATACCAAAATACAAGAAAATACCAAGTGAAAAGAATACCAAATGGAGAAATCATCACTCGGAAGATATCATTAAAAGATACATCAAGGAATGAGATATCCATTGGAACCCACCAAATGATATCAAACTCCCAAAAGAGTGGATGGTTCCAAACAAACCAAGCTCTCTACAAAGTTTCATGATGGCACAAGTACCAAAAAGAAACGGCTTGCCGTCCACCAACACACACTTAAAATGGATCACAAGTTTAGTGTTTTATAGAAAATAGGATAGCTCCCCCACGAGTTGTGCATCATAGAGAATTTGCATTTGAATACAAAATGCACAAGGTAGGATCACCACGTTCACTATATCAAGGAAAACACTAGACAAGATCAAGAAAAACAACAAGATCCTCAAGTGGCACGGAAGGCAATGGGAGTTGACACAAACTTGGCAAGAGATAAGGCAAATAAAAGGCAAACTCCAACGTGAAGATGATCAATAATTTCTACCACACATAAGTGAGTACCAATTGTCAAAAGACAAGAAGTATTTGGAAATAATTCCCGGTGGTAGATAGCAAGGATATCCGACATCATCTTCACACCAAACACAAGCAAATTGCAACTTGTAGAGCTAACATGCCACCTAGGAACAAGATAATTTACAATATCGATTCTATGTGACAATATCTCAAATGTACACATTTTCTAGGCTAGTAATATACACATAGCATATTACTCCCCCATAATGTGATACCAATTAAAGATAAACAAGAGGCAAAATAAGGGGACCCAACAAGAGATAATTAATGGACTATTTAGAATTTGAATTTCTCATGAGAAGACATACCACATAGCGACTAGATAATCTTGTAATATCAATACTAGATGGTATTACTCATGTACACACATTTATAGGATTGTGAGGTGCACAAAGCACATCACTCCCCCACAATGGGATAATCTATTAATCTCTCACAAGAGCCAAATAAGATACAAACAAGATGCATAAAGGCTCAACGAGCGACACACATGTACATGAAGTGCAAACCAACATGCATATACTTGATTACTCAAGATAAGCAATTTGGAGACACAACATATACAAACACATGCAAGGAACAAAACCAAAACATGCAAAGGGGCAAGTAACTTTCAATGTAAACAATTTAAGTACAAGTTACCGCAAGGAGGCACATTGGATATAAGATAGAAACTTGATAACCCAATTGACTTGGCTTGAGACAATAAGAATGATGAAGTCCCCTTAATTCTTCATAATGTAGCCAAGTCTCCAATGACCTCCATCAACACTTATTGATCAAGTTTGAGCTTGTTGGTCCCCAACCAAGTTGGGTCCTAAGAGGTTAGTCACAATAGGCTTGGCTACCCAAATGGTTCTTTTCTTGACACCACTTTGAGTACCAACAAATTTGGCAAACACATTGCCAACCTTATCCTTCCCAAGAGAATAGATATCATCAATTATAATAGGGTTGGATAAGGTACCATTCGTGCATGAAGAAGCGACATGACCTTTTTCACGACATAGGTAGCAACGTCTACTCTTCAATTTCTTCTCACTTGATTTCTTAACTTGATAAGCATTAGCTTGAGTCTTCTTGGGAAGAGGCCTTTCTTCAACTTGAGGTCGAGCATGAGAATGCACTTGTAGCCGCTTCCCTTGTTGCTTGTCACTAATGGCCTTCTTCTTCAATGGGCAAGATCTAACATGATGCCCTTCTACTTTGCACTTGAAGCAAACAATCTTGGCCGAATTCTTGACTTGTTCTTGGCCCTTCTTTTTGTTCATCTTGGACTTCTTCTTCTTATTGGAGTTGAATCCAAGTCCACCTTTGTCATTGGGGGATTTTTGCACACTCAAGATATTGTTGAGTGTGGATTTCCCTTTATGACTCTTTACCAAGTCTTTCTTCAAAGAAGTGCTAGGGCCTTTAGCTCTTTGATTTCCTCTACATGGTTAGTCTCAACACAAGTACTAGAGGAAGTATAAGCTTCATCGTTAGAGCAACAAGGCAAGGAAAGCAATTCATCAGAAGATGTACCAACATTGTGAGTAGATGAATTACAAGGACTAGCACATGGCAATATACTATTTTGACTAGAAGTAGTGCTAGTATACACATGAGGCTCACTAGATGTTACCTTAGCAATCATGGCCTCATGAGCTATCTTTAGCACATTATGGGATACTAGAAGATCATCATGAGAGTTGTGGGCTTTACATGATTTTCTTCCAACATCCCATAATTGCTAGATAGCAACTCAAGTTGAGCCCTTAGCTCAACATTCTCCTTCAATATGGATGCTTCACAAGAGATAGAGTTAGTAGCACAAGCATCATCATTAGCAACAAGAGGAGAAGACAACCTGGCAAGCTCTTTTGAATATGAAGCTTTAAGTTGAGCATGAGGCTCGGTGAGTTTGATGAGCTCACTCTTAATGACCCTTGAGCCATTTTCAAGGTGCTCAAAGTCCTCAAGGAGTTTAGCATGCGCAACTTCAAGCTCCTCATTTTTAGATTTGAAATCATTGGCCACCTCAAGAGCTCTATCACGAGATTCCCTCACTCTAGATAACTCTAGAGCAAAAGTCTCCTCAAGAGATTCCTTGGTGGTTTGTTCAAGTTCAAGAGCTTGAGAGAGGTCCGCAATCTCATTAGCGTAATCACGCTCATGAGCTTCCATTTTATCAATGGTGACCTCATGCTCCTCTAGATGAGATTCCAACTCCTCAATGTATTTCTTGCCATCAATGGCAATAGACATTATTTCCATGAAGTTGGAACGAGCAATTTTATTTTTATGAAGAGCATTAAAAATCATTCCCCCCTTAATTTTTAAGGAGGCAACATTATCATTCTCTTCATCATTATCCTCATCATCATTAGCATTAACATCATCATCAAGAGACATATTTGGGTTCAAAGTGGGAGATACCTTTGAAGCCTTAGCCATAATGCATAAAGCAATAGATGATGATGTAGAATCCGTTGAAGCACCACTTGAGACCACATCTTGTTCCATGGAGTGTTGGGTTTCCTCTACATTGTTAGCACAACAATTCGAGGAAATAGATGCACTGTTATCATGGCAACAAGACATAGCAAGCATATCATCATGAGATTTAGTCAAGCAATTTCTACATGATATGCAAGGACTATCAACACAAGCATGTGAAACATTTGGAGTGCTCGAAGTGTTAAAGCCCAAAGAAGGAGCATTGCAATTATATAGTGATGAAGGATCATCCACAATAAGCATACTATCATCATTGCAATGACCAACACTACTCACCATATCATTACCTTGTGGCAAACCACATGTAGGTGAAGTAGGAGAAGTTGAGAAGACTATACGACCGAAGGTGGAGGGAGAACAATCATCCCCACGTATCTTGTACACGCCATATTTATCTTGAAGCTTCGTCCACAACTCATGAGCATCCCGGAACGGCATGAGTTGAAATATAACTACATTGCTCAAAGCATCAAAAAGCACATTAGAAGCTTGAGCATTGAGATAAGAGTTTTTCTCATCCTCTAAAGATAATCTTTGTGGATCCTTTGGAGGAGAAAAACCCATACCTACAATTCTCTCTAAATTTGGGTCCATGACCCTAAAGAGATTAAGCATGCGAATTACCCAAACATCAAAATTTGTGACATCGAAACTAAGAGTGTGAGAGAATCCTAATCCCCTAGTCGACATCTTTACTCTCTAGGCGGTTAAGCCTAACAAAGAGAGACGAGGCTCTGATACCAATTCAAAGATCGTGGATGTCGCCTAGAGGGGGGGGGTGAATAGGCGCTTTAAAATAATTACGGTTGAGGCTTGAACAAATACGGAATAAACCTAGCGGTTAATTTGTCAAGCACAAAACCTACAACAACTAGGCTCACCTATGTGCACCAACAACTTATGGTAAGCAAGAAAAACTACTTAGGTGATAGCAAGATATATGACAAGAAACAATATGGCTATCACAAAGTAAAGTGCATAAGTAAAGGGCTCGGGTAAGAGATAACTGAGGCACGCGGAGACGATGATGTATCCCAAAGTTCACACCCTTGCGGATGCTAATCTCCGTTTGGAGCGGTGTGGAGGCACAATGCTCCCCAAGAAGCCACTAGGGCCACAGTAATCTCCTCACGCCTCAAGACAATGCAAGATGCCGTGATTCCACTAAGGGACCCTTGAGGGCGGTCACCGAACCCGCATAAATGGCAACCCTTGGGGTGGTCACCGAACCCAGACACTTTGGTAACCCTTGGGGCGGTCACTGCACCGTCAAATTGCTCAGGCGATCTCCACAACCTAATTGAGACCCGACGCTTGCTTGAGCTTTACACCACAATGATTGAGCTCCAACACCGCTAACTGCCTAGGGCGCCCAAGCACCCAAGAGGAACAAGCACAAGGGCACCAAGCAGCCAAGAGTAATAAGCTTCTCAACTTGTAATTTCCACGTATCACCGTAGAGAACTCAGACCGATGCACCAAATGCAATGGCAAGGGCACACAGAGTGCCCAAGTCCTTCTCTCTCAAATCCCACCGAAGCAACTAATGCTAAGGAAGAAAATGAGAGGAAGAACAAGAAGGAGAACACAAGAACTCCAAGATCTAGATCCAAGGGGTTCCCCTCACATAGAGGAGAAAGTGATTGGTGGAAATGAGGATCTAGATCTCCTCTCTCTTTCCCTAAAAAACTAGCAAGAATCCATGGAGGGATTGTGAGTAAGCAAGCTCGAAAAAGGTCAACAATGGGGGAAGAACACGAGCTCAAAGGATAAGGTTCATTGGGGAAGAAGACCCCCTTTTATAGGACCTCCCGAATCCAACCGTTATGTGCTCAGGTCGTGCACAAGCGGTACTACCGCTTGGAGGAGCGGTACTACCGCTTAGCACGGTCAAAACAGCCCAACGAGAGAGAAAACACGAGTTGAAGTTCTGCCAGAGAGGTAGTACTGCTTTGGGGAGAGGTAGTACCGCTTACCACTTATAAGAGGTACTACCGCTCGGGAGGAGAGGTAGTACCGCTTACCACTAATAAGAGGTACTACCGCTCGGGTGGAGAGGTCGCACTGCCACCGCTTATAAGAGGTACTACCGCTCTACTACCGCTGAAACCCGACACGAAAAGACGATCCCGAAGCAGCGGTACTACGCGCGCACAGGACACAACACTGAGCAAGATTACCGCTTGAGGCTTTCAGAACACAACACAGAAAAACAGAGGATGCAATAAAGCCTAAACTGCCACAACTTCTGCAAATGAGCTTCAAATTGAGCAAACTCAAGCTTGTTGGATAGAAGACGACGATTAGCATCCAACAACGGCTGATTATAGTAAAGAAGTGGCAGGGGAGGTATGCCTAACAAATAGAGGAGAGAAACCTCCAACAGAGAAGAACTGGCATAACCTCCAACATCGAAAACATCATAGAAGATGCACATGAACTCCATTTTCGATGAACTCGAGCTTGTCAAGAAGAAGACCACAAGCTCTAAAACTCACAAAGAGAAACACCAAACACAAACCAAGAAACATGATGCAAGGATGCAATGGTTTGAGCTCTCTACTAACGATACGATCAAGCTACCAAATTGAGAGCCCCCCTTGATAGTACGGCAAAAGATCCTATAACCCGGTCTCCCAACTACCACCATGAGACCGGTAAAATAGAAAACCTATCAAGGGCAAACCTTTGCCTTGCACATGGTCCACTTGAGCTAGATGATGACAATCTTGACTCCCTCAAGTTGGACCACCTTTCTTGATTGCGTTGGCTCGATGAAGACTAGATGATTGCTCCCCCATAGTCCACTATGGGTGAGCCACTCTTCGGCACATCTTCACAAGTCCATTGTCACCACAATGGACGGCAAGCTTCAAGCACTTGATCTCTTCGCGATGCTCCACTTGTACTTGCACACGGCAATCTTGATGACGATCGCCACTTGATGTCATCCTCTCCATGTGTTGAGTGATATCTTCCTCTTGACGCAAGCCCATGAACACATACCTAACCCCACGTAGAACTCTCACATAGACCATGGGTTAGTACACAAAGCACAATGGACAATGCTTACCATACCATGGGATCACTTGATCCCTCTCGGTACATCTTCTACGCTTTGTGAGTTGATCAACTTGATTCACTCTTGACTTAGTCTTGATCAACCTTGAATCTTTCCAACTCTCTTCATTTGGATGATGTCTTGAAGGTAAACATGAATGATCACACAATCTTCTTCTTCAAGACATGCTTGCAATAAGCTCAACTCTCACATGACCAATCTTTGGATAATTCCTTAATAGCACCTTGGTCAACACAAACTCTCCTTGAAACCAACACATGTACTCCAAGAAAAGCCTATGGACAAAACCTTCAAATATAACTCAAGGCAACCATTAGTCCATAGAGATTGTCATCAATTACCAAAACCAAACATGGGGGCACCGCATGTTCTTTCACCTTCATGTATCGCCTTTCGCCGTGCCGACCAGATAGCCCACATAGTTACCACAAGCAACGTGAATTTCTGCTGCAACAGAGTTTCTATGAGGGTAAACATCCATTGCTTGGCGGAGGGTTCAGTGATTTCCGTAATTTGCTGCACAAGATCACTGTCGCTGAGAGCCGAAGTGCACCTGGAAGCGGTGCATTCGATGAGAGAGTGCCGCCATGAGTCGGGCGCGCCACAAAGCCCACAGCTAGCTGAATCTGTCATGTGGCGATGCATGCGTACATCATTCGTTGGTAGGGAGTGTCTGGACAGGCGCCACAAGAACATCCTCACCTTAGCCGGAACATTCGTCTTCCACAATCTTTTCCAACTGTTCTTCTCTGCGTTTGAACTCGAGGGGCCCGCGGTTCCCTCCAACCATGCTTCTCTTCGCTGCTTCGTTGCTACGAGCATGTTATAAGCAGATTTCACTGTGAACAGGCCATGCTTATCGTAGTGCCAACTCCAAAAGTTAGGAATATTGCGGGTGCAGAGAGGAATCCCAAGAATAACGGTGGCATCCATTGGCATGAAAGTTGCCTCCACCACCGTTCTATTCCAAGTTGCAGATGTATGGTCAATTAGTTCCGAGACCAAAGACGACGGGTTCTGTACTCGGCTGCCGTAAGGGCGAAGCATCTCATCCCTAGGGAGCAATTATCACTCCAGATGTGTGTCGTGTCGCCATTACCCACCTGCCTTATTAAACCCTGCTTTAAGGTATCTCTTCCTTCGATGATTGCCCTCCATATCTGACTAGGGTGGCTCCCGAGGCTAGCCTGCAAGATATCTGAATTTGGAAAGTAAATGCTTTTCAAAAGCCTTGCACTCAGAGTCTCTGGGTTCTGTAACAACCTCCATGCCTGCCTTGCCAACATAGCAAGATTGAACAACTCGAAATCTTTAAAACCCAGACCACCCATACCTTTCGGTTGGGTCATAGTTTGCCAAGAGACCCAATGAGGTTTGCGTTTGCCCTCTTTGCTTCCCCACCAGAATTTTCTTATTAGCATATTGAGGTGTTCACACAATCCTCTTGGGAGCTTGAAGCAAGACATAGAGAATACTGGCACTGCTTGGGCTACAGATTTAACAAGGACTTCTTTACCTGCTGCTGACATTGTGTTTGCAATCCATCCTTGGACTTTGCTCCACAACTGATCCTTTAGATATTTGAAGGGCAACTAAGGTCAGATATTCGTACGGGCCAATTGGGGTTGTGAAGCCCAGATAAAATTTTAAGATGGGCTTTGACTGGCCTTGGCCCATGCAGTGGCCTCCCATACCGCCGTCTCCTCCACTGGTCCGAGACCAGGAGGGAGGAGCACGCACGGAAGCGCCGCAAGCCGCCAAGCGCCCAAGCCGGAGAGCGAAGCACATGCTGGGCCTTCTCCGCCGCCGCGCCGCGTCCTCGCCGGCGGCGAGCCTCCAGCTAGTGAGTCCAGCTTCCGCTGTGCTGTTTTGTGCTCCGCCGTTTACGAATCGCTCTGTTTGCTGCTTCGGCGGATTGGGGAAGTAGTTGGCCGCCAGAAAAAATCCAAGGATCCAGGCACACGTTGCTTCGCTGTAGAAGTAGAACCCTAACCTAGGTAGGAGGAGTAGATGTAGGGCCAAGCAGAGAAATGGCTGATTTGCATATCATATCGGAGCTCTGTGCTTGTGCGGTGTGTCGTTGGGAAGATCGGACAGAGGTCAAGAGTCTCGATTGGTGTGGGATTTTAATGAGGCTTCTGTGTAAAACGCGAATCTGTAGTTGATGGAAAATATATTTCGATTGTTTTCCGGTTGCGATTGTGAAGTGAGACGGTACATTTTGGTGATCCTGTCGTGATATTTTGGCCTCTGAAACGTGCAGTTCCGGTGCTGCTACCATCGAAGCAGCGAGAGACTATTGCCTTGCCGAGGTAAGTTTGGGGTCTAGCCATACCATATTTCTCTTTTCCTAGTTTTTAATCACTGGTGACCAGAAACGCAAAATTATGCTGTGCAATATCATACTACCTCCGTCCCGGTGTATAAGTCATTCGCGTAGTTCTAGGTCGATAATTTAACTATCTAAATATGTATTATATGTGATAAAAAATATATATTTAGAAAATACATCCGTGTGGAAATCTAGTGGTATACTTTTCATGACATGTAACACATATTTAATTCCTTAAATCGATGACCTAGAACTACGCGAATGACTTATACACCCGGACGGAGGGAGTACCATGGATTAATAACTTCCTATTCAGTTGTGCTGTTCATTCTCATTGGTTCAGTCAGTTATAATAGTTTGCACTTCTTTCGCCTACTCCGCATTGCACAGAGAAGACCAGGAAGTTTCGTATGGTCTCAATTGGGCTATTGCTGCAAGAGGCGTCGTCGTAAAAGATAAGGTCTTCTATAATTTGGAGCCGTCAGAGCTTCAGAAAGGTGGTACCACTTATGCAGGTATATACAAATTAATGTCGTTTGGTCATTGTGTGTGTATTTACATTTGATGCTGCACAGATGGATAACTCGGTACCTGTTTCTGGAGCACGCAGAGCGTTTGTCTGGTACTCCACTTCATGTTAAAGGAAATGTCATCGGTGGGTTCCCTGATATTTCAGGAGCTCAATTTGCAAAGCTTCTGAAACAGGTGGGTTATTTATTTATGTATTCTTTTACTCTCCATGGCTTGTTAACACAATGATATGAACTCACGAAATTCAGGAGCATCGTTGGCCTCATTTTGTCAGCTGACAGCTGACAGAATTTTAACTTACTACTTTCCAGTTGAGCTTCAGTGTCAAGGTGTTTGATTGTCTGTTTGCTTCTGTTAGGTGACCTTTCACCTTTCATCCATCTCAAGTCTTTATGTCCAAGATGGTGCCATTGGTTCATCTGCAGAATGTGATGCAAAGGTCCGTGTTATTAGTGATAACCCCTCTGCCATCATGTCACTCTCCAATATCCTTCAGAAAATACCAGATCGTGCGATTTCCCACGACACGTGCCCTTTGACTATATATGTTGCCAGTTCCATCAGGTAATTTAACTTGTTAGTTCTTCTACGCATGATGTAATTTGTGCATTCATTCAAGTTGCCACCAAGAGCTCAGAGCTCAGAGCATTAACTGTAGTTGGCCATGACATAAGACTGACATAATCTATTGTCTTGTTGGGCATTGCTTAACAGTACCAACGTCAGGAATGCTCTAGGTTCAGGGACACAATATGCTAATGGAGTTGCAGTGGCAGACATAGAGCGCTCATCACTTATCCTATGTGGTAAAGCATTTGCTGATTCCGCTATGCTGAAAGATGCTGTTACCGCTTTGGCTGCCCCTGTGCTGTCTGCAAGAGGAGGCCTCCCCGTCCCTGGCTGGTAGGGTCTGCTTGATATTTCCTTTAACCCTTTCCCTAAATATGTTACTTCTATTCATCTTCCATACTGTGTGTATCAGGCTTCTGTCTTCTGGCGGTTCTATCGTACTGCTGTTTGCTCCAGTGGAGGTCATCAAGTCCTGCTCGGAAATTCAGGATGTTCTTGTGTCCACTGATAGCGGTGTAGTTATCTCTTCAAAACAATCTAGTGTGCTTTTCCCAACAAAGTCAAGAGCACCACAGTTGTTTACCAAACCAGCTACAGTGGTTGTTGTATCATCTGATAGGTAATGGAGAGCATGTGCTTCATGGGTACAAGTAGCAAGTTAACAGCATTTAATGATGTGTGTTTCTGGATGGTTAAAATGAGAAGGAATGAGACATTATATCTACTGTGCTAACTGTATGTTACCTTCTTCTGTACTTTCAGCACTGATGCCCTACCATTGGTATCAAAGCTCTCTCCAGGTCAGGCAGCCTACCATTTCTTAGCAGGATATCAGGATGGTAAATTCGTCCCGGCTTACAACAGGGGCCCTTCTCCTTTTGACCCGATTGCCCTTGCAAATTCCTTATGTCTGCATGTATGTTGCATAATCCCCTTGCTTTTCCTCTCTAGACTCTAGCCTTTTAGCTAGCCTTTATTACAACAATTGTTGGTTTAGTATGAATGTGAGAACGTCAAATCTCAGAAAGTTGAGTCTCTACCATTGCAGTTGAAAAAAGACAAGACACCAACCTATTTGATCAATGCCAAGAGCTCCGGAAGGCAAATTGATGGTACAATTTACATTTAGCGCCCCCTTCATTTATTATTCTGTTTGATTTTCTGGAACGGAGGACACTTCAGACACTATGAATTACAGGCAAGGACTTGATGGAACTAATCGAGCTGGCGCGATCTAACGGTATGCCAGACAGCAGCAGAAAAGCTGAGGACACTAGAGGTAAATAGCTGTTATGGCACCAAACATATAGTCAACACCAACCATGTAGTGTCGTACTCGTTTTTCTTGCGTTGAAGTGCATGCCGTTTGATTGCAGTGGCTGAACTCAAGGGGAAGTACAGGAGCTTTATATCCGGCAAGTTCGGCAAATTTTTACCCGAGGAGTTCTCATTCTGATAGATACAAGTGTTAACCTAATGCTGTGCAGCTGCAGTGTACGGTAGTTTTAGGCCGGCCCCTAGATAGGCTTTGGATTCTGAATTGAACTGAGATAGGCTCCCCCAATCTCCTTCCTGAACAAGAAATGCATCATTAGCTGTTTCCTCTTGGTGTTGGGATGCAGAGCTGCTGTGCCTTCATAAGAAACTCATTAGCAAGCTGTGTACAAGCAGTCATTAGTTTTGTAGGTACACTCCAGACCTCCTGTTTTGCTTCTCGGTGTACCTCTGGCTTCAGTTTTCCTCTCCTGTGTTGTTCACTTTCCTGTGGAGACGCCTCACGCCAGTAGTTCATGGCCCCAGTGAGCTCCTGTTGTTACAAACTTACAATACGAAGGTGAGTGCGGCGTCTCAAGGACGCAGAGGCCGGTGCCTGCCACTCCGGGACACATGCCATGTAGCAGGAATATTGAGCCCTGCTCCTCTGTTTATCATGCAGATTGCAGAGATGTCAGAGCCTCACATGGCTTCAGCGAGGACTGATGCTGCGCTGCGGTCCCCTTCCACTCTTCTCTTCATCTTACCTCCATCCATCCACAAGACGCCACTCCCAATTAGACGTGCACCAGGCATATCATCACTTGACGCATTTGGCCGTTTATAGTATTCTGGCATATGCTGGGTGAAAATCAAACTGGCATTGGCGGGCGGCGAGAGGTGCTCGTTGTAGATTTGCAGTAGGCCTCTTGTTTTTGTGCTGCTGCAGGTACAGTCTGTCGCCTGTCAATCCTTTGGCACACATTAACTGAACCAAAAGCACGTTGCATATCAATTCTGCTGTACATACACAACACATTGCCTACTAATTTGGTGGGCCTGTGTTGACCTGGAAGGCTGGAACAGTAGGGGCCTTTGTACTGAGTGGCCATCCTTCAGAGACAGGCTAGCCCCCCCAAGGTACCCACTACCACCACCCATCTGGAGCCAATAATTTGCGAGTGCATTTTGTCATGGAAAGTCCATCGCTCCACCATAGGACCTACAGTAGAACTCCAACATGTACTACTACATCTTTCTTTGTGAGTTGTGACTCACATGAACGATGCATAATGCATGCATCATGAGGCAGCCTCCCCTCTCGTGCTGGCCTTTTTAGCTCGGGTGGTTGGGAGAAATGTGGAGGAACAGCAAAAGGATTAGCTGGCTGGAGCAAACCCCATTATTTGATTGATGAGCAACAGCCTCATCAGGAGCCATACTACTCCCTGGCTGGCTCACATGCTTTGGTCCTCCTCCATCAGATGCTACAGCAGCTTTTACCCAATTGCAATTGGCACCATCATTCTGTGACAACAGGTCAAGAGGAACATGGAGAGAGCACCATGATAGTACTCCTTCAAAATTTCAATCTCTATCTGTTCAAAGAATTTCCTTCCACAAAAACAAAGAACTGCATTGATTTGGAAATCTCCGTTCCATGTACAACACCATTACCCAGGGCATATGTATGAATAAATACAATCACTATGACTACAACATGAATCATCATCACTGAACTTACACAAATGCAAGAAACAAACGCATGGCTGTAAATACAATCGGCCGGCTCTTTTGTATTCTCTGAAACACCCAACACTTGCTTTACCATGATGACAGACTCAGAAAACTAGAGGCATGGGTGGGTGGCTAGTCAAAGAAAGGAGGTGTCACATAGCATACAACAAAGGAACAACATAAGACTGGTGATCTTGTGCTAATTTGAGCTCTTTTTCTTCAGTAAACCGCTAAATTTAAATTTCTTCTTCTTTTGCTGCTGCTGTTTGGTTGGCGATGTGATGCCGTTGTTCAGCTTTGCGGACTGCAGCCCGTTGCTGTCAAGGGCGGAGTCTCCCTTGTTGGACTCCAGGTCGACTTCGGACTCGCCGTCGTTCTCCTTCTCCTTGGACGAGTCGTAGTCGGTAACCTTGCTGTTCTCCCACATCTTGGCAACCACCACGACCGGTTCGTCGTCCACACCGCCTCCATTCTCGTTGTCTTCTTCCTTGTTGCCACCATTTGTCGTTCCATTGGGCACTAGATAAGAGAGCTCTTTTATCTTCTCCGAAGCAGCTGATTCCTTTGCCTGCAAGTCCTCATTCTCCTCTTGTATGTTCTGTAATTCGTTCTCTTTGTCTAATAGTTTGTCCTTCAGTTGACGGGTCTCGGCCTTGGCTTCCTCACTGGCCTTGTTGGCTTCAACTAGCTGAGCCTCGAGATGATTCATCTTCTCCAGCAGCTCGGTATTTTCAGCTTCTTTTTCATTCACCACGGCCAAGTACTTGTCCATTTGAGCTTTGATAGTGACGATCTCTTCTTCCGACTTCCTAATGGAGTTGACAAAACTTAGCTCTTTGGACTGCCATTCCTCAGACACGTTCTTAGCTTCTGCCTCCATTCTTTCAACGGACTTCTTGAGGCAAACTTTCTCATAGTTTACTTCATCAAGCATCACCTCATAGCTCTCCTTGGCATTCTGCAGACTATTGTTGAGTTCCTCTACCTGTGCCCGAGCGTGCTCGATCTCTTCCTGTTTGATGAGGTATTTCTCCTGCGCCTCTCTGGATTCAGCTGACATCTCGTGCAAGGCAGAGGCCAGACCCTCCATTGCCTTCTTAACCTTCTCGACTTCATCTTTGCTAGCTTCTAGCTCCTTGGCTAGCTCGTTCTTCTGTTCAGTCAGGGCCGCGATTTCTGAACTTGCAAGCTGGTCATTGTTCAGCGCCTCTCTTTTCTCCGCTTCTACTGCCTGTAGCTTCAACCTTAGCTCTTCGATCTCTGCAATTAGGTCAGCTGCATCTTTCTCTGCAGCATCAAGACGCTCACTTGTCACGTCAATTTCTTCCTTGAGCCTGGTCGTCTCATCCTCCAAGGATCTGACGTTGTCATGAAGGACAGCAGCTTCAGATTCTTTGTCTTTAAGCAAAGTGCTTGTTTCATCTAATTCTTCCATCACTGAATCCAAAGACTTGCCTTTCAAAATGAGAGACTGGTCGGCTTCCTCCAACTGGAACTCTAACAGCTGCACCTTCTTCTTGAGTTGATCAGCTAACTCATCTGACTTTGAGCATTCCTTCTTGGCATTAGCAACATCAACTCTAAGCTGTTCAACCACACCCTCCAATTCAGTCACCTTCTTCTCAGCTAGCTTTGCTTTCTCCAATTCAAGCTTCAACACAGAATTCTCTGCCTCAAGCTTCCCAATTTTGTCAGCAGCTTCCCTCGACTTGCTCTCCACCTCGGAATCAAGCAGCCCCTTCAGGCGCTCCACCTCGGCGTTGAGGAGCTCGATTTTCTGAGTATTCACCTCGCAAGCCCTCATGGCATCATCTGCCTGGCTAAGCGCCCAGTTCTTGGCATCAATTGCATCAGCCAGCTCATACCTTGCCTTCTCAAGCTGCTCCACCGTCGAATGCAGTGCGGCTGCGTCAGCCTCCTGCTGGCTCTGCATGCTCTTCAGCTTCCTCCGCAGCTCATCTTCCTCGCCGTGCGCAGAATCATCATTGTTCACCTGCTCCGGTTCCATGGAACGGACCTTCTGGATCTCCACGGTCCTGCTCTGCACATCGAGCGCCTCCTTGAGCTTCGCATTGGCCTCATCGGCCACCTTCTTGGCACACTCGAGTTCCTCCAGAACTTTGCCCTTCTCTTCCTCCTTCTCCACCAGCTGACCCATGGCCTTTTTGAGCGCCTCTTGGACGGCATCAAGCTGCGCCTGCAGCTCCTGAGACGGCTTCGCGGCCTGCGGCTCCGGAGACGGCTTTCCAGCCTTCCCTTGCTTCTGCAAGCGAAACAGAGCACTACTAAGATTCCACTAAAGCATGCAGCTTTCTGCTGTTCTGCGTCACAAGCAGAGGAGGAATCGTGCGTACCTCTGGAGGAGGAGGGGTGGTGGCGGTGATCCGGGTGGGTGTGGCGCCCTTGGGCGACTTGCGGTCGGCGGACCTGGGAGACTTGTCGGCCGTGCGCGGCGCGCTCGGCGGCGTGCCATGGGCGGCATTCGCCTTGGGGACCGCCGGCTTCCGCGGCCTGTCGCCCTTGGGTGTCGGCGGCGTCTCGCCCCTGGGTGTCGGTGGCGTGCCCTTGCCGTTGCTCTTGGCCTCCGGCTTGGCGCTCGGCTTGCCGCCGACCTTCCCCTCCGGCTTGCCGTCGCCCTTGGCGTCGGCCAGGCCAGATCTGCTCACCAGAAAAAGCAAAAAAGCCATCGTCAGATCAAGAACTTGGCAGCTCCATCCCCAACCACCAAGATCCGAGCCAGATCTATGCTATGCTCCAGGAAACCAAGCAAGCATGCTACCAAGAACCACCTCTCCGTGCCCATGCCCACCCATCACTCAGAAAAAGAACTGATAAAAGAATCGTAGGGGAATGCAGAGAGCGTCGGCGGATGACTCACTTGCTCCTGGCGCCCAGCATTGTGGACTCCCTGCCGCCGCCGCCGCTGCTCCGGCTGCTACCCGGAGCGTCCAGGCACGACGCCCGCTCAGCGAACGCGAAGTCGGAGGAGGTAGGAGTGGTGGGTGAGGGGGAGGAGGTGTTTTCTCTCCTTGGTGGGCGGTTATGGCAGGCAGAGTAGCTCCGTCCGTCTGCGGCTAGTAGAAGAAGATGGAGGAGTGGAGGGGAGGGGAGGGAGGCCAGGTGGGGCTGTGGAATTTCACTCGATGCAGACAAGGGAAAAAGAGAAGAGAGAAGAGGAAAAAGCAGGGAGGAGAGGTTTTGATCAGTGTCTCTTGTGGGGCAGTTCCCGCTCGCATTAACCTTTCCAGCTTTGCTGCTTCTGTTTCTATCGGAGGGAGGTGAAGTGAAGGACAAGGCAGCACGCAGGAGTGAGACGGGTTAATCCGAGTGTTTAGTTAGTAAGTAGTACTACTGGCAGTAGTGTTGTCATTCCCGTCATGATCACCGCGCCAGCCACAGCTTGCTCGCTTTACCACCCTGCTCCGGGGTTGAGGTTGCGGCTGCGGCTGCGGCATCACTTTCGCTAACCACCTCGCCGTTCTAATTCTATTCTGTGGAAGTGGAACCTCATAAAGCGTAGCGGCAGCCAATTCTTTCCCTTTTTTCCTTTTTGGTTTTGGTGTGTGTGCGTGCGCGTGGGCGGAGATGAGGAAAATAAAGCCGCGTAAATGCCATCCCTTGTTTTTATTCGCCCCTATTCTGTTCTTTTTATCATTGTTTTTGCACCTTGATATAAAGTGTGGTAGTATGGTCCGTGTTGCTCGGAGAATTGACGTTGCCGTTCGACAGAGAAACGCATGAAAGGTGGGAGTAGTATGCTCAAACCGCGCTCGCTCTGATTTTATTTTCCCGGCTTTTCATGAGACATCACCTGTCTAGTATGGCCTATGCTATTGCGTAGTGTGGCTTTGCTGGCGAGACGTGACGCTTGAACCTCAACCGCGACTCATCCTCTCCGCTCTTCGGTGACCCAAATGCGTGCGGGCGGCAGTTCCATTTAGGTGATCACCCGGCGCAATTTCGGACGCACGCACTCGTGCCATGCAAGTGTCGGAAGGGGAAACGGAGGGTGATAGCTTTGCAGGCGATCGCCGAGTCGGTGCGTCGCCTTGCGCTTCCCGGCGGGTGCGGGTTTCCGGGAAACTCGTGGAGCGCACAGCGCCGTCCGCGGCGCAGCAAGGAAGGAACCGACACCCCTATGCGCGCTGCCGCTGCGTGCGTGATCGGGAAGGTGGATTTGTTTAAGCACGCGTCTTTCACGATGGGAGGAGGACTCCTGCGACGACGACAGGGACAGGGGCACGTCGCGGCGGTGCGGTGTGGTCTAGTCGCGGGATAGCTCGCTTTGGAATTTAGCCACGGTGTTGCGCCGTGGACGGATGACTCGGGAGCCGGGAAATGCCGTCGTAAAAATTAGTAAAGTTGTCAGCAGCTTGCGTCCGGAGTAAAACAGCCGCTCCACATGTTTAATGGTACACGGACATTAGCACATCATGTGCATATACTACAACAAAACAATTAGAGCAACTCCAACGGACCGACCCAAACGGACGGCGATTTCGTCCGTTTATTGTCCGTTTGGGTCGGCCAGACGGACATGGATGCCCGCTTCCGCATTTGGGTCAGCGCGTGCGCCCAACGCTGGCCTGAACCCATTTTGACGGCGCAAAAAAAAAATGAACGCATTGCATACTAAAAAAGGGAAACAACATTAATTAAACATTAAAGCCGGTCAAGAAGGCCGGCGAGAGTCCACGCGTCCACATTTGCATTTAAAAAAATAAAAATAGCCTAAACTACGAGGCGGCGCGCTGCCCTAGGTGATGTCGTCGTTGTCCTCGGGGGTCCGTGAGGTCGATGAGCGTCGGCGCCGCCCGCCTGCATTTAACGCCATGTTCCAAAGCGCCGTCATGTTTGGTCGTGCTGTATGGGGGGTGGGGCGCATGATGGCCATGCGCTCGCGGCCTCTCCTCGGTCTCGCTGCTCCTCCTCGAGGTCGCGCCGAGCATCTCTCAGATTCGCCGCGACGGCGCTTCTTCTCAAATGGCGGCCTGGCGCCACATCTCGAGATACGCCGCTCTGCGGCGCCGCCTTCATCCAAACCGGTGGCGCGGACACCCACTCGCGCATCACTCCCGTCCGTGAGAAGCGCGATGGGCTCGGGCCCGGCCGCTCCGCTTGATGGGGACGGCGGGGCCACCGGCGGCACGACGTTGTCGCCGCCGCGAGAGAGGTAAGGGCTCGCGCCATTGTCACCTCATACTGAGCCTCCTCTTCTGCCTCCGCCGCCTCCGCTCTGCGCCGCTCGTCCTCCTCGCTCTCCCAGTAGACGGCCGCAAGGGCCGCCTGGTCCTCCTCGCGGACGACGAGCACCGGTGGTGGTGACCTCCGATCGACCTCGCACACGCCCCGTCGCCTCGCCTCCTCGTGCTCGAAGGCGAACCATCTTGCCCGATTAGGCGAAGTCGGCCAGATAGGCTGGTCGCAGCTGGCCGCCCGGCGTCAAGCGATGCCGCCGCGGCGCCGTATTTCCTCCGCGTGAGCACGAAGCCGTCTCATGGCTGCCGCAAGATCGGGATCCTATTCGATCGAGATGCGATCGTCGGCAATGTCACGCTCGGATACGGCAGAGGTCGGCGGTCTTGTCGCTGCCACTCCACCGTGCACCGCACGTTGACAGTTGTTCTCTCTGCCGTGGCGCCGCCAGCCGGCAGAGTGGGAGGAACTCGAGGAAAGGGTGGCGGGGACTTGCCCTTGGCCTTGCTGCCGCTGGCGCTGGAGAAGAGGTCCATCTCGCTGTGGTTGTGGTGGCAAACCCTAGCCGGCGACGAGGGAGCAAAGGATGGCAGATGTGGACGGCGAGTTTGGATGAGGACGACCCCGCCGCACGGTCAGCTTAAAAAGGACGAGCGTCGTCGCTGACGCGTGGGCCCGTCGTTATAAATTAAGCTGGCCGCGTGGGCAGCGGGTAGTTGGACGGCCGCCATGTGGGGACACGGCGGATAGCGAGAAGGCGCGCGAAGCGTCCGTTCGGCGTCCGCGCCGACGCATTTGGGGCGCAAATTTGGGCCGCAAATGCGTCGACACGGACGCAACGCGGACGTTATTTGGGTTTGTGTCGGCGTGTTGAGCCGTCACTCTTGTCCGTGCTGACCCAAACGGATGCAGGCGGACGAAATGGATCGGTCCTTTGAAGTTGCTCTAACTACCTCCGTCTAGATGAATAAGTCATTCACGGAAGATAAATCGATGTCGTGTTGTGTTGTGGCCGAAATGTTGCACGCAATCATCCGGTTCAATTATAGCTTGCGATTAGCGAAAACAATGCTATCACTTGCACAATTTTCTCGGTAGACAAGCATCCCTGGAGGTGGCGTTTGGGAAACGTTTCAGGGCGCCGGCCGAACCTTCGGCCAGTCACGCTGGCGCCCCTTGCCCGCCCAAGATGCACCCGTGCGAGACACCTGTTTATTGTTGGGCCTCACGTGGACCACCTCTTCTCCCTTATCTTTCCCCGAATTGCTGCCTTCGTCCCTTAACTCCAGACACATCCTTTCTCGTGGCCATATTTCTTCTTCCTTTTCCTTGCGCTGCTGCCTACTGGCGGCCGCTGCCGGCCGTGTGCTTCGCCGAGCCAGGGGAACTACCCGACTGCTGCCAGTCCTCCTCCTCCACGCATCTTCTCCCCCAAAACATCTCTCCTTCTCTCTCAAATAAGCCATGGTTCAAGATGAGGCAAGGTCTGGGAAGGAGGCTCCAACCGGTGCCCGGGGAGGCTGCGACCGACCATGAGACGGCGAGCAAGTTGACCTCAGGACGGCGAGGATGGAGCGACGCTCCTCCGAGAAAACAATCGACATCGTTATTTTTGCTACATGCTTCAACCGGCGTCGAAATTTGCTACAAACGGCATCACATACTGCTGCCACCGGTGTCACGTTTTGCTGCGATGCACAATCGACCTCGCGTTTTTGCTACAATCGATGTCGCTTTTTGCTACAACCGTTTTCATTTTTTGCTACATATGTTCAGGCTGAGCTGCGACCCAACGACGGCGGCAATGACTTTTTTGCTGCAACCGTAATAGATTTTTGGTACATTCAGCAACAATTTTCGCTACATCCATTCTTTTTCGTCGGCGACGATACAATGGCGAGATACAACCGCCGGCGACGATGACATGTTATTTCGCCAAAAAGCTGCAACGAACATCGTCAAAAGCTGGAACCGGCCATCAGAGAAGCTGCATCTAGTGTGGTGGTGCCCCGGCAGCCATGTCGGGCAGCTCTCACGGAGCTCGGCGCCCATGGCCATGGCGACAGCCCCTCGCGGAGCTCGACGGCCATGGCCATGGCAGCACCCCTCGCGGAGCTCGACGCCCATGGCCATGGCAGCATCCCTCGCGGAGCTCGACTCCCATGGCCATGGCATGCCCTACCAGCCACGGCGGCATCCCTCGAGCGGAGCTCGACGAACATGGCCATCATGTCCATCACCAAGCAGGGAATCATGCACCTCGCGGGTCACAGGAGGGGCGCGCGTCCAGTGCGAGGAAGGAAACGAGTTTGGGGGAGAATCAAACGGTTACGGGCGCGCAGATTGTATGGCTACCGAGCGATCGGCCGAACTTTCGGCCGGCGCACCGGCGCCTATCGTTTCCCGTGGCGTTTTGTACAACCTTTTTGCTGGTTCGACATAACATTTTGGGTCATGTCGTTCTTTCGGTAACTTTAGAGATTGGCATCACGTTGTAGTAGAGAGCGATCCTTCTCTGAATCAATTTAATGATAAAAATATACTTCCTTCGATTCATAATAATTGGCGCGCATTTTGTATATCTTAGTATGGTCAATTATATGGACCGCAGGGAGCGCTGTCTTTTACATTACAGAAGAAACGTAAACAGAAGTTCTCTATATCAACTAAGGGCATCTCCAACGACAACCCGCAAAAAACTTCCCGCATTCGTTCTCAGACAGGGAGGCCCGGTCCTTGGACAAGGATGTGGGAGGTCGACATCCAACCCTAGCCGCATACATTTTGTCTTTCGGAATTTTTTTCCGGTTCGCACGATCAAATAGCCGCATGCAACACTAGTTCAAATTTTAAAAACTTCAAATATTTACATCCCAACATTGTTGTCCCGTTTCGCCGCCCACTGATGCTCAATCATATCTTCCTTGAGCTGCCCGTGAGTTGGTCGATGCCGAGTTTATTGATGCATTTGAATAAACTCCTCAAATGTGGCCGGATTCTGGTCCGGAAGTTGGATAGGATCACTCATGTTCTCAAATTCCAGAGATGCGGCAGCATCATTACCTTCATCCTCGACGATCATGTTGTGCATGATCACACAACATGTCATCACCTCCCACAAGGTCTCTGGATCCCATTGTTTTGTAGGTCCACGAACAACTGCAAAATGGGCTTGAAGAACTCCAAATGTACTCTCGATGTCCTTTCTAGCAGCTTCTTGTCTTTTGGCAAAGTGAGCCTTTTTTTGTCCAACTGGGTTTGAGATGGTGCTGACAAAGGTAGCTCATGGAGGATAGATACCATCAACCAGATAGTAGCCCATATTGTACTCATGACCATTGACAGTATAGTGACAAGGAGGAGCTTTTCCTTTAGCCAACCTCGCAAATAACGATGATCGTTGGAGTACATTGATGTCATTGTGAGACCTGGGCATGCCAAACAAAACATGAGAAATCCAAAGATCCTGTGATGCAACTGCTTCAATAATGATGGTGGGCTTCTTAACATGACCCTGCTATTCCCCTTGTAAAGTCTTTGGGCAATTCTTCCATTTCCAATGCATGCAGTCAAGAGATCAAAGCAAACCTGGCCACCCTCTTGCTTTTGAGATTGCCATGAACCTCTCTGTGTCTGCCACAGTTGGTTCTCTCAGGTACTAAGGTCCGAACACCTCGACCACGGCAGTTGCAAACCTGACCATGGCATTTTCGCATGTGCTCTCACACATCCGTAGGTACTCGTCCCACGAATCAGCGGCCGAGCCATATGCAAGCATCCGGAGTGCGGCCGTGCACTTCTGGTAACTGATATGTCTCCAATGTATCTATAATTTTTTTATTGTTCCATGTTGTTTTATTATCAATCTTGGATGTTTTATAATCATTTTATATCATTTTTTTGGTACTAACCTATTGACATAGTGCCAAGTGCCAGTTGCTGTTTTTTCCATGTTTTTTACACCGCAGAAAATCAATACCAGACGCAGTCCAAATGCCACGAAACTCCATAATGATTTTTTATGGGCCAGATGGAATATGTTGGGCCTTGGTTGCACCTGGGGGGAGTCCTGAGGAGGGGACAACCCACCAGGGCGCGCCAGGAGGCCCTCTCACGCCCTGGTGGGTTCTGCCCATCTCGGTTGCCCCCGGACCGCCTCTTTGCTCTATAAATACCCCAAAAATACCAGAGCCCTAGGGGAGTCGACAAAATATTCATCTAGCCGTCGCAGAGTCCAGAACTACCATATCCAATCTAGACACCATCACGAAGGGGTTCACCACTTCCATTGGTGCCTCTCCGATGATGCGTGAGTAGTTCTTTGTAGACCTTCGGGTCCGTAGTTAGTAGCTAGATGGCTTTCTCTCTCTCGCTGAATTTTCAATACAATGGTCTCTTGGAGATCCATATGATGTAACTCTTTTGCGACGCGTTTGTTGGGATCTGATGAACTTCGAGTTTATGATCAGTTATATCTTTTTATATTAATGAAAGTTATTTGAGTTTCTTTGAACTCTTATATGCATGATCTCTTATAGCCTCGTATTTCTTCTCTGATATTTACGTTCTGTTTGGCCAACTTGATCTATTTGTCTTGCAATGGGAAGAGGTGCCCGGTAATGGGTTCGATCTTACGGTGCTTGATCCCAGTGACAGAAAGGGAACTGACACGTGTGTATCGTTGCTACTAAGGATAAAAAGATGGGATCTATATCTACCGCCATAGATAAACGAAACGTGTCTACATCATGTCATTGTTCTTATTGCATTACTCCGTTTTTCCATGAACTTAATACACTAGATGCATGCTGGATAGCGGTCGATGTGTGGAGTAATAATAGTAGATGCAGGCAGAAGTCGGTCTACTAATCTTAGACATGATGCCTATGTAATGATCATTGCCTGGATATCGTCATAATTATTTGAAGTTCTATCAATTGCCCAACAGTAGTTTGTTTACCCACCGTTTGCTATTTTTCCCGAGAGAAGCCACTAGTGAAACCTACGGCCCCCGGGTCTTCTTTCTCATATATTTGCCTTTGCGATCTATTTTTCCTTGCATTTATTTTTAGATCTATTAAACCAAAAATACAAAAATATTTTGCTGCACTTTATTTTATTTGCGATCTATTATTTCAATCTATTACAACTTTCTCCCGTCCACGCACCGTTTCTGGCGCTGTACCCCGAAAGGGATTCACAACCCCTTTAACACGTCGGGTTGCGAGTGGTTGTTATTTATGTGCAGGGGCTGTTTATATTGTGTTGCTTGGTTCTCTTACTGGTTCAATAACCTTGGTTTCATATCTGAGGGAAATACCTACCGTCGCTGTGCTGCATCATCCCTTCCTCTTTGGGAAAATACCGACGTAGCTTCAAGCGACATCAAATGGAATTTCTGGCGCCGTTGTCGGGGAGGATCTTCAACATAACCAGGTTCCTAATCACAAATCTCATCTCCTCGCAATTTACATTATTTGCCATTTGCCTCTCATTTTCGTCTCCCCCACTTCACAAAAATTTGACGTTTAATTCGCCTCTCTTTTTCCGTTCGCCGTTTTCTTCCCAGATCTGTTTTTGAGTGCAATCTTGTTGTGTGGTCATCATGACTTAAGAGAACACCAAGCTATGTGATTTCTCAAATACCAACAACAATGATTCTATTGGCACTCCGCTTGCTCCTCCCGCCACTAGTGCGGAGACTTGTGATATTAATACTGTTTTGCTGAATCTTGTTATGAAAGACCAATTTTCCGGTACTCCTAATGAGGATGCCGCGTCCCATTTTAATACCTTCATGGAATTATGCGATATGCAAAAGAAAAAGATGTGGACAATGATGTTTTCAAGATAAAATTATTTCAATTTTCTTTGTGTGATTCTGCAAAAATTTGGTTCTCTTCTTTGCCTCGCAATAGTATCGATTCTTGGAATAAGTGCAAAGATGCTTTTATCACTAACTATTTTCCTCCCGCAAAAATTATTTCCCTTAGAACCCAAATCATGAATTTCAAGCAACTTGAACATGAGAATGTTGCACAATCTTGGGAAAGGATGAAAATGATGCTAAGGAATTGCCCAACTCATGGGTTAAATCTTTGGATGATCATACAAAAATTTTATGCGGGATTGAACTTTGTTTCTCGTAATCTTTTAGATTCCGCCGCTGGTGGTACTTTTAATTACTTTGGATGAAGCCACCAAATTGCTTGATAATATGTTGCCAATTTGTTCACAATGGCATACCGAAAGGGCTCCTACTAGTAAAAAAGTTAATTCGGTTGAAGAAATTTCTTCTTTGAGTGAAAAAGTTGATGCTCTTATGAAATTGGTTGCTATTAAAAGTGCTCCTATTGATTTTAATGATATGCCTTTGTCTACTTTGATTGAGCAAAATAGTGATGCCATAGACGTGAATTTTATCTCTCGAAATAATTTCAACAACAATGCTTATAGAGGTAATTTTAATCCTAGGCCTTTTCCTAGTAATTCCTCTAATAATTATGGTAATTCCTATAGAAATCAATCTTACAATAATAATAGGAATACCTCTGACCTTGAGAATAATATTAAAGAATTTATCAACACGCAAAAAGTTTTCAACATTTCCATAGAAGAAAAGTTAAATAAGATTGATAATTTGTCTAGAAGTGTTGATAGAATTGCTCATGATGTGGAAAATCTCAAGATGAATTTTTTTTTGCCTAAAGTAGATGAATCAATTAAAGATCTTTATGTTTCTATGGATGAAAGTAAGAAAAGAACTGCTATGCTTAGAGCTCAAAGAGAATTTTTAGAAAAAGCGTTTTCTAGTGATTTCTTTCGCAAAAGTGATGAAGATCTTAAAATAGTTGGTGTTTCTTCTATTGATTCTTGTTTAGTAAAATTAAGATTGATGAAAAAGGGACTGAAGAAGAGTCAACTTTAGGTAGAAGGCGTCCCAATATTTCGGAGGGTGAAAATCTTGTTCAGAAAATTGATAAAGGTGGGTTTGAAGAGGTCAAAACTTTAGCTAGTGATGTGCCCACTCTTTTGGATTACAAAGACTTTAATTATGATAGTTGCTCTTCGATTGATTGTATTTCTTTGTTGCAATCCATGCTAAATTCACCCCATGCCTATTGAAAGATCGTGGATGTCGCCTAGAGGGGGGGGGGTGATGTAGGGCGGAGCCCTAGTCGGAGATCTTTCACGTTTGGAGGGGATCCTACGGGGAGAACATGACGAACGAGCGGAAGAACACAAGGAAAAACACACAAGAGAAACACTAAACCGACAAGTATCGATCACACAAGGGCTAGATCACCGAACACATAAGGTAGCACAAGATTCAAAATCAACAAAGGAAAGATACACGAGTAGCCGGTCTTCTCCGTGAGGAGGTCTTGATGGGGGTCCACCCTAGAAGGGGGTCTTGAATCCTCTTGGAAGGATCTTCTCCGAGGAGGCGCGATCTCCGAGGAGAAGGTAACCAAGTGGTGGATGAGAAAAGCTCTCACACAAATATGAGCTAATCCTTTGCTAACCCTAACTAGAAGGAGGAGGAGGTCTATTTATAGTCTTAGTGCAAACGGGGCGAAGTGAAGGGGTACAAGGGCTCCAGCCCGCGGGCGCGATCACTCAGGGGCCGGACGTCCGGAAGGCGTCGGACGTCCGGAAGCTCGTGACGGTCCGGACGTCCGGCAGGGCTCGGACGTCCGTAGATTCGGCTCGGACTCGGGTGTGTCGGTCGTCCGGAGATGGCCGGTCGTCCGGGGCTTCGGGAAGGCCCGGATGTCCGTGGATCGTCGGACGTCCGTAGATTCGGCTCTGGTATGGGTCGTCCGGTCGTCTGGTAACCCGGTCTTCCGTGAGTTTCCATTCGGTGCCCACTGCCGGACGTCCGAGGGCGTCGGTCGTCCGTGGCTCGGGAGTCGCTTGACGTCCGGACTTGGTTGGTCATCCGACGCTGTAGCTTCGAAGCTTTTCTTCTCCATCACGCTTGGGGTCCTCGTCGCCTTGGCTCGCAAGTAGCTGTTCCTTGGCTCGCTCCCAAGTACTGATTACACATAGAGTTTCCGAATGAGGTAGTAGCCATGTATCATGATTAGGAAGAGGGAGTTCGGAGAGGAGCGATTTCACCTTATCTTCAATAGCTTTAGCTCGAGCTCGAGTCATGGGTCCACGTGGTGTTGAGGAAGATGTAGGTGCGTCCATGGGGATGAGTGAGGGATGCTCCGCATCATCTCTCCCCTCCCCCCTTGAGAGAGATCCGACCTCGGATCAAAAGCTTCATCTCCATGGTATGGTGCGAGGTCCTTGACGTTGAAGATGTCGCTCACATTGTACTTGTCTCGAGGTAGGTCGATCTTGTAGGCATTGTCATTATAGCGTGCTAGCACCTTGAAAGGTCCATCAGCTCAAGGAAGAAGCTTGGACTTGCGTTCTTTGGGGAAGCGGTCCTTGCGAAGGTGTAGCCACACTAGATCACCAATGTTGAAGACCATGGGTTGCTTGTTGATGTTGAGCTTGGTCGCTAGTCATTGTACTTGGTGCTCGATGGTTTGTCTTGTATCCTCATGCATCTTCTTGATGTAGCTTGCCCGTGCATTCGCATCCATGTTGGTGCGCTCTTGTAGAGGAAGAGGTAGAATGTCCAATGGGGACAACGGGTTGAAGCGTGAGACGACCTCAAGGGGACTTACCGGTAGTCGAATGTCTTGCACGGTTGTAGGCGTACTCGGCGATGGGTAGACATGCTTCCCACTCCTTGATGTTCTTCTTGATCAAGACACGAAGTAGAGTGGATAGTGTGCGGTTCGTCACCTCCGTTTGGCCGTTGGTTTGAGGATGGTACGCGGATGAGAACAAGAGCTTGATTCCGAGCTTGGCGCATAGGGTCTTCCAAAAGTAACTCAAGAACTTGACGTCACGATCGGAGACGATTGTCTTTGGTACTCCATGGAGTCGCAAGATTTCCCTACAAAAGAGATTTGCAATGTGTGAAGCATCGTCTATCTTCTTGCAAGGAATGAAATGTGCCATCTTAGAAAATCTATCCACAATAACAAACACGGAATCCTTTCCATTTTGAGTTCTAGGCAAACCAAGTACAAAGTCCATGCTAATGTCTTCCCAAGGTTGATAAGGAATAGGAAGAGGCATGTAAAGACCATGAGATTGAGCTTTAGACTTAGCTTTGCGACATGTAGAGCATCGGTTGGTGAAGCGTGAGACGTCGCGGAACATCTTGGGCCAAAAGTAGTTCTTGGAGAGCGTGGCGAATGTCTTGTCGCGTCCAAAGTGTCCCATGAGTCCGCCTCCATGAGCATGACCGTTGTCGATGAGTTATTGTACTTGCCGTTGAATCTCCTTGGTTTCTTTGGGATTGACTCGGTATGGAGCTTTGTTTGGGAGAGGTGCTCCGGGGATGAGGTCGATTCGATGCTCAACGCCTCAAAGAGGAGGTAGACCCGGAGGTAGCTCATCGGGGAAAACATCTTGAAATTCCTGCAAAAGAGATTTAAACACTAAAGGTAGCTCATGAGAGGTGTTAGTTGTTGGCTCTCCATCCTTGCACACAAGGACAAAGTGCATCACACTAGATGGGTTCTCACACACTTCTCTCATCTCACTTTTGGTGGCAAATAGGATGAGGTTTTTCTCTCTAGGCGAAGAGGCGCTCAAGTTTGGCTTGTGGCTCTCACTCACTTTTTGGTGGATCACTTTCTCACTTTGTCTCTATGATGGGTGGCTTGCTTGTCGGCTATCACTTGACTAGGAGACATAGGTCGTAGCACATATTCCTTCCCTTTCATCTTGAAGCTATAGTGATTGGTGCGCCCGTTGTGGAAGACACCATGGTCGAATTGCCATGGTCGACCAAGAAGGAGGTGGCAAACCGTCATTGGGACCATATCACATTCCAAAGTGTCCTCATATGCACCAATTTTGAAGGAGACTTGGACCGTATGTTCAACTCGTATAGTGCCGGAGTCACTTAGACATTGAACCTTGTAGGGATTCGGGTGCTTCCTCTTGACCAATTGAAGCTTGGAGCATATTTCTTCACTTGCCAAGTTGTGACAACTACCTCCATCGATGATGACCTTGACGGACCTTCCGTTGATGCCGGCCTTTGTGTGGAAGATGTGGCATCTTTGGTCGCCTTCTTGTTGATGTTGAAGAGTCAAGACCTTGGAGACAACGAGAGCGGGGCTCGAATCCTCATCACAAAAGACTTGGTCATCTTCATCTTCGTTCACTCGCCGGTGCATGGCCACTTGCTCAAGAGCTTCTATCTCCTCATCACTCATTGAGTCATAGGTGCCGTCGTCGTTGAGGATCATGGTGCGCTTGTTGGTGCATTCGTAGGACTTGTGGCCTCTGCCGCCGCAAGTGAAACACTTGAAGGAGCTTGTCTTGATGGTCTCATCGGTCGGAGTAGATGACAAAGCACGCGGCTTGAAGTTGCTTGTAGTATGAGGAGGACGACTTGAACTTGTCGAATTTTTCTTGTAACTCGACTTGTCGTCGTTGTTTGTAGAAGGTTTGGTTGATGTAGATGTTGGAGGAGGTGTTGAAGCTTGGTTGTTGGAGAAGCCGAGGTCTTGGACGAGTACTTGGCATGCATTTGAAGTCATCTTGCACTTGACGCCCGCCTTTGTAGCTTGATGCACGAGCTCAATGAGGGTGGAGTATGGTTGGAAGTCGGCGATCTTCTTGATGGGATGATTGAGTCCATTCAAGAAACGTGACATAGTTTGCTCATCATCTTCCTTCACATTGGCTCGAATCATGGCTATCTCCATTTCCTTGTAGTATTCTTCAACACTCTTTGTTCCTTGCTCGAGGAGTTGGAGTTTCTTGAAGAGGTCGCGGTTGTAGTAGGTTGGCACAAAACGTGCTCTCATGACATCTTTCATTTGAGCCCAAGTGGTGATTGGAGGTTCACCTCTTGCTTGTCACCTCTCAAGGATTTGTTCCCACCATATGAGCACATAGTCTTGGAACTCAAGTGATGCCATAGCGATCTTCTTCTCTTCCTCATAGTTGTGCAAACGAAAGATTTTGTCGACCTTCAATGCCCATGAGAGGTACTCTTCGGGGTCTTTGCTCCCATTGAACTTGGGCATGGTGAATTTTAGCTTTCCATTTCGTTGCTCTTCATTTTGTTGTGGTCGAGGATGATGACGTCCATGTCGTTGAGGATTAACAATCTCATGTTGCTCTTGGCGAGGAGGGTCGTTTTCCTCATGTTGCTCTTGGCGTGGAGGAAGACCATGATCAACTTGCTCTTGTTGAACTTGAGGTTGAGGTGGAGCTTGACGAGCTTGTGGAGGAGCTTGAGGAACTTGACGTTGTACATGGGGTTGGTAGTTCCTCTCTTGGATTTCTTCTTGAAGGGCTTCCTCTTGATTTCGCCGTTCACGATTGCGGTTGGCGATGGCTCTACTTGATTCTTGAAGGGCATGTTGCGCCTCAAGAGCTTGCGCTTCACGTTGTTGTCGTTGAAGACGTTGCGCCTCGGCGTCTTGTTCTTCTTGGTGTAGACGCGCTCGTTCTTCCTCTTGGTGCCATAGTCATTGTCGTTCTTGAGCTTGGGCAAAAGCGGCTTGGTTTGATTGAGGACGAGGGACTTGCTCATCGACTTGCTCTAGTGAATGCTTCTCATGTAGCGGGTTGCGAGATGCATGACGGTCTTGACGTGTGGCTCGTCGAAGAGTGTTCGATGACGGCGTACTTGAGTGATAGAAGGTGTCGTCGGAGTGTCGACTCGAGCGGCTCCGTCCTGAGGATGAAGAAGTGGAATGATGCCGGTTCCTCATCAAGACGCGGATTTCGTCCATTCTTGCATCATTCTCTTGCTTGTGAGCGTCGAACTTGTTATCGAAGTAGTCTCTTGTACGTTGCTCGGAGAGTCGCAAGTCGGTGGCGAGGTTGTCGATGCGGTCGCTCATTGCTTGTTGCTCTTGGTGCAACTCTCGTTGTGCACCAAAGAGGTGGCTCTTGGTGACGCATGATGACATGTCGTCATCTTGCTCGAGGAAGAGTGGGTTGGTAGAGGTACTTGGCCTATCCATCATTCCAAGCAAAAGTATGTGAGTGGTAGAAGGAGAAGAACTTATACCAATGTACCTTTGACCGATGTTGATGATGAATCAAGTTCACTCAAATGCGGACAATGAAATAGCACTATTGGTACCAATCCTTGTCGGTTCTCACACCTACACAAATAAAAGCTTATGGTGGAGCTTGGTAAGGATGGTGGCACAAAATTTGATGCAATTGTAAGTGAGCGTCAATAATGTTGGAAAAGGTTCACAAATTTGCAAATGCAACAAGTATACCAAGCAAATAATGGTACACGGAAACACACACGCAAATAGATAAGTGGGATTGTGCAAACCAAAAGTGAGCCAAAATGTGGAATCCACGAAAATGCTCTTGTTGCACAATACTAGAGAGACGCTAGCACGATTGCACAATAGGCGGATACGGTACTTGTGCACAACCTATTAGGCAAAAATGCAACTATCTCTATCCCACATATGCTATATGTATGGTATTTCGGTGCTATGATCCAAGATGATCCAATATGACAATCTTAATGTGGTAAGATGCTATGGTTCTTGCTCATAAGCTCTTTGCTTATCTTTCCTCTTTGCTTAAAAGCTTGGGTGGCTCTTTCACTTTTGAGCTCTTTTCTCATGCAAAACTTCACGAACCAAGATAGCAATTGTGTATGCTATGAAAACTTTGTGATACACAAATGGATCCCAAGATATGCACCACGATGGTATGGTATGTATGCTATGGAGTATGATCACTAATGTGCACAAGTCACGTTGCCGACAATACTCAATGGCTAGTCTCGATGGGTAAGCTACGCAAAAGTAAGGCCATGTGGGTATCAATGCAATTGCAAGGTATGACAAAGATGTCGACGATGTTACCGTCCTTGGCGATGATGTGACCCTTGCGAAGATGAGCCGAGGTGATGATGAAGTCGAACCGTACCTAGATAGCCGAAACACAATAGGACACAGGAACCACAACTCAAAATCTCAAGGACCAAAATGTGGCAAAATTGTCATAGGATGTATTGGGGAGGATGGTGGTGTATGTGGTTTTGGAAGATGTGGTGGAAGGTGGGGTGGTGGTGGTGGTTAAACTGAAGAATTTCAGTTTCGTCAAGGTTTCACGGATGTCCGGCTTTTCCGGTCGTCCGGCCCTCGGAAGTCCGACAGGGTCCGGTCGACCGTAAATTTGAATCGGGACAGGGGTTCCGGTCGTCCGGAAAGGTCGGACATCCGGTGGTCGGGGTCAACGCAGATTGGGCCGGGGCGATTTTGAGGTGGAAGAAGATGGTGAGGTCAAAATTGAGCGGATTGATGGATGGAAAAGGGTGGGGAGGATGGGAAAAGATAGATCCACATGTAGCAACTCAAATCCATGGACCAAATCCAACAAAATCTCAACTCACCAACAAATCACAAAAAAAAATTGGGGCTATTTTTGGTGGGGAATTTTCGGATTTAGGACAAAAACAACAAAATCAAGCTAGAAAACATGGGGTAGGGGCTCCAAAAACGTGATCAACGTGGCTCATGATACCAAGATGATGTAGGGAGGAGCCCTAGTCGGAGATCTTTCACGTTTGGAGGGGATCCTACGGGGAGAACACGACGAATGAGCGGAAGAACACAAGGAAAAACACACAAGAGAAACACTAAACCGACAAGTATCGATCACACAAGGGCTAGATCACTGAACACATAAGGTAGCACAAGATTCAAAATCAACAAAGGAAAGATACACGAGTAGCCGGTCTTCTCCGTGAGGAGGTATTGATGGGGGTCCACCCTAGAAGGGGGTCTTAAATCCTCTTGGAAGGATCTTCCCCAAGCAGGCGCGACCTCCGAGGAGAAGGTAACCAAGTGGATGAGCAAAGCTCTCACACAAATATGAGCTAATCCTTTGCTAACCCTAACTAGGAGGAGGAGGAGGTCTATTTATAGTCTTAGTGCAAATGGGGGCGAAGTGAAGGGGTACAAGGGCTCCAGCCCGCGGGCGCGATCACTCAGGGGCTGGACGTCCGGAAGGCGTCAGACGTCCGGAGGCTCGTGACAGTCCGGACGTCCGGCAGGGCTCGGACGTCCGTAGATTCGGCTCGGACTCGAGAGTGTCGGTCGTCCGGAGATGGCCGGTCGTCCGGGGCTTCGGGAAGGCCCGGATGTCCGTGGATCATCGGACGTCCGTAGATTCGGCTCTGGTACGGGTCGTCCGGTCGTTCGGTGGCTTCGGTCTTCCGTGTGTTTCCATTCGGGTGCCCAGCTGCCGGACGTCCGGAGGGCGTCGGTCGTCCGTGGCCTGGGAGTCGTCGGACGTCCGGACTTGGTCGGTCGTCCGACGCCTGTAGCTTCAGCAGCTTTTCTTCTCCATCACGCTTGGGGTCCTCGTCGTCTTGGCTCTCGCAAGTAGCTGTTCCTTGGCTCGTTCCCAAGTACCTGATTACACATAGAGTTTCCGAATGAGGTAGTAGCCATGTCTCATGATTAGGAAGAGGGAGTTCGGAGAGGAGCGAGTTCACCTTATCTTCAATAGCTTTAGCTCGAGCTCGAGTTGAGGAATATGTAGGTGCGTCCATGGGGATGAGTGAGGGATGCTCCGCATCAGGGGGTGAATAGGCGCTTTAAAATAATTACGGTTTAGGCTTAAACAAATGCGGAATAAACCTAGCGGTTAATTTGTCAAGCACAAAACCTACAACAACTAGGCTCACCTATGTGCACCAACAACATATGCTAAGCAAGATAAACTACTAGGTGATAGCAAGATATATGACAAGAAACAGTATGACTATCACAAAGTAAAGTGCATAATTAAAGGGCTCGGGTAAGAGATAACCGAGGCACGCGGAGACGACGATGTATGCTACCTCTTGAGCATGCGTTGGTTTTCCCTTGAGGAGGAAAGGGTGATGCAGCAAAGTAGCGTAAGTATTTCCCTCAGTTTTTGAGAACCAAGGTATCAATCCAGTAGGAGACTACATGCAAATCGCCTAGTACCTGCGCAAACAATCAAAAACCTTGCAACCAACGCGGTAACGGGGTTGTCAATGTTGGGGAACGTAGCTGGAATTCAAAATTTTCTACGCATTACCAAGATCAATCTATGGAGATTCTAGCAACAAGAGAGGGAGAGGATGAGCATCTTCATACCCTTGAAGATCGCTAAGCGGAAGCGTTACAAGAACGCGGATGAAGGAGTCGTACTCGCAGCGATTCAGATCACGGTTGATTCCAATCTAAGCACCGAACAACGGTGCCTCCGCGTTCAACACACGTACAGCCCGGGGACGTCTCCTCCTTCTTGATCCAGCAAGGGAGAGGAGAAGTTGAGGAGAACTCCGACAAGACGACGGCATGGTGGTGATGGAGCTCGTGGTTCTCCCGCAGGCTTCTCCAAGCACTACGGAGGAGGAGGAGGTGTTGGAGGAGGAGAGGGCTGGGCCAGGGAAGGGTGCGGCCGCCTCTCTCTCTCACTATATATAGGGGAAGGGAGGAGGGAGGCGCCTAGGGTTCCCTAGGGAGGCGGCGGCCATAGGGGAAACCCTAGATGGGTTTTGGCGCCCCACCCCCTAGGAAACTTGCCCCCAAGCCGGTTGGGGCGGCTGCCCTAGGGGTGGCGCCCCACCTCTCCGTGTTACGCGAGATGGGGTGGGAGGCGCCAGCCCCTTAGTGGGCTGATGTGCCCTCTCCCTTGGCCCATAAGGCCCCCAAAGCTTGCCGAGCCTCAGAAACCCCTTTCGCACGCTGGTCATCACACGGTACCCCGGAACAATTCCGGACTCCAATACCCTTCGTCCAATATACCGATCTTCACCTCCGGACCATTCCGAGCTCCTCGTCGTGTCCGGGATCTCATCCGGGACTCAACAACCTTCGTAACCACATACTATTTCCCATAACAACTCTAGCGTCACCGAACCTTAAGTGTGTAGACCCTACGGGTTCGGGAACCATGCAGACATGACCGAGACGTTCTCCGGTCAATAACCAACAGCGGGATCTGGATACCCATGTTGGCTCCCACATGTTCCACGACGATCTCATCGGATGAACCACAATGTCAAGGATTCAAGCAATCCCGTATACAATTCCCTTTGTCTATCGGTATTGTACTTGCCCGAGATTCGATCGTCGGTATCCCGATACCTTGTTCAATCTCGTTACTGGCAAGTCTCTTTACTCGTTCTGTAACACATCATCCCGTGATCAACCCCTTGGTCACATTGTGCACATTATGATGATGTCCTACCGAGTGAGCCTAGAGATACCTCTCCGTCACACGGAGTGACAAATCCCAGTCTCGATTCGCGCCAACCCAACAGACACTTTCGGAGATACCCGTAGTGCACCTTTATAGCCACCCAGTTACGTTGTGACATTTGGTACACCCAAAGCATTCCTACGGTATCCGGGAGTTGCACAATCTCATGGTCTAAGGAAATGATACTTGACATTAGAAAGGCTTTAGCATACGAACTACACGATCTTTGTGCTAGGCTTAGGATTGAGTCTTGTCCATCACATCATTCTCCTAATGATGTGATCCCGTTATCAACAACATCCAATGTCCATGGTCAGGAAACTGTGACCATCTATTGATCAACGAGCTAGTCAACTAGAGGCTTACTAGGGACATGGTGTTGTCTATGTCCCCACACATGTATCTGAGTTTCCTATCAATACAATTATAGCACGGATAATAAACGATTATCATGAACAAGGAAATATAATAATAATAACTAATTTATTATTGCCTCTAGAGCATATTTCTAACAGTCTCCCACTTGCACTAGAGTCAATAATCTAGTTCACATCGCTATGTGATTAACACTCACAGGTCACATCGCCATGTGACCAACATCCAAAGAGTTTACTAGTGTCAATAAACTAGTTCACATCATCGTGTGATTAAGACTCAATGAGTTCTGGGGTTTGATCATGTTTTGCTTGTGAGAGAGGTTTTAGTCAACAGATCTGCAACATTCAGATCCGTATGTACTTCGCAAATCTCTAGGTCATATTGTAAATGCTGCTTCCACGCTCCACTTGGAGCTATTCCAAATGGTTCCTCCACTATACGTATCCGGTTTGCTACTCAGAGTCATTCGGATAGGTGTTAAAGCTTGCATCGACGTAACCCTTTACGCCGAACTCTTTATCACCTCCATAATCGAGAAACATGTCCTTATTACTCCAAGGACAATTTTGACCGCTGTCCAATGATCCATTCCTGGATCACTCTTGTACCCCCTTGCCAGACACGGGGCAAGGCACACATCAGGTGCGGTACTCAGCATAGCATACTGTAGAGCCTACGTCTAAAGCATGGGGGACGACCTTCGTCCTTTCTCTCTCTTCTGCCATGGTCGAGCTCTCTTAACTTCATACCTTACAACTCAGGCAAGAACTCCTTCTTTGACTGATCCATCTTGAACACCTTCAAGATCATGTCAAGGTGTGTACTCATTTGAAAGTACCATTAAACGTTTTGATCTATCCTTATAGATCTTGATGCTCAATGTTCAATCAGCTTAATCCAGGTTTTCCCTTGAAAAACTCCTTTCAAACAACCCTTTATGCTTTCCAGAAATTTTACATCATTTCGGATCAACAATATGTCATTCACATATACTTATCAGAAATGTTGTAGTGCTCCCACTCACTTACAAGTTTCTAACAAACTTTGTATAAACCCAAAAACTTTGATTATCTCATGAAAGCGTATATTCCAACTCCGAGATGCTTACTCCAGTCCTTAGAAGGATTGCTGGAGCTTTGCATAATTGTTAGCATCTTTTAGGATTGACAAAAACCTTCTGGTTGTATCACATGCAACCTTTCCTCAAGAAAATTTTCGAGGAAACAATGTTGATTTCATAAATAATGCAGTAACTGCTAATAAGATTCCAACAGACTCTTAGCATCACTACGAGTGAGAAAGTCACATCGTAGTCAACTCCTTGAACTTGTCTGAAACAACAAGCTGAGCTTTCTTAATGGTGACACATACCATCATTGTCTGTCTTCCCTCTTAGAATCCATCTGTACCCAATAGCCTTACGACCATTAAGTAGTTCTTCCAAAGTTTATACTTTGTTTTTACACATGGATCCTCTCTCGGATTTTATGGCCTCGAGCCATTTGCTGGAATCCGGGCCCACCATCGCTTCTCCATAGCTCGTAGGTTCATTGTTGTATAGCAACATGACCTCCAAGACAGGATTACCATACCACTCTGAAGCAGTACACGTCCTTTTCATCCTACGAGGTTCGGCAGTGACTTGATCCGAAGCTTCATGATCACTATCATCAGCTTCCACTTCAATTGGTGTAGGTGCCACAGGAACAACTTCCCGTGCCCTGCTACACACTAGTTGTAGTGACGGTTCAATAACCATATCAAGTCTCCACCATCCTCCCACTCAATTTTTCGAGACAAACTTTTCCTCGAGAAAGGACCCGATTCTTGAAACAATCCCTATTGCTTTCGGATCTGAATTAGGAGGTATACCCAACTATTTTGGGTGTCCTATGAAGATGCATTTTATCCGCTTTGGGTTCGAGCTTATCAACCTGAAACTTTTTCACATAAGCGTCGCAGCCCCAAACTTTTAAGAAACGACAACTTAGGTTTCTCCAAACCATAGTTCAAACGGTGTCGTCTCAACGGAATTACGTGGTGCCCTATTAAAGTGAGTGTGGTTGTCTCTAATGCCTAACCCATGAACGATAGTGGTAATTCGATAAGAGACATCATGGTACGCACCATATCCAATAGGGTGCAACTATGATGTTCGGACACACCATCACACTATGGTGTTCCAGGTGGTATTAATTGTGAAACAATTTCCACAATGTCTTAATTATGTACAAAGCTCAGAACTCAGATACTCATCTCTATGATCATATCATAGACATTTTATCCTCTTGTCACGATGATCTTAAACTTCACTCTGAAATTACTTGAACCATTCAATAATTCAGACTTGTGTTTCATCAAGTAAATATACTCAGTATCTACTCAAATCATCCGTGAAGTAAGAACATAACGATATCCACTGCGTGCCTCAGCACTCATTGGACTGCACACATCAAAATGTATTACTTCCAACAAGTTGCTTTCTTGTTCCATTTTCTTTGAAAACGAGGCTTTCGGTCATCTTGCCCATGTGGTATGATTTGCATGTCTCAAGTGATTCAAAATCAAGTGAGTCCAAACGGTCCATTTGCATGGAGTTTCTTCATGCATATACACCAATAGACATGGTTCGCATGTCTCAAACTTTTCAAAAGCGGGTGAGTCCAAAGATCCATCAACATGGAGCTTCTTCATGCTTTTATACCAATATGACTTACATGGCGATTGCCACAAGTAGGTGGTACTATCATTACTATCTTATATCTTTTGGCATGAACATGTGTATCACTACGATCGAGATTCAATAAACCATTCATTATAGGTGCAAGACCATTGAAGGTATTATTCAAATAAACAGAGTAACCATTATTCTCCTTAAATGAATAACAGTATTACGATAGACATAATCCAATCATGTCTATGCTCAACATAAACACCAAATAACAATTATTTAGGTTTAACACCAATCTCGATGGTAGAGGGGCGTGCGATGCTTGATGACATCAAGCTTGGAAAACTTCAACACATATCGCGACTTACCTTTAGCTAGTCTCCGTTTACTCGCAGCCTTTTGTTTGAGTTACTAACACTTAGCAACCGAACCGGTATCTAATACCCTGGTGCTACTAGGAGTACTAGTAAAGTACACATTAACATAATGTATATCCAATATACTTGTATCGACCTTGCCAGCCTTCTCATCTACCAAGTATCTAGGGTAATTCTGCTCCAGTGGCTGTTCCCCTTATTACAGAAGCACTTAGTCTCGGGTTTGGGTTCAACCTTGGGTTTCTTCACTAGAGCAACAGCTGATTTGCCGTTTCATGAAGTATCCCTTCTTGCCCTTGCCCTTCTTGAAACTAGTGGTTTCACTAACCATCAACAATTGATGCTCCTTCCTGATTTCTACTTTCGCGGTGTCAAACATCGCGAATATTTCAAGGATCATCATATCTATCCCTGATATGTTATAGTTCATCACGAAGCTTTAGCAGCTTGGTGGCAATAACTTTGGAGAAACATCACTATCTCATCTGGAAGATTAACTCCCACTTGATTCAAGTGATTGTTGTACTCAGACAATCTGAGCGCAAGCTCAATGATTGAGCTTTTCTCCCTCAGTTTGCAGGCTAAGAGACTCGTCGGAGGTCTTATACCTCTTGACGTAGGCACGAGCCTGAAATCCCAATTTCAGCCCTCGAAACATCTCATATATTTCGCGACGTTTCGAACTCGTCTTTGGTGCCTCAACTCTAAACTGTTTAACATTACTGAACTATCACGTAGTTATCAAAACGTGTATGTCAGATGTTCGCAACATCCAGAGACGACGTTCGAGGTTCAGCACACCGAGCGGTGCATTAAGGACATAAGCCTTCTACGAAGCAACGAGGACAATCCTTATTTTACGGACCTAGTCCGCATAATCGCTACTATCAACTTTCAACTAAATTTTCTCTAGGAACAAATCTAAACAGTAGAACTAAAGCGCGAGCTACGACATAATTTGCAAAAACCTTTTTTACTATATTCAGGATAATTAAGTTCATCTTATGAACTCCCACTCAGATAGACATCCCTCTAGTCATCTAAGTGATTACATGATCCGAGTCAACTAGGCCGTGTCCGATCATCACGTGAGACGGACTAGTCATCATCGGTGAACATCTTCATGTTGATCGTATCTACCATACGACTCATGCTCGACCTTTCGGTCTCTTGTGTTCCGAGGCCATGTCTGTACATGCTAGGCTCGTCAAGTCAACCTAAGTGTTCCGCGTGTGTAAATCTGGCTTACACCCGTTGTATGTGAACGTTAGAATCTATCACACCCGATCATCACGTGGTGCTTTGAAACAACGAACTTTCGCAACGGTGCACAGTTAGGGGGAACACTTTTCTTGAAATTATTATGAGGGATCATATTATTTACTACCGTCTTTCTAAGCAAATAAGATGCATAAACATGATAAACATCACATGCAATCAAAAAGTGACATGATATGGCCAATATCATTTTGCTTCTTTTGATATCCATCTTCGGGGCTCCATGATCATCATCGTCACCGGCATGGCACCATGATCTCCATCATCGTGTCTTCATGAAGTTGTCTCGCCAACTATTACTTCTACTACTATGGCTAACGGTTTAGCAATAAAGTAAAGTAATTACATGGCGTAGTTCATTGACACGCAGGTCATACAATAAATTAAGACAACTCCTATGGCTCCTGCCGGTTGTCATACTCATCGACATGCAAGTCGTGATTACTATAACAAGAACATGATCAATCTCATACATCACATATCATTCATCACATTCTTTTGGCCATATCACATCACATAGCATACCCTGCAAAAACAAGTTAGACGTCCTCTAATTGTTGTTTGCATGTTTTACGTGGCTGCTATGGGTTTCTAGCAAGAACATTTCTTACCTACACAAAAACCACAACGTGATATGTCAATTGCTATTTACCCTTCATAAGGACCCGTTTCATCGAATCGGATCCGACTAAAGTGGGAGAGACTGGCACCCGCTAACCACCTTATGCAACAAGTGCATGTCAGTCGGTGGAACCTGTCTCACGTAAGTGTACGTGTAAGGTCGGTCCGGGCCGCTTTATCCCACAATACCGTCGACAAGATTGGACTAGTAACGGTAAGCATATTGAACAAAATCAACGCCCACAACAACTTGTGTTCTACTCGTGCATAGAAAGTACGCATAGACCTAGCTCATGATGCCACTGTTGGGGAACGTAGCAGAAATTCAAAATTTTCTACGCATTACCAAGATCAATCTATGGAGATTCTAGCAACAAGAGAGGGAGAGGATGAGCATCTTCATACCCTTGTAGATCGCTAAGCGGAAGCGTTACAAGAACGCGGATGAAGGAGTTGTACTCGCAGCGATTCAGATCGCGGTTGATTCCAATCTAAGCACCGAACAACAGTGCCTCCGCGTTCAACACACGTACAACCCGGGGACGTCTCCTCCTTCTTGATCCAGCAAGGGGAGAGGAGAAGTTGAGGGAGAACTCCGACAGCACGATGGCATGGTGGTGATGGAGCTCGTGGTTCTCCCGGCAGGCTTCTCCAAGCACTACGGAGGAGGAGGAGGTGTTGGAGGAGGGAGAGGGCTGCGCCAGGGGAAGGTTGCGGCTGCCCTCTCTCTCTCTCACTATATATAGGGGGAAGGGAGGAGGGGGAGGCGCCCTAGGGTTCCCTAGGGGAGGGGCGGCGGCCATAGGGGAAACCCTAGATGGGTTTTGGCGCCCCCACCCCTAGGAAACTTGCCCCCAAGTCGGGAGGGGCGGCTGCCCTAGGGGTGGCGCCCCACCTCTCCGAGTTACGTGAGATGGGGTGGGAGGGCGCTCAGCCCCTTAGTGGGCTGATGTGCCCTCTCCCTTGGCCCATAAGGCCCCCAAAGCTTCTTAGGAGCCTCCAAACCCGCTTGGACACGCCGATCATCACTGGTACCCCGGAACAATTCGGACTCCAATACCCTTCGTCCAATATACCGATCTTCACCTCCAGACCATTCGGAGCTCCTCGTCATGTCCGGATCTCATCCGGACTCGAACAACCTTCGGTAACCACATACTATTTCCCATAACAACTCTAGCGTCACCGAACCTTAGTGTGTAGACCCTACGGGTTCGGGAACCATGCGAACATGACCGAGGCGTTCTCCGGTCAATAACCAACAGCGGGATCTGGATACCCATGTTGGCTCCCACATGTTCCACGACGATCTCATCGGATGAATCACGATGTCAAGGATTCAAGCAATCCCGTATACAATTCCCTTTGTCTATCGGTATTGTACTTGCCCGAGATTCGATCGTCGGTATCCCGATACCTTGTTCAATCTCATTACCGGCAAGTCTCTTTACTCGTTCCGTAACACATCATCCCGTGATCAACCCCTTGGTCACATTGTGCACATTATGATGATGTCCTACCGAGTGGGCCCAGAGATACCTCTCCGTCACACGGAGTGACAAATCCCAGTCTCGATTCGCGCCAACCCAACAGACACTCTCGGAGATACCCGTAGTGCACCTTTATAGCCACCCAGTTATGTTGTGACGTTTGGTACACCCAAAGCATTCCTACGGTATCCGGGAGTTGCACAATCTCATGGTCTAAGGAAATGATACTTGACATTAGAAAAGCTTTAGCATACGAACTACACGATGTTTGTGCTAGGCTTAGGATTGGGTCTTGTCTATCACATGATTCTCCTAATGATATGATCCCGTTATCAACGACATCCAATGTCCATGGTCAGGAAACCGTAACCATCTATTGATCAACGAGCTAGTCAACTAGAGGCTTACTAGGGACATGGTGTTGTCTATGTACCCACACATGTATCCGAGTTTCCTATCAATACAATTATAGCACGGATAATAAACGATTATCATAAAAAAGGAAATATAATAATAATAACTAATTTATTATTGCCTCTAGAGCATATTTCCAACAGTCAATCCCTTCACGACCACTTGCAAAAGTGAGATCTGATAAAGATAATAAGATAAACATTTTTGGTATTTTTGTTGTATAGATTGGAAAATAAAGATTGCAAAATAAACGACGATAGAAATTGGCAATTTGACGGGAAACTAATATGATGTAAAATAGACCCGGGGGCCATAGGTTTCACTAGTGGCTTCTCTCAAGATAGCTTATATTACGGTGGGTGAACAAATTACTGCCGAGCAATTGATAGAAAAGCGCACAGTTATGATGATATCTAAGGCAATGATCATGGATATAGGCATCACGTCCATGTCTAGTAGACCGAAATGATTCTGCATCTACTACTATTACTCCACACATCGACCGCTATCCAGCATGCATCTAGAGTATTAAGTTCATAAGAACGGAGTAACGCTTTAAGCAAGATGACATGATGTAGATGGATAAACTCAAGCAATATGATATAAACCCCATCTTTTTATCCTCGATGGCAACAATACAATACATGTCGTTTCCCTTTCTGTCACTGGGATCGAGCACCGCAAGATTGAACCCAAAGCTAAGCACTTCTCCCATTGCAAGAAAGATCAATCTAGTAGGCCAAACTAAACCGATAATTCGAAGAGACTTGCAAAGATATCAAAAAATGCATATAAGAATTCAGAGAAGAATCAAATATTGTTCATAGATAATCAAGTTCATAAACCCGCAATTCATCGGATCTCGGCAAACACACCGCAAAAGAGTTACATCGAATAGATCTCCAAGAAGGTCGAGGAGAACTTTGTATTGAGATCCAAAGAGAGAGAAGAAGCCATCTAGCTAATAACTATGGACCCGAAGGTCTGTGGTAAACTACTCACACATCATCGGAGAGGCTATGGTGTTGATGTAGAAGCCCTCCGTGATCGATTCCCCCTCCGGCGGAGCACCCGAAAAGGCCCCAAGATGGGATCTCATGGGTACAGAAGGTTGCGGCGGTGGAAAAAGTGTTTTGTGGCTCTCCTGGATGTTTTCAGGGTATAATAGTATATATAGGCGAAAGAAGTAGGTCGGTGGAGCTGCGAGGGGCCCACGAGGGTGGGGGCGCGCCCTCCTGCCTCGTGGCTTCCTCGCTGCTTCCTTGACTTTCACTCCAAGTCTCTTGGATTGTGTTTGTTCCAAAAAGGATCCCCGCGAAGGTTTCATTCCGTTTGGATTCCGTTTGATATTCCTTTTCTGCGAAACACTGAAATAGGCAAAAAAACAGCAATTTGCCCTGGGCCTTCGGTTAATAGATTAGTCCCAAGAATAATACAAAAGAGCATATTAAAGCCCATTAAACATCCAAAACAGATAATATAATAGCATGGAACAATCAAAAATTATAGATACGTTGGAGATGTATCAATGTATCCCGAAGTTCACACCCTTGCGGATGCTAATCTCCGTTTGGAGCGGTGTGGAGGCACAATGCTCCCCAAGAAGCTACTAGGGCCACCGTAATCTCCTCACACCCTCGCACAATGCAAGATGCCATGATTCCACTAAGGGACCCTTGAGGGCGGTCACCGAACCCGTACAAATGGCAACCCTTGGGGGTGGTCACCGAACCCGTACACTTTGGCAACCCTTGGGGACGGTCACCGGTACCCATCAAATTGCTCGGGGCGATCTCCACAACCTAATTGGAGACCCCGACGCTTGCCCGGAGCTTTACACCAAAATGATTGAGCTCCGAACACCACCAATCGTCTAGGGCGCCCAAGCACCCAAGAAGAACAAGCTCAAGGGTACCAAGCACCCAAGAGTAATAAACTTCTCAACTTGTAACTTCCACGTATCACCATGGAGAACTCAAACCGATGCACCAAATGCAATGGCAAAGGCACACAGAGTGCCCAAGTCCTTCTCTCTCAAATCCCACAGAAGCAACTAATGCTAGGGAGGAAAATGAGAGGAAGAACAAGAAGGAGAACACCAAGAACTCCAAGATCATGGGGTTCCCCTCACATAGAGGAGGAAGTGATTGGTGGAAATGTGGATCTAGATCTCCTCTCGCCTTTCCCTGAAAAACTAGCAAGAATACATGGAAGGATTGAGAGTTAGCAAGCTCTAAGAAGGTTAACAATGGGGAAAGAACACGAGCTCAAAGGATTAGGTTCATTGGGGAAGAAGACCCCCTTTTATAGGAGGGGGGAAATCCAACTGTTATGCTCACATCCCGCACAGAGCGGTACTACCGCTCCTACGAGCGGCACTACAGCTAGGGTGGCAGAAGCCCAATGAAACAACACTGCAAAGGGGCAACAGGGCGGTACTACTGCATGAGCGGTACTACCTCCTGCCCTTGCGATACTACCGCGCGACCGCGGATGTAAAAAAAACTGCCGCGCCTACAACCGCTGGAGCTAGCTATGAGAAAAAGTCAGCACGATACTACCGCGTAAGGGCGGATGTAAATACTTATATCCGCGCCTACTACCGCACGCAACAGCGCCAGGACACGAGGCAACGGTACTACCGCTCACCAGGAGCGGTACTACCGCTCACCAGGAGCGGTACTACCGCGTAGGGCGCGGACTTCCGCGCCTACTTCCATGCGCGGACAGCGTTCTGGGCTAGAGGCAGCGGTACTACCGCTCACCAGGAGCGGTACTACCGCTGGCCCCTGCGGTACTACCGCTCCCTTGAGCAGTACTACCGCATGCCACAGAGGCTTTAGCACTTGGATGCCTTCAAAAGGCAGCTTAAGACAACAGACGGATCCAATAAAACCAGAACTGCCATAACTTCTGCAAATGAGCTCCGAATTGAGCAAACTCAAGCTTGTTGGATATAAGACGATGAGTAGCATCAAAACATCGACTGATATAGTAAGAAGAGGCGGGGAAGGTATGCCTAACAAAAAGAGGAGTGAAACCTTCAACAGAGAAGAACCCGCATAACCTGCAACATCGAAAACATCATAGAAGATGCATGTGAACTCCGTTTTCGATGAACTCGAGCTTGTCATCAAGATGACCATAAGCTCTAAGACTCACAAAGAGAACCAAATAAGAACCAAGAAAGATGATGCAAGGATGCAATGGTTTGATCTCTCTACGAATGATACGATCAAGCTACCCATTGAGAGCCCCCCTTGGTAGTACGACAATCGATCCTATAACCCGGTCTCCCAACTACGGCCATGAGACCGATAAAATAGAAAACCTGTCAAGGGCAAACCTTTGCCTTGCACATGGTCCACTTGAGTTAGATGATGATGATCTTGACTCCCTCAAGTTGGACCACCTTTCTTGATTGCGTTGGCTTGATGAAGACTAGGTGATTGCTCCACCATACTCCACTATGGGTGAGCCACTCTTCCGCACATCTTTAGAAGTCCATTGTCACCACTATGGACGGCAAGCTTCAAGCATTTGATCTCTTTGTGATGCTCCACTTGAACTTGCACACCACAACCTAACCCCACAATGAACTCTCACAAATACCATGGGTTAGCACACAAAGCATAATGGACAATGCTTACCATATCATGGGATCACTTGATTCCTCGGTACATCTTGTACGCTTTGTGTGTTGAATCTTTCCAACACTCTTCATTTGGATGATGTCTTGAAGGTAGACATGAATGATCACACAATCTTCTTCTTCAAGACATGCTTGCAATAAGCTCAATACTCACATGACCAATCTTTGGATAATTCCTTAATAGCACCTTGGTCAACCCATAAACTCCTTGAAACCGACACATGGACTTCAAGAAAAGCCTATGGACAAATCCTTCAAATATAACTCAATGCAACCATTAGTCCATAGAGAATGTCACCAATTACCAAAACCACACATGGGGGCACCGCATGTCCTTTCACGTATGAACAAAACAAAGCTTTTACTAAACATATTGTTGATGCTATGATGAAAGCTTTGGAAGATAAAATTGGAATTAGAAGTATCAATTCCTAGAAAATTGCATGATGAATGGGAACCTACTATCAAAGTCAAGATTAAAAATTATGAGTGTTTTGCTTTGTGTGACTTGGGTGCTAGTGTTTCTATAGTTCCGAAATCTTTATGTGATGTGCTTGGTCTTACCAATCTTGAAGAATGTTCTTTGAATTTGCATTTGGCGGATTCTAATATTAAAAAGCCTATGGGCAAATGTTTGGATCAAACATGGCGGACATTTTTTGCTATCCAACGAAGGTCACCAAAAATTGTTTGGAGCTTTCCGGATGTCCAAAATTCAACAAACTGGAACTGAACCAGACATAGGTGAGGTTTGCAGGCGTCCCGGAATTCTGCCCGTCCAGCCAAAAATCCCACTCGTAGCCCCCTCCCTCCAAACCGTCTCTCTCTGGTGTGCTCTGTATTTGCTCCATCGACGATTGACGCCCCACTGTACCCCCTTAGCTGGAGTCGAGGCCTTGCTGGACCTCCACTGCTACAACCGGACGCCTTTCCGCAATTGACTCCGCGGATCCGGATGCGGCTAAGGTATCCTTCGCTCCCTACCAACGGCGTCCATGGCGGACACCACACTCGATAAGTGTTCGGTCAAATAACATTGCCGAAAAAATGACGTTCCAGTTGTTTACTTTGAAGCAAACATAATCGGTTCTGACGAGGAGTACTCCTACAACGAGTTCATAGAGTCATCTTCGTTGGTTGAGGAGGAATATTATGATGAAATGACGATGGTGGGGGTGGTTCTTGCAGACTCGGTCCGTGCGGAGGAGCATGTTCTTAACCACAAGGATTCAACTAGTGGGCGGAGATTTTAATCTAGTCACAGAAGCTAAGGATAAATCCAGTGGTAATGTTAATAATAGTTGGGCATTCTTGTCTAAGACTAGCCACAATGGGTAGTAACATAGAGTAGCCACAATGTTAATAATAGTTGGGCATTCCTGTAAGGTGCAGAATGGACTTTTCGATGTTAGGACGCGGCTAATCTGCACCCGAGCTCATATGCTTCCGCATGAACAGTAAAATAAAAAAAAACCGAAAAAAATTCAAAAAATTCCAATTTTTTTAGAGAAACATTGACAAAAGTTCTAAGTGCCTGCAAAAATTCGTCATGAAATCACATTCCTAGAAGGTGTGGCAAAAAAAAAACAGTACTCTGAAAAAGCTACTTTCAAACGCATTTTGAAGCACTGAATTCGTCATGAAATCACATTCCTAGTAACATATGTGTGGTAACATGCAACCCTTCATTTATTAGGCTATAGACACATTTTGCCTTGATATGTGTGATGTTACTACTACTACTAGTAACTAGCTATGTTACAACTTTCCTGTCTTTCTTCATTTATTGCTTGCCACATCATTTATTTTATCTAGATATGTGTGATGTTACTACCTATGTTATTCCCATTGTGGGTAGTCTAATGATTGAGTGAATAAATGGTCTTTGATGATAAAAAAATATCTAATAGAGCTTTTAGCTAGAGTAAAAAATGCGTTCATACCAGCAGGTCACCGTTTTTTACGTGAAAGAAGAAAGCATAGGAACGGAAAACAAGTCCAGAAACATTTTATTATCTTTTCAGTTTTGTCATGTCGGTCATTATGTAACTTGTACTTTGATCTTTATAATATAAATAAAACACGCGTTACCATGAAAAAAAAAGTAACGGAAAACATTCCCAAACACCCATGCCCCACCAGGCAACCAACTCGACCGTCCTCCATGCGCGGCGCACCTGCTATTCCCGAGCCAAACTAGCTATGCAGTAGGAGTACCCCCTACAAGAATAGCCATTTCCCTTTTGCCAGGATTAGCACCAGAATACGTCGAGCTACGCACAGAATCATTGCCCGACCGTATATCTCCTGTCCCATCTTCGGAATGGGAGCAAACAGCGAACAATTAGGCCACCGATCCCCGCCCGAAAAGCGAGAGCGCCCCGACCGCACATCGCCAGCACCTTGGCTGGCATCTGATCGGGGAGCAGTGCCAGGTTTAGCGAGAGATCGTCGTCCGTCCCCATCCACCTGGCCTACTAGCAAAAGCTTATCGTGGCCTCCATCCAGCTCAGGACACCCGGATATGGACAGGCGCCGCGGAATCATTTCCCTCCCCCCGGCGGGCCTAATCATGCCCCGCCGATTATACTACCTCCACAGCCCATCAGCAGATCCTCTACCGACGAACTACTGGCAGGAGTACTATACTAGTACTAGCTAGGCAGAATAATCAATCAAGATACGGAGCCGGTCAGTAGGGGTACGAGACGAGCAGCCGCTGATTGACCGCCGCTGGCCGGGCTATCATTCATCTACTCCGTACGTACTAGTACTAGCAGTAGGTAATGTATATGTACGTACGTGGTGCGTAGGCACCGGAGGGCGAAGGCGCGGCGCTCATGGTGTGGGCGGCTGTTTGTTGGGTGGTCGCCGTCCGTCGGAGGCCATGCATGTGACCCACAAGGGCTTGATGAGGCTGGGTCAGCCGTGGATTGGATTGACCCCGGAGACCGGAGGTGGTGCCGGTTGCCGCCCGCGGTGCACGACGGCGACGGGTTATAAAAACTTTTGTGTCTGCTCGTATGTATGTCTGTCTGTGTGGAATGTTTTGGGGGTTGAGCTGAAAATTAATCGGTGTGGGTGTGGCTCTGACGAGCATGTGCAAAACGTCCGCGACCATGTGGTGTGTTTCGGATCTCTGCAGCTGGGCGGTAGATTAATGAGAGGGAACTGAACCTGAGATCTGAGAATAGAAGTGGGATGGGATGCGGAAGAAAAAAGGAATGGGGTGAGAGAGGCTCGAACTCTCGACCTCAGGATAACTCGCTTAGCTATGAGACCTACGCGCTAGCCAACTGCGCCACCACCCCGTTATGTTAGCAAAGCAAAACTAACATTATTTAAGAACTTCTCGCGCGTGGAATAGCCGCGACCTGACCACCAAGACGTGGTACCCGTGACAAATGCGGCTTCGTACACCGTTCCGTCAGAATCTACTTTCGGAAAAGAAAGGATATATCTACTTTGTCGTGGCCAAAACCGGTGAGTGAACGAACGGAACCTCAAAAGGGTGAAGAAATTCGACAACAATCTCCACAACGAATGCACTGGATCAAAGTGATGCCGACCTTTTTATTCCCCAGCGCATGTATTTTTTGTTAGCACAACATTTTTTTTGCGAATATTGTTTGCAAAACATCGTCTGAGATGGTTTGGGCATATAGAACGCGGGCTTCTAGGAGCTCCGGTGCGTACCGGACGGCTAAAATGTGCGAAGAATATTAAGAGAGATCGGGGTAGACCGAATTTGATATGACAGAAGTCCGTCAAAAGAGACATGAAGGATTGGAATATCACCAAAGAACTAGCTTTGGATAGGGTGCGTGGAAGCTTGATATTCATGTGCCAGAGTTATGAGTTGGTCGCGAGATTTTATGTGTTCCTCTAGCCTACCCTAACTTGTTTGGAACTAAAGGCTTTGTTGTTGTTGTTGTTGTTGTTGTGCGCGGGCTGAATGTTTCCTTCACATTTTTTTCTTTTCTTTCACCAGATAATAATCTTTCCTTCACGTGGCTGTTGGAACAATGTGGGAGCTATATCACGCATAAGGCGAGAAAGAAGATCTCCCGCACGAGCACTACAGTAATGGGTCGGCCCTTTAGCACTCACGCGTGAGGGAAGAAGGCCAGGCTTGAGGCTTGCCAATACGCCATCATCGAGTTCGTGTTATGCTACTTGGCACGAACCACTTGAAAAGCGGGATTTCTTTTTTTTTTCTTCCGTTTCATTTAGGTTTTCTCTGTTTCCTACTCTTTTCGGTTTCTTCCTTTTCTTTTCTTTTTCCTTCTCCTTTTTTCATATTTTTTCATTCTTTCGCATTTGTTTCTTTGGTTTTATGTTTATTTTATTTCCTCATTGGTTTATTTTGTTTCTTTCTTAGTTTTATATTTATGGGTTTTCTTTGCTTCTTTTGGTTTTCACTCTACGTTTTTTGTATTTTTCTAATACATGTTTAACAATTTTTCAATACAAATTTAATACTTTTTAACACATGGTCAATATTTTTATATAAACATTTAGTTTTTTCAAATTCCTGATTAAAATTTTCCAATAAAAGATTAACATGATTTGAATACATGGTCAACATTTTTGTATACATACTTTTAAACTTTTCAAATACTTGATTAAAATACAATATTAACATTTTTAAATACATGGTCAACATTTTTCTATGCACATTTAACTTTTCTCAAATGCTTGATTAAGATTTTTAAAATGCAATATAACCATTTTCTGAAGACATAAACAACATTTTTCAAAGCAAATTTAACATTTTTAAATGCTTGATACAAACACCTGTTCAACTTTTTACACATGCTTGACTAACATTTTATATACATGATTATTTTTCCATCATTTTTAATATATGTTCAAAAACTTTTGCATACACATTTAACATTTTCAAATCCTTGTTCAACATTGTTATTAAATGCTTGATTATTATTTATACGTGATCAATTTTTTCATCATTTTCTGAATACATGGTCAAAAAAATCTATACACATTTAACATTTTCTAAATGCTTGACTAACATTTTCAAACACTTCTTCAACATTTTTAAAATGCTTGATTAAATTTTGCTAAATACATGATAAAAATTCATACACATTTCGTTTTCTTGTATACATTTTTGGCATAAGTGATAAACATTTTCTCTATACACATTTAATACATTTAAATGCTTGGTCAACATTTTTAAAATGTTTTATGTACATTGATTTTTGTAATATATTTATTTATAATATTTGGAAGTATTAACTAAAGTAAAAAATGAAAGCAAAAAATGTAAACAATACAAAACAAAAAAGAGGTGTTGTTCCGCGCGCCTGTACCAGCCCAACTCGTGCGACCCCCCGAGGCGTGAATGGAGACATAGGGGCGCCCAGAACTACGCATGGGTCAGCGCACTCAGCTTCCTTCACGGCCCACCCAAACTTGCACAACCGAGTGAGAGCGCCGTCAATGCCTAACTCTTATGTGGCGCATTCAGCAACCGTTACAGAGTTATTCGCAACTTGGCTCTCACCCCCCCTTTATCCTGGACTCGGCCCATTTTCTTTTTTTTCTTTTTTCCAACCTTCAAAATTAAAGTGTGTTCTGACAAATTGGAATACCAATACTCCATGTTTAGTCCCGGAGGCGACAACTACGTGGACAACTTAGTTGTTGTGCAAGCAAACGTATTTTTTTTCTTGTAGCATATGTCACGATACACAAAAGGCCGTTTTCCCCCATCTGCTGTTTTTTTTTCACGTTTGCCCATTTTTTTCTTCATTTCTTTTTTTCCTTGTTTTCATAATTTCCAAACTTTTAAATTTTCAAATTTTCTAAGGTTATTTTAAAATTCCAGGAACTTTTCTCAAACTCGTGAACCTTTTTATAAATTTTGTTATTTTTTCAAATTCTTGTACATTTTTAATATTGGTGAACCTCTTTTCAATTTTCATGTTCCTGAACTTTTCTAAAACTAGTGAACTACTCCCTCGGTCCCAAAATAAGTGTCTCTGTTTAGTACAACTTTGTATTAAAGCTACTACAAAGTTGAGGCCCTTCTTTTGGGATGGAGGGAGTATTTTTTGAAAAAATGAAATATTTTCAAATTCGTGAAGTTGAGTTTGTGAACTATTTTTCAGATTTTGTAAACTTTTTTTAATTCATGAAATTTCATGAATTTTTTACCTTCTTTTTAACTTTTGTTTAATTTTTTAAAACTTTTTGAATTTTTTTTGCCAGTTTGTGAACTTGTTGAGAATCATTGACTTTTTAGAAATCGTGAACTCTTTCAAATTCATGAGCTTTTCCTAATTTTGTGAAATTCAGAAATTTCAGAAATTTATTTATGAAATTGGTGGACTTTTTGAATGTTTTTTGCCAGTTTGTGAACTTGTTGAGAATCATTGACTTTTGAAAAATCATGAACTCTTTCAAATTCATGAGCTTTTCCTAATTTTGTGAAATTCAGAAATTTCATAAATTTATTTATGAAATTGGTGAACTATTTTTATTTACGCAAACTTTTTTGATTTTTCACAAACTCTTTTCCGAACTTTTTCCAAATTCTTCACACATTTTCAGAAAAAAAAGAACTCTTACTGAATTTACAACCTAATTTTCTCCAAATTATATACTCTTTTTTAAGTCAGCTAGTCAATCGGTGAGCGGAACTGAGCAGGGACAGATCGAGCTTCGCGTTTGCTGCGGTCCAGTTAGATGGCACTCTTGGGCCGCAGCTCACGAATTAAGGTAGCGAGCGCCAGGGATCCTCTTCGGCGCGTCAACTGCCGAATAGCATCCGTCTCTCCTGAAGCTTTTCTAAAGTGTGCATGCTATGTCGGACTAGGGTCTGTCTCTCCTGAAGCTTTTCTAAAGTGCGCATCATATGGGTCAGCCTAATAGTGTCTTACCCGCTTGTTCATTCGTTAGATTGCGCACAGATGTATTTTCTTCTTCTATTTTCTATTTCGTTTTCTTATTTCTTCTCTGGTTCTCTTTATTATTATTTTCATCGTTAGAGTTCTGTTTTATTTATTTATTCGTTGGGTTCTCTTCGTTTCTTTAAGAATTTTCATTGATTTTTTTCTTCATTTTTCTTTATTTCCTTGTTTTCAACAGTTTCCTTTTGTTTTTCTTTATTTCTTCATTGGTTTTCACTGTTTTCCATTCTTTTTACACTCGTTTCGTCAATTTATTTTATTTTCTTTGGTTTTGTTTCTTTCTTTGGTTTTCATTCTACATTTTTGTATATGTCAAGAACCTTTTTTAATTAGCATTTTTCAAATACAAGTATAATAGTTCTTAATACATGGCAACATTTTTCTATAACCATTTTAAACATTTTCAAATGGTGGATAAACATATTTAAATATAAGATTAACATTTCTAATACATGGTCAATATTTTAGCTACACACATTTAACATTTTTAATGCTTGACTAACATTTTGGAAATGCAAGATTATCATATTTTGAATACATGGTCAACATTTTCTATAGACATCTAATATTTCTCAAATGCTTGATTAACATTTTTGAATACATGATCAAAGTTTCTCATACACATTTTATTTTATTGTATGCAACTTTTGTATACATAAAATTTTTCTCTATGCATATTTAGCATTATTCAATGCTTGATTTACAATTTATTTCAAATATTTTTAAATTATTTATTTATAATATTTGGAAGTTTAAAAAAAAGTGAAATAATAAAGAAAAACTGAAAAAAAACAAGGTTGTCACCACTACATTGGTAGTGCTTGTCTTGCATTCAGTTTGCGTACTGTATATTTTCATTTCAGATGCGTGCATGTGTGTCAGTACGAATTTGAATCATTCCGTGCAATAAATTTTGAAGTGATAAGTTTTGAATGTTGGGGAATGTAGTATTTCGAAAAAATTGCCTACGATCACGCAAGATCTATCTAGGAGAAGCATAGCAACAAGGGGGAGAGTGTGTCCACGTACCCTCGTAGACCGAAAGCGGAAGCGTTTGGTAACGTGGTTGATGTAGTCGAACGTTTTCGCGATCCAACTGATCAAGTACCAAACGCACGGCACCTCCGTGATCTGCACACGTTCAGCTTGGTGACGTCCCTTGAACTCTTGATCCAGCTGAGGTCGAGGGAGAGTTCCGTCAGCACGACGGCGTGGTGACGGTGATGATGAAGTTAGCGGCGCACGACTTTGCCTAAGCACTACGACGATATGACCGAGGTGTAAAACTGTGGAGGCGGGCACCGCACACAGCTAAAGATCAACTTGTGTGTCTATGGGGTGCCCCCCTCCCCCGTATATAAAGGAGGGGAGGAGGAGGCCGGCCGGCCACAAGGGGCGCGCCCAAGGGAGGAATCCTACTCCAAGTAGGAATAGGTTCCCCCCTTTCCTAGTCCAACTAGGAGAAGAAGGAAGGAGAGGGAAAGAGGGGCCGCGGCCCCCTCCCCTTGTCCTATTCGGACTCCCCTTGGGGGGCGCACGCCACCTCTTGGCTGCGGCCCTCTCTCTCCCCTAAGGCCCACTAAGGCCCATAACTTCCAGTGGGGGGGGGGGGTTCGGTAACCTCCGCACTCCGGTTTTATCCGAAACTATCCGGAACACTTTCGGTGTTCGAGTAACATGGTCCAATATATCAATATTTATGTCTCGACCATTTCGAGACTCCTCGTCATGTCCGTGATCTCACCCGGGACTCCGAACAACCTTAGGTACATCAAATCACATGAAATCATAATACCAATCATCATCGAACGTTAAGCGTGCGGACCCTACGGGTTCGAGAACTATGTAGACACGACCGAGACACATCTCTGGTCAATAACCAATAGCGGAAACTGGATGCTCATATTGGCTCCTACATATTCTACGAAGATCTTTATCGGTCAAACCGCATAGCAACATACGTTGTTCCCTTTGTCATCGGTATGTTACTTGCCCGAGATTCGATAGTCGGTATCTCCATACCTAGTTCAATCTCGTTACCGGCAAGTCTCTTTACTCGTTCCGTAATGCATTGATACGTCTCCAACGTATCGATAATTTTTTATTGTTCCATGCTATATTATATTATGTTTTGGATGTTTAATGGACTTTATTATACACTTTTATATTATTTTTGGGACTAACCTATTAACCGGAGGCCCAACCCAGATTGCTGTTTTTTGCCTATTTCAGTGTTTCGCGGAAAAGGAATATCAAACGGAGTCCAAACGGAATGAAACCTTCGGGAACGTGATTTTCGGAACGAACGTGATCCAGAGGACTTGGAGTCCACGTCAAGAGAGCAACGAGGAGGGCACGAGGCAGGGGGCGCGCCTACCCCCCTGGGCACGCCCTCCACCCTCATGGGCCCCTCGTGGCTTCCCTGACCGACTTCTTTCGCCTATATATACCTACGTACCCCCAAACCATCAGAACAGGAGCCAAAACCCTATTTCCACTGCCACAACCTTCTGTACCCGTGAGATCCCATCTTGGGGCCTTTTCCGGCGCTCCGCTGGAGGGGGCATTGATCACGGAGGGCTTCTACATCAACACCATAGCCTCTCCGATGATGTGTGAGTAGTTTACCTCAGACCTTCGGGTCCATAGTTATTAGCTAGATGGCTTCTTCTCTCTTTTTGGATCTCAATACCGTGTTCTCCTCGATCTTCTTGGAGATCTATTCGATGTAATCTTGTTTTGCGGTTTGTTTGTCGAGATCCGATGAATAGTGGGTTTATGATCAAGTTTATCTATGAACAATATTTGAATCTACTCTGAATTCTTTTATGTATGATTGGTTATCTTTGAAGTCTCTTCGAATTAACAGTTTGGTTTGGCCTACTAGATTGATCTTTCTTGCAATGGGAGAAGTGCTTAGCTTTGGGTTCAATCTTGCGGTGTCCTTTCCCAGTGATAGCAGGGGCAGCAAGGCACGTATTGTATTGTTGCCATCGAGGATAAAAATATGGGGTTTATATCATATTACATGAGTTTATCCCTCTACATCATGTCATCTTACTTAAAGCATTACTCTGTTCTTATGAACTTAATACTCTAGATGCATGCTGGATAGCAGTCGATGTGTGGAGTAATAGTAGTAGATGCATAATCGTTCCGGTCTACTTGTCACGGACGTGATGCCTATATACATGATCATACCTAGATATTCTCATAACTATGCTCAATTCTATCAATTGCTCGACAGTAATTCGTTTACCCACCGTAATACTTATGCTCTTGAGAGAAGCCACTAGTGAAACCTATGGCCCCGGATCTATTTTCCATCATATTAATCTTCCAACACTTAGTTATTTCCATTGCCGCTTATTTTACTTTGCATCTTTATTTCTCTTTATTATAAAAATACCAAAAATATTATCTTATCATATCTATCAGATCTCACTCTCGTAAGTGATCGTGAAGGGATTGACAACCCGTTTATCGCGTTGGTTGCGAGGTTCTTGTTTGTTTGTGTAGGTGCGTGGGACTCGAGCGTGATCTCCTACTGGATTGATACCTTGGTTCTCAAAAACTGAGGGAAATACTTACGCTACTTTACTGCATCACCCTTCCTCTTCAAGGAAAACCAACGCTATGCTCAAGAGGTAGCAAGAAGGATTTTTGGCGCCGTTGCCGGGGAGATTCGCGCCAAGTTAAGTCAAGATTTGATTTCCTGTCAACGAGCCATTTTTGGCACCGTTGCCGGAATCTACGCACAAGTCAAGACATACCAAGTACCCATCACAAACTCTTATCCCTCGCATTACATTATTTGCCATTTGCCTTTCGTTTTCCTCTCCCCCACTTCTAAAACGATTTTTTAAAAACTCTGCCATTTCTTCGCCCTCCTTCCATGATCTTGTGTTACCATGTGCCTTCTTTTTGCTTGCATCTTCGCTTGCTAAAAGTTTATGGATCCTCATCCCCTTGCTAATCTTTTTAAGAGATCCAATTATGATGAACCAGTTTCTAGTGATTTGAGTGCACTAGATTATCATTATGAGGTTTTGCTTGAAATCCGTGAATCTAAAATTTGTGATGAAGAAATTTATGAAGAGATTCACGATAGCTCCTTGAATAAAAAGCATGATTGCAATGATTTTACTATAAATTCTCTTGATGTCAATTGTGCTAATAATATGCAAAACTCTAAGCTTGGGGATGCTAGTTTTGCTATGTCTACTACTTGTTGCAATGATCATGATTGGGGTGATTCTTCTTATGATCTTGAAAATTTATTTAAGCCCCATGATGAATATGAGATTGATAATAATGTTTGCAATAATATTGGAAGTGGGTTTGGAAGAGTGTCAACTTTAGATCCCACATATTTGGAGAATGTTCAATCTTATGAATTTTTTGATAAAAGTGGGTTTGGAGAGGTCATGACTTTAGTTAATGTTAATCCCACTATTTTTGAAGAGTGTCAACTTTTCATGCATGTGGATCGTGTTGAAAATATTTTATGTGATAGCTATGTTGAATTTTCTTATGATCCCACATGTAATTATTATGAGAGAGGAAAATTTGGTTGTAGAAATCTTCATGATAATAAATTACCTCTCATTATGTTGAGATTGCTATTGTTTCTTTCCGCTTCCTTGCATATACTAGTTTTTGCTTGCTATGATAATTTGTTTGCTTATAAGATGCCTATGCAAAGGAAGTATGTTAGAATTAGATGTGTTTGTCATGTGTTTCATGATGCTCTCTTTGCGCTTAAATTCTTGTCTTTCATGTGAGCATCGTTAGAATTATCAATGCCTAGCTAGGGGCGTTAAACGATAGCGCTTGTTGGGAGGCAACCCAATTTTAATTTTAGTTTTTTCTTTTTGCTTGTGTTTAGGAATAAATATTTGATATAGCCTTTGGTTAGATCTGTTTTTGTGTTTTAATTAGTGTTTGTGCCAAGTTAAACCTATAGGATCTTCTTGGATGATAGTTATTTGATCTTGCTGAAAATTCCAGAAACTTTCTGTTCATGAAAAAAATTGTTAAAAATCACCAGAACTTGATAAAAATACTGATTCCAATTGAAGATGATCAATAAACAAATTTTCTAGGTCGTCCTATTTTTGTAGAATTTTTTGAGTTACATAAGTCTGCGTTAGTTACAGATTACTACAGACTGTTCTGTTTTTGACAGATTCTGTTTTTCGTGTGTTGTTTGCTTATTTTGATGAATCTATGGCTAGTAAAATAGTTCATAAACCATAGAGAAGTTGGAATACAGTAAGTTTAACACCGATATAAATAAAGAATGAGTTCAATACAGAACCTTGAAGTGGTGTTTTGTTTTCTTTCGCTAACGGAGTTCACGAGATTTTCTATTAAGTTTTGTGTTGTGAAGTTTTCAAGTTTTGGGTAAAAGATTTGATGGATTATGGAACAAGGTGTGGCAAGAGCCTAAGCTTGGGGATTCCCATGTCACCCCGAGATAATCTAAGGACACCAAAAAGCCAAAGCTTGGGGATGCCCCGGAAGGCATCCCCTCTTTCGTCTACTTCCATCGGTAACTTTACTTGGAGCTATATTTTTATTCACCACATGATATGTGTTTTGCTTGGAGCGTCTTGTATGATTTGAGTCTTTTCTTTTTAGTTTACCACAATCTTCCTTGCTGTACACGCCTTTTGAGAGACACACACATGAATCGGAATTTATTAGAATACTCTATGTGCTTCACTTATATTTTTTGAGCTATATAGTTTTTGCTCTAGTGCTTCACTTATATCTTTTAGAGCACGGTGGTGGATTTGTTTTATAGAAACTATTGATCTCTCATGCTTCACTTATATGATTTTGAGAGTCTTAAAACAGCATGGCAATTTGCTTTAATTATAATATCATGAGAAATTTGATGCTTGATAATTGTTTTGAGATATAAAGGTGGTAATATCATAGTTGTGCTAGTTGAGTAATTGTGAAATTGAGAAATACTTGTGTTGGAGTTTGTGATTCCCGTAGCATGCACGTATGGTGAACCGTTATGTAACGAAGTCGGAGCATGAGGTATTTATTGATTGTCATCCTTTGTATGGCGGTCGGGATCGGGCGATGGTTAACTCCAGCATGCGTAGTAGTACTTTGCTTCGAGGGCTAATAATTTTTTGCAATAAGTATATGAGTTCTTTATGACTAATGTGAGTCCATGGATTATACGCACACTTACCTTTCCACAATTTTCTAGCTTCTTGATGTACGTGCATTGCCCTTTCTCACCTTGAGAGTTGGTGCAAACTTCGCCGGTGCATCCAAACCCCGTGATATGATACGCTCTATCACACATAAACCTCCTTATACCTTCCTCAAAACAGCCACCATACCTACCTATTATGGCATTTCCATAGCCATTCCGAGATATATTGCCATGCAACTTTCCACCATTTCGTTTATCATGACACGCTCCATCATTGTCATATTGCTTTACATGATCATGTAGTTGACATCGTATTTGTGGCAAAGCCACCGTTCATAATTCTTTCATACATGTCACTCTTGATTCATTGCATATCCCGATACACCGCCGGAGGCATTCACATAGAGTCATATCTTGTTCCAAGTTTCGAGTTGTAATTCATGAGTTGTAAGTAAATAAAAGTGTGATGATCATCATTATTAGAGCATTATCCCAAGTGAGGAAAGGATGATGGAGACTATGATCCCCCCACAAGTCGGGATGAGACTCCGGACTAAAAAAAAGAGGCCATGAAAAAAAAGAGAAAAGGCCCAAATAAAAAATGAGAGAAAAATAGAGAAGGGACAATGTTACTATCCTTTTACCACACTTGTGCTTCAAAGTAGCACCATGATCTTCATGATAGAGAGTCTCTCATTTTGTCACTTCCATATACTAGTAGGAAATTTCATTATAGAACTTGGCTTGTATATTCCAATGATGGGCTTCCTCAAATGCCCGAGGTCTTCGTGAGCAAGCAAGTTGGATGCACACCCACTTAATTTCTTTTGTTTGAGCTTTCATACACTTATAGCTCTAGTGCATCCGTTGCATGGCAATCCCTACTCCTTGCATTGACATCAATTGATGGGCATCTCCATAGCCCGTTGATTAGCCTCATCGATGTGAGACTTTTTTCTTGTCTTCCCACATAACCCCTATCATTATACCTTATTCCACCATAGTGCTATATCCATGGCTTGCGCTCATGTATTGCGTAAAAGTTGAAAAGGCTGAAGCGTGTTAAAAATTATGAACCAATTGCTTGGCTAAAACCGGGGTTGTACATGATATGAATATTTTGTGTGGTGAAGATGGAGCATAGCCAGACTATATGATTTTGTAGGGATAACTTGCTTTGGCTATGTTATTTTGATAAGACATAATTGCTTGGTTAGCATGCTTGAAGTATTATTGTTTTTATGTCAACATTAAACTTTTATCTTGAATCATATCGAATCTGAACATTCGTGCCACAATAAGAAGAACTACATTGAAATTATGCTAAGTAGCATTCCACATCAAAAATTCTGTTTTTATCATTTACCTACTCTGGACGAGTAGGAATTAAGCTTGGGGATGCTTGATACGTCTCCAACGTATCTATAATTTTTTATTGTTCCATGCTATATTATATTCTGTTTTGGATGTTTAATGGGCTTTATTATACACTTTTATATTATTTTTGGGACTAACCTATTAATCGGAGGCCCAACCCAGATTGCTTTTTTTTGTCTATTTAAGTGTTTCGCAGAAAAGGAATGTCAAATGGAGTCCAAACGGAATGAAACCTTTGGGAACGTGATTTTCGGAACGAACATGATCCAGAGGACTTGGAGTCCACGTCAAGAAAGCAACGAGGAGGGCACGAGGCAGGGGGACGCGCCTACCCCCTGGGTGCGCCCTCCACCCTCGTGGGCCCCTCGTGGCTCCCCTGACTGACTTCTTTCGCCTATATATACCTACGTACCCCCAAACCATCAGAACAGGAGCCAAAACCCTATTTCCACCGCCGCAACCTTCTGTATCCGTGAGATCCCATCTTGTGGCCTTTTCCGGCGCTTCGCCGGAGGGGGCATTGATCACGGAGGGCTTCTACATCAACACCATAGCCTCTCCGATGATGTGTGAGTAGTTTACCTCAGACCTTCGGGTCCATAGTTATTGGCTTGATGGCTTCTTCTGTCTTTTTGGATCTCAATACCATGTTCTCCTCGATCTTCTTGGAGATCTATTCAATGTAATCTTGTTTTGCGGTGTGTTTGTCGAGATCCAATGAATTTTGGGTTTATGATCAAGTTTATCTATGAACAATATTTGAATCTCCTCTGAATTCTTTTATGTATGATTAGTTATCTTTGCAAGTCTCTTTGAATTATCAGTTTGGTTCGGCTTACTAGATTGATCTTTCTTGCAATGGGAGAAGTGCTTAGCTTTGGGTTAAATCTTGCGGTGTCCTTTCCCAGTGACAGCAGGGGCAGCACGGCACGTATTGTATTGTTGCCATCGAGGATAAAAAGATGGGGTTTATATCATATTGCATGAGTTTATCCCTTACATCATGTCATCTTACTTAAAGCATTACTCTATTCTTATGAACTTAATACTCTAGATGCATGCTGGATAGCGGTCGATGTGTGGACTAATAGTAGTAGTGCAGAATCGTTTCGGTCTACTTGTCACGGACGTGATGCCTATATACATGATCATACCTAGATATTCTCATAACTATGCTCAATTCTATCAATTGCTCGACAGTAATTCATTTACCCACCGTAATACTTATGCTCTTGAGAGAAGCCACTAGTGAAACCTATGCCCCCCTGGTCTATTTTCCATCATATTAATCTTCATTTATTTCCATTGCCACTTATTTTACTTTGCATCTTTATTTCTCTTTATTATAAAAATACCAAAAATATTATCTTATAATATCTATCAGATCTCACTCTCGTAAGTGACTGTGAAGGGATTGACAACCCCTTTATCGCGTTGGTTGCGAGGTTCTTGTTTGTTTGTGCAGGTGCGTGGGACTCGAGCGTGATCTCCTACTGGATTGATACCTTGGTTCTCAAAAACTGAGGGAAATACTTACACTACTTTACTGCATCACCCTTTCCTCTTCAAGGGAAAACCAACGCAGTGCTCAAGAGGTAGCATGCATCATCCCGCAACTTATTAGTTACATTGCTTGCAAGGCTTATAGTGGTGTGCGTTACCGAAAGGGCCCAGAGATACCTCTCCGACAATCAGAGTGACAAATCCTAATCTCGATCTATGCCAACTCAACAAACACCGTCGGAGACACCTGTAGAGCATCTTTATAATCACCCAGTTATGTTGTGATGTTGATAGCACACTAAGTGTTCCTCCGGTATTCGGGAGTTGCATAATCTCATAGTCATAGGAACATGTATAAGTCATGAAGAAAGCAATAGCAATAAACTAAACTATCATAGTGCTAAGCTAACGAATGGGTCTTGTCAATCACATTATTCTCTAATGATGTGATCCCATTCATCAAATGACAACTCATGTCTATGGCTAGGAAACTTAACCATCTTTGATTAACGAGCTAGTCAAGTAGAGGCATACTAGTGACACTCTGTTTGTCTATGTATTCACACATGTACTAAGTTTCCGACTACCACAATTCTAGTATGAATAATAAACATTTATCATGATATAAGGAAATATAAATAACAACTTTATTATTGCCTCTAGGGCATATTTCCTTCATTGAATTCGTTGGTGGTTAGTGAAATTTTGATCAAATTTTACATATATGTTAATATTGCTTTCAAACACTAAATTTTTGAGAGAAAAGGTAGAAAAGAGGAACTTCGAGTTACTGAAGACATAGTAGGATACACATGTATTGATTACAAAGGAAAAAGCTCGAGCACAAAATCTGAAAGATTGCAGGAAGATCTCATCTCGAGTCAAACATCAACAAATGTAAACGCAACACATGGAAAATGGGATCGGGCCGCCAAAGAGCTCAACACATGCAAGAACAGTAGAGCAGAGGCCACCAGCTGACGCCAACCTAAGAGGGCGAGAGAATCAGAACCACATGGAAATGAAACCGGCTCTTGCACCTACCCAAAGGAGCCATTGCGGAAGGTACTACCACAATCTCTCCATCGTTCGTGCCGTGCCACCACTACATTTTTTAGGATGCCGTACACTGGCCAGCCACCCATGAAGATACCTGACAGAAAGCTACTGAAGGATTGTTGAAGAATCACCTCCCGACCACCACAGTCGACGACCCTGAGAGCAACGTGATACCATCGCCGCCACACAACACTCCCACGCCCCCCTATCGTCGCTTCCTCAAAGGCCCTCCCTATCGCCACGCCTTCCTGACGCCGTAAACACTTTGTAAGGGCATATTTATCCCTAAGGTGTTTTGGTGATTGATGACAATGCTTTTGTGGACTTATTGTGTGCTTTGAGTATTTCAGACATTTCATCACTAGGCATAAGACGGTTTGGTGCCCCTCGAAAACTATTGAAGACGACTTTTTTCTACGTTTCTTTTCGGTGGACTTGAGTCATAGGAAAGCCGTACTATTAAGAGGGGGTCCGCTTTGGAAAGGTTTGGGTGGAATCATCACGTACACGTTTATTCCTTTTGCACCGCCTTTCCCTTAGCAATATGGAGCATCCTCCGTTTCTTCGTGTATATGCAAAAAGAAGGATTCCTAGTGTTGCTGTTCTGGGGCATGCAGTAGTACTGCTCTTCGGAGCGGTAGTACCGCCCCTTGGGAGATGTACTACCGTGGCCTCTATCCAGGCTCAGCTGCTCGTGCGGCTGTAGGGGCGGATGTAATTTTTTACATCCGCGCCCTACGCGGTAGTACCACCCCATGCACGCGGTAGTACCATGAGTCCTGGCCTGGCACAGCAACATGAGCGGAAGTAGGGGCGGATGTAATTTTTTACATCTGCTCCCTGCACGGTAGTACCGCATGCCAGGTGCGGTAGTACCATGTCGGATTTTTGCATTGTTTGAAACTCAACGGAAGTTGCCACGGATGTATTTTTATTTGTCCGTACCCTTCCCAGGCTAGTCCAATCCTGCCTTGCGGTAGTACCGCAAGGGGAGCGGTAATACCAGCGCCGGTGCTGATGCAAATCTCTCGCTTCTATGCTACAGGCCTGGGCTAGCTTCTTCCATGGCAGCGGTAGTACCGCGGTTCGCCGCGGTAGTACCGTGAGCCATTGTGGTAGTACTGCTTGTTTGGTGCGGTAGTACCGCAGGTCGCGGGTTGGTTGAGTGGATAACGGTTGGATTTGTCTCTCCACTATATAAGGGGTGTCTTCTTCTCCGAGTTGACCACCTCTTCCAACCCTAAGCTCCATTGCTGCTCCAAGCTCCATTTTCACCCGATCTCTCTCCCTAGCCAATCAAACTTGTTGATTTTCTAGGGATTGGTTGAGAAGGCCCCGATCTACACTTCCACCAAGAGAAATTTGATTCCCCCCACTAATCCCTTGCGGATCTTCTTACTCTTGGGTGTTTGAGCACCCTAGACGATTGAGGTCACCGCTGAGCCATATTCCATTGTGGTGAAGCTTCGTGGTGTCGTTGGCAGCCTCCAATTAAGTTGTGGAGATTGCCCCAACTTTGTTTGTAAAGGTCCGGTCGCCGCCTCCAAGGGCACCAATAGTGGAATCACGGCATCTCGCATTGTGTGAGGGCGTGAGGAGAATACGGTGGCCCTAGTGGCTTCTTGGGGAGCATTGTGCCTCCACACCGCTCCAATGGAGACGTACTTCCCCTCAAAAGGAAGGAACTTCGGTAACACATCCTCGTCTTCACCGGCTCCACTCTTGGTTATCTCGTGCCTTTACTTGTGCAAGCTTATTTGTGTTATATCCCTTGCTTCCTTTTGTGCTTGTTGTTGTTGCATCATATAGGTTGCTCACCTAGTTGCATATCTAGACAACCTACTTTGATGCAAAGTTTAATTTGGTAAAGAAAAGCTAAAAATTGTTAGTTGCCTATTCACCCCCTCTAGTCAACTATATCGATCCTTTCAATTGGTATCAGAGCCTCGTCTCTTTTTAAGGACTTTGCCGTCTGAAGAGTATGGTTGACTCCGTAGACGGTGGGGAGGAGCACCACGGTGTGAATCTGATCTCATCTACGACCGACGGGGGAACTGCGGTCTCTCGTGAGTAATTCAATGTGGCTTTGGACACATTGAAAACCTCCATGATGACCGAGGTTGAAAGCATGTTTAATAAATTCCTAGAAGGGCTTAAACTTTCCACCGCACCGTTGAAAGTGGGTGATCCCACTAACAAGGTGACGGATGCTAACTCCGACAAGGGGGAAGCTATGAGTGAAAAATCTCCTTCTTCTAGTGGTGAAAATGGCACCGGCATCTTTGCCCATGTGGAACCTCCACCTGTTTATGGTGGACCAATTCCTTCCACTCATTTGAATCATGTCGGTCCTCCCCCTAAGATTGTGAAAAATGAGGACTTTGATTCTTGGGTCTATCGCTTTAAGTGTCATCTAAATCATGTGAATACTAATCTTTGGAGAATCATTGAACAAGGTTTCTATCCGCATGGCCGAAGCAATTTCATTCCTAGAGAAGCCACGGATAATCAATTCAATGAGAATGCTCTCTTCATCATCCAAGATGCAATTCCACCCGAAGATCTTCCTCACCTCCGGCCCTACGCCATGGCCAAAGATGCATGGCACCAAGTTGTTTCCCTCTATAGGGGAAGTTCAAGCATTCAACGCTCCAACTATGAAGTGGCGCAAGATGAAGCCGATGAGTTTGCAATGAAAGAAGATGAAGAACCTCGTGAGCTTTATCGGAGAGTAACCAAACTCGCGGTCTCACTCCGAGATCATGGGAGCAAGGACACAGATGACAATTGGATCAAGCGCAAATTTCTCAAGGCAATGATGCCTTACCACAAGGCCATGTCCTCCGTCATTTGTAAAAGGCTGGACTTCCACACCTTGTCCTCAAGTGAAGTGTTGGATGAGTTTGTGGCTATGAGCATCTTGGACAAGACGGCCGACAATGCAGTGCTACGTTCTCAAAGAGCAAAGAAGCCCAACCTTGCATTAAAGGCCAAGGTTAGTGTGGAAGAAGAGGACGAAGAGGAAGAAGAGGAGAGCAACCCCGAAGATACAAAGTATGCCTATCATGAACACATGGCTCTTGCTTCAAGGCAATTTTGGAGCAAGAAGAACTCAAGGCCCAACTTCAAAAAGAACAACTCAAGTGGCGCGAAGGTCAAGCAACGTGTGAGGACTTGCTATAATTGTGGCAATGTGAGCCATTTCGTTGCAGAATGCCCTTATGAGAAGAGGGAAGACAATGGTGCAAGCTCATCCAAAAGAACAAGGCCAAGTCTTTCCCCAACAAGAGCAACTTCACCAAGAAGACTCCTCCCAAGGCGTTGGTGGTACAAGAAGAGTACAATGAGGATGATGTTGATGATGAAGACGGTGAGTCGGTTGCCATGGCCTCCGTTTCCATTGCGACAACTCCACTGGTGTCTCTCTTCGACTCACCCAATGAGAGCATCACCGCCAAGTGCCTCATGGCTAAAGCCACCAACAAGGTAAGCCCCAACATAAAAACTGCCATCATTAATAATACTTCTTTGACGGATTGCATTGATGAACATGAGGGATCTAATGTGGAGGAGAATGAGTTTGAGTCCTTTATGGGTAAACTCAAGGGTAAATCCAAGAAGCACTTCGTTGCTCTCTTAGAAGAACTTGGTGAAGCCAATGACATGATCGAGGCTCACGAAGATACCATCTCTAAGATGGAGGGGCATAGTCGTGACTATGCCGATAAGATTTTGGATCTTTCCAATGCTCTTGAGGAAGAGCGTGGTCTTCGTTTGGCTCTTGAGGCATCACACAATGATGATCACGCTAAGTTAAAGAAAGATCTTGATCACTTGTTGTTTCTCTTGTGCTAAACTCCGAGAAGGCCAAGCTTGGGGTTGATCTTGCTAGACTCAAAGAGGAGTTTGACTTACTCGACCAGGCTCACAAGGTCTTGAAGGGTGCTCATGCTAGCCTCAAAGAGTCTCATGATCAACTTCAAGAAAAGCTAACCAAGGAGAAAGCCACATTTCCTCATATGATGTTAATTGATAATGCAAATGCTACTACCCCGTGTTGTGAGCATGTGCATCTTGTTGAGGAGAATTCTAAGTTGAAGGAGCAACTTGAGAAAGGCCTTCTGTCTTGCATACAAGGTGAGAAGAACCTCAATGACCTTTTGAGCAATCAAAAGGAAGTTGTGGCCAAGGAAGGGATTGGGTACGCGCCCAAGTCCAAGAACAAGAAGAAGAATGACAAGGTCAAACGACCTCCCCCTCTCAAGCAAACCTTTGTGAAGGAGGGAGAGGGTGCTACTAAGGAGAAGAAGAAGAACACCGTGAAGGGTAGTGATGCCAAGAAGGGCAACACTTCCCTTCCCAACAAAGCCGGCGACTTTAACCCTTCTTATGTGTTGTGCCGTGCTAGTGATGGGCATGTTTATGCCAAATTTGTTGGTTCTCCTTATGAGTGTATTGAATGGTCTATGTGGGTTCCTAAGACCCTTGTTACTAACATCAAAGGACCCATTAAAAAATGGGTACCTAAAACCAAGCATTGATCTCTTGTAGGTGTTTGCTTTTGGTGGGGGATCATGGTTGCTCGATAGTGGAGCCACTAATCATATGACCGGAAGCAAGGACTTGGTGGTGGATGTTCACAAGATTCCATCTATGCCCACCAATGTCGAGTGGGGTGATGCCTCGTCCTCTAAGGTATTGGGGCTTGGCAAGTGCTACCTCTTGAGCACTGCGTTGGTTTTCCCTTGAAGAGGAAAGGGTGACGCAGCAAAGTAGCATAAGTATTTCCCTCAGTTTTTGAGAACCAAGATATCGATCCAGTAGGAGGCCATGCACGAGTCCCTCGCACCTACACAAAAAAATAAATCCTCGCAACCAACGCAATAAAGGGGTTGTCAATCCCTTCACGGTCACTTACGAGAGTGAGATCTGATAGATATGATAAGATAATATTTTTGGTATTTTTATGATAAAGATGCAAAGTAAATAAAAGGCAATAAAAATAACTAAGTGTTGGAAGATTAATATGATGGAAAATAGACCCGGGGGGCATAGGTTTCACTAGTGGCTTCTCTCAAGAGCATAAGTATTTACGGTGGGTGAACAAATTACTGTTGAGCAATTGACAGAATTGAGCATAGTTATGAGAATATCTAGGTATGATCATGTATATAGGCATCACGTCTGAGACAAGTAGACTGACTCCTGCCTGCTGATACGTCTCCGTCGTATCTACTTTTCCAAACACTTTTGCCCTAGTTTTGGACTCTAACTTGCATGATTTGAATGGAACTAACCCGGACTGACGCTGTTTTCAGCAGAATTGCCATGGTGTTATTTATGTGCAGAAACAACCATTCTCGGAATGACCTGAAACTCCACGGAACAACTTTACGGAAATAATAAAAAATCCTTGCCAAAGATGAAGACCAGGGGGCCCACACCTTGTCCATGAGGGTGGGGGGCGCGCCCTCCCCCTTAGGGCGCACCCCCTACCTCGTGGGCCCCCTGGAGCTCCTCCGACGCCAACTCCAACTCTATATATTTGCTTTCGGGGAGAAAAAAATCAAGGAGAAGAAATCATCACGTTTTACGATACGGAGCCGCTGCCAAGCCCTAAAACCTCTCGGGAGGGCCGATTTGGAGTCCGTTCGGGGCTCCTGAGAGGGGGATTCGTCGCCGTCGTCATCATCAACCATTCTCCATCACCAATTTCATGATGCTCACCGTCGTGCGTGAGTAATTCCATCGTAGGCTTGCTGGATGGTGATGGGTTGGATGAGATTTATCATGTAATCGAGTTAGATTTGTTAGGGTTTGATCCCTAGTATCCACTATGTTCTGAGATTGATGTTGCTATGACTTTGCTATGCTTAATGCTTGTCATTAGGGCCCGAGTGCCATGATTTCAGATCTGAACCTATTATGTTTTCATGAATATATGTGAGTTCTTAATCCTATCTTGCAAGTCTATAGTCACCTACTATGTGTTATGATCCGGCAACCCCGAAGTGACAATAATCGGGACCACTCCCGGTGATGACCATAGTTTGAGGAGTTCATGTATTCACTATGTGATAATGCTTTGTTCGGTTCTCTATTAAAAGGAGGCCTTAATATCCCTTAGTTTCCATTAGGACCCCTTCCACGGGAGGGTAGGACAAAAGATGTCATGCAAGTTCTTTTCCATAAGCACGTATGACTATATTCGGAATACATGCCTACATTACATTGATGAATTGGAGCTAGTTCTGTGTCACCCTATGTTATGACTATTACATGATGAACCACATCCGGCATAATTATCCATCACCGATCCAATGCCTACGAGCTTTCCATATACTGGTTTACGCTTATTTACTTTCTCGTTGTTATTGTTACAATCACTACAAAACACCAAAAATATTACTTTTGCTTTCATTAATCTTTTGTTACCGTTACCACTACTATCATACTACTTTGCTACTAAATACTTTGCTGCAGATATTAAGTTATCCAGGTGTGGCTGAATTGACAACTCAGTTGCTAATACTTGAGAATATTCTTTGGCTCCCCTTGTGTCGAATCAATAAATTTGGGTTGAATAATCTACCCTCGAAAGCTGTTGCCATCCCCTACACTTGTGGGTTATCAAGACTAATTTGTGGCGCTGTTGCTGGGGAGCATAGCTCTATTCTTTGAGTCACTTGGGATTTATATCTGCTGGCCGCTATGAAGAACTTGAAAGACGCTAAGACAATAATTTATCCCTCAACTACGAGGGGAGGTAAGGAACTGTCATCTAGGTCTGCACTTGATTCACCTTCTATTTTGAGTAAGCTTGCGACACCTAAACCTGCTTCTGCTATTCGTTCTGATATGTCGCATGTTATTGATGATGCCACTTCTGCTATGCATGATACTTACGATGAAACTACTTCTATGCTTGATACTACTGTGCCACTTAGTGAATTTCTTGATGAACAAATTGCTCGGGCTAGAGAGAAAGAAATTATTGAACTGATCATGTTGATGAAATTGAGGATGAAAACATGCCTGTTATTCCTGAGGGTTATATTTTTGATAAGGAAGCTTCTGCTGCTATTTTGGCTTGCAAAGATAACGATGAGCTTAGAAGGTTATTAGCTAAATGGAATAAGCAATCTCTTAATGATAGAATGAGGCCTGACCCTGCTTTTGCTACTTCACCTATTTGTGTTGCCGATAAGGATTATGAATTCTCTGTTGATCCTGATATAATTACTTTGGTTGAATCTGATCCTTTTCATGGCTATGAATCTGAAACTGTTGTGGCACATCTTACTAAATCAAATGATATAGCCACCTTGTTCACTAATGATGAGAGAACTCGCTACTTATATATCCTTAAAATATTTCTGTTCTCATTAAAGGGTGATGCTAAGATATGGTTTAATTCTCTTGATCCTGGTTGTGTGCGTAGTCCCCAGGATATGATTTATTACTTCTCTGCTAAATATTTCCCTGCTCATAAGAAACAAGCTGCCTTGAGGGAAATATACAACTTTGTGCAAATTGAAGAAGAGTCTCCCACAAGCTTGGGGAGGCTTCTCAATTTACTTAATGCTTTGCCTGATCATCCTCTTAAAAAAATGAAATACTTGATATCTTTTATAATGGACTAACCGATGCTTCCAGAGATTACCTGGATAGTGTTGCTGGTTCTGTTTTCAGGGAAAGAACACCGGATGATGCTGAAATTCTATTGAATAATATGTTGACAAATGAAAATAATTGGCCACTTCCTGAGCCAGCTCCTGAGCCAATTACTGAGCCTATTCCCGAACCAACTCCGAAGAGGAGAGGTGTTCTATTTCTCAGTCCTGAAGATATGCAAGAGGCAAAGAAATCTATGAAAGAAAAAGGTATTAAAGCTGAAGATGTTAAGAATTTACCTCCTATTGAAGAAATACATGGTATTTATTTACCTCTTGTTGAAGAAACACATGATCTTAATCCATTACCCATTGAAGAACCTCCAGGTCTTGATAACCCGACACAGGTAGTAAAGGTAAATTCTCTCTATAGATTTGATGAAGGTGATATTCCTCACTATAAGTCTGCTAGACAATGCTTAGAAGAGTTTGATAATTTTATTGTCAAACAAGAAAATTGTCAATGCTTATTTTGGTAGACAATTAAAACAAAATACTTATATGATTAAACACTTGGGTGATTATATGGCTGATGTTAGATGTGAACTTAAACTTGTTAGTAAACATGCTTCTATGGTTACCACTCAAGTAGAACAAGTACTTAAAGCTCAAAATGATTTGCTCAATGAAATGAATAGTAAGAAAAATGATTATGCTGTTAGAGTGGCTACTAGAACTGGTAGAATGACCCAGGAACCTTTGTATCCTGAAGGCCACCCTAAGAGAATTGAGCAAGATTCTCAGAGAAATAATATTGATGTACCTAGTTCTTCTAAAAGGAAGAAAAAGAAAAAATGATAGGACTTTGCAAACTTCTAGTGAACCTATTGCTGAAACACCTGAGAACCCAAATGATATATCTATTTCTGATGCCGAAACACAATCTGGTAATGAACATGAACCTAGTGAAAATGTTAATAATGATGTTCATGATGATGCTCAACCTAGTAATGATAATGATGTAGAAATTGAACCTGCTGTTGATCTTGATAACCCACAATCAAAGAATCAACGTTATGACAAGAGATACTTTGTTGCTAGGAAACATGGTAAAGAAAGGGAACCATGGGTTCAAAAACCCATGCCTTTTCCTCCCAAACCATCCAAGAAAAAAGGATGATGAGGATTTTGAGCGCTTTGCTGAAATGATTAGACCTATCTTTTTGCGTATGCGATTAACTGATATGCTCAAAATGAATCCTTATGCTAAGTATATGAAAGATATTGTTACAAATAAGAGAAAGATATCGGAAGCTGAAATTTCCACCATGCTTGCTAATTATACTTTTAAGGGTGGAATACCAAAGAAACTTGGAGATCCAGGAGTACCTACTATACCATGCTCCATTAAAAGAAATTATGTTAAAACTGCTTTATGCAATCTTGGAGCCGGTGTTAGTGTTATGCCTCTCTCTTTATATCGTAGACTTGACTTGAATAAGTTGACACCTACTGAAATATCTTTGCAAATGGCTGATAAATCAACTGCTATACCTGTCGGTATTTGTGAGGATGTGCATGTTGTGGTTGCAAACGTTACTATTTTAACAGACTTTGTTATTCTTGATATTCCCGAGGACGATAGTTTGTCTATTATTCTTGGAAGACCCTTTTTGAATACTACAGGGGCTGTTATTGATTGCAACAAAGGCAATGTCACTTTTCATGTTAAAGGTAATGAGCATACGGTACACTTTCCGAGGAAACAACCTCAAGTTCATAGTATCAACTCTATTGGAAAAGTTCCATCGATTATATTTGGAGGTTTTGAATTTCTTCTTCCTACTGTCAAGAAGAAATATGATATACTTATTATTGGGGATGTGCATATCCCCGTTGAGGTAACATAGTGTTATTTGAAATTTCTCCGGTTCCATGTTAATCGGAATGAGTTTGTTAACAAGACCTGATCAACCTTGTTAGTGGATTCCTTTTGATGAGCATGAGATGGCTGAAACTAGAAGCACAACCTTCTGTACCTCTTTATACTTTCTGTTATTTAGTTGAAATAAAGTAAAAATAGTATTTTTTCTGTCTGTTTCCCGATTTATCCGTGCAATATAAAAATACCCCGAAAATAAAAGTCCTCCAAATGCCATGCCAATGTATATGATTTTTTCAGGAATATTTGAGGATTTATGGAACTGAAAACACTGCGGGGGGAGCTGCCACCTGGCCACGAGGGTGGAGGGCGCGCCCCCCTGCCTCGTGGGCCCACGGTGGCCCTCCTCCACTTATTCCCGCACCCATCCTCTTCTTCTTCCTCCCACAAACACGAATATCTGGTTCAAGCACGAGTTCTAGCTCACTTTGCTGCGATTTTTGATCTCCTTGCTCAAAGCACCTCTCACAAAACTGCTTGGGGAGATTGTTCCTTGGTATGTGACTCCTTCATTGGTCCAATTAGTTTTTTGCTCTAGTGCTTTATTCATTGCAAATTTGTGCTGCATAGGTGACCATGTTCTTGAGCTTGCATGTCAAATTTATATGGTTCCAAGTAGTTCTAATGCATGATATATCCTCTAGGCACTTGTAGGAGTAGTTGCTATCAATCTTGTTGAGCTTGGCTCACTTTTGTTTGAAGTTACTAAAAATTTCAGAAATTTTTCAGAGAAAGCAATATGCTTAGGAAAATGTTCCAAGGTGGTTCTTCTAGGAAGCAAGGACCCAGGCTTGCAATACGTGATGCCGACGAGGAACCACCAAGAGACGCCCCAGTGCGGCCTTGTGAGTGGCCTTCAGAAAATTTTATGGATCGAGCGGGAATCAAAGAAGAATTTAACGCATACTTGCGTAACGTCGATCTTGTGAGCTTTGAGGCCAAAAAATGCCCATAGTACCATGAACTCACTAGTTCATTTGTGAGGAGGTTTGAATTTTCATCTTCACGTAATTCTCCAACAGTCATGTTTGATCTTTATGACAAATCTTATACCATGGACTTAGAGGATTTTACTTCTGCTTGCAAACTTCCACAATGGGGTAGTATTAGTGATCCCATAAATCTGAATTTAGAAACTTTCTTGTTGGTATAACCGTGGGGGAATCTAGAGATATGACACAAGCTACTATAGGGAGCATCCATTTTCCTGCTATACATTATTTTGCTCTCTTCATAGGTAGATGCATAAATGGTAAAGATGAAGCATGTCACATGTGTGTCCCTGATCTCGGTATTCTTAGGAGTGCTGTGTTGGGAGACCAATCTTATAATTTGGGAGCCATTATTGCACGTAGGTTGCATCATAATAGATTTAATGGAGATTTCTTTGGAGGAATTTATGCAACCCGCTAAGCTGATTTTCTTGATGTGGACGTTCGTGAGGATGATATGGAGTTGCCTCCTACTTATTTAGACTTTAATTCTGTGGTCCACCACCAGTTTGTCGAGAAGAATGAATCACCTATCCAGTATCGACTAATCTTTTATAAACGGCATGTTGTCCGTATTACTCTCCCTGCTCCTGCCTTCTTTGATTATCAGGCAAAAGGAAGATATGTTATTACCAGAGAGGAGGCAGATGAGTACGAGAGGAGAGCGGAGGCAGCTCGACGCCACGCTGCAGCTCAGGAGACGATTGCCGCTGCATCTCAGTACGACCCCAGCTACACCTACGGATATCCGCCAGGCCATCCCTGGCAATGAACCAACTTAGGCCAAAAGCCTAAGCTTGGGGGGTACGTATTTCCCACCGACATTACATTTATGTTCACACACACTCATTACTAGATGTCGGTGCTCATACTCTTTCACTGTAATATCCATGTTAGTTTATTTTCTTTTTCCTGCTTTCTTCTTGTGTGTTTGTTAAACTTTAAGAAAAAAAAAGTAATAGCTTCTACTCCCTCCGTCCCATAATGTAAGACGTTTTTTGACACTAGTGTAGTGTCAAAAAACGTCTTACATTATGGGACAGTGGGAGTAGTTAGTTACTTTTCCTGTTGTAGTAGTAATAGTTAAAAAGAAAACCCAAAAATATTTCCCGTTCTTCTTTTGCTTGTTGGGATCTTTCCCGTGTAAATAGTTTTATTTCTTTTCTTTTCTTTGGGGGTCGATAGGAGAAGACCATGATTAAATTGTTGAAGTGGATCTTATATGCATTATTGTTGATTTAACCAAGAGCCCATATTGCCTTGTCTTCTCCTACTTACTGGATGCTCGCAGATTCCAGCTTAGTCCAATGCACGTGCACTCTTATTATTATTCACATCGTTCGGTCGTGCAAGTGAAAGGCAATTATGATGATATATGATGGACTGACTGAGATGGAAAAAGCTGGTATGAACTCGACCTCTCTTGTTTTTGTAAATATGATGAGTTCATTGTTCTTGATTCAGCTTGTTATGAATAAACATGTTTGCAATGACAATTAGAGATCATAGTTACTTGTGCCATGCTTGATTAGCTATGAGTTATAATGGTTTACCTTGCGTGCCAACATGCTATTAAAATGGTTGTGATGTGGTATAGTGGGGTGGTATCCTCCTTTGAATGATTTAAGTGACTTGACTTGGCGCATGTTCACACATGTAGTTGAAACAAATCAACATAGCCTTCACGATATTTATGTTCATGGTGGATTATATCCTACTCATGCTTGCATCCAATGTTTATTAATTTTAATGCATGTTCATGGCTGTTGTCGCTCTCTAGTTGGTCGCTTCCCAGTCTTTTGCTAGCCTTCACTTGTACTAAGCGGGAATACTGCTTGTGCATCCAATCCCTTAAACCCCAAAGTTATTCCAGATGAGTCCACTATACCTTCCTATATGCAGTATTAACCTGCCGTTCCAAGTAAATTTGTATGTGCCAAACTCTAAACCTTCAAATAAACATTCTGTTTTGTATGCTTGAATAGCTCATGTATCAACTAGGGTTGTCCGTATCTTCCATGTTAGGCGGGTTATTCTCATGAGGAGTGGACTCCGCTCCTCATTCACGAGAACATGGCTGGACACCGGGATGCCCAGTCCCATGCTTTATGCAAACTAAATCAAAATAATTGCAAACAAAACTCCCCCTGGGACTGTTGCTAGTTGGAGACTCGTTGTTTTGAGCAAGTCATGGATTGATGCTTGTTGGTGGAGGGGGAGTATAAACTTTACCATTCTATTTGGGAACCGCCTATAATGTGTGTAGCATGGAAGATATCGCCATCTCTTAGTTGCTATGTTGATAATGAAAGTATGCCGCTCAAAATATTATTTATCTCTATTTCAAAACCGAGCTCTGGCACCTCTACAAATCCCTGCTTCCCTCTGCGAAGGGCCTATCTATTTACTTTCATGTTGAGTCATCACCCTCTTATTAAAAGCACTAGCTAGAGAGTGCAGCTGTCATTGCATCCATTACTATTAATTCATATTGGGTATGACTATGATTGGATCTCTTTTACCATGAATTACAATGTCTAGTCAGTCCTTGATCTTTAAAGGTGCTCCGCATTTATGTTTTGCGATCTCAGAAAGGGCTAGCGAGATACCATCTTTTTATATCATATTATGATTGTTTGGAGAAAGTGTTGTCATCCGAGATTTATTATTATGACTCGCTAGTTGATTATGCCATTTATATGAGTAAACATGAGACCTGAAAATTATTGCAAATGTGGTTAGTGATAATCTTTGCTGAAAACCTGAATACTGGCTTTACATATTTACAACAACAAGAGCAAACAGAGTTTGTAAAAGTTTTTCTTTATCTCTTTCAGTTAATCAACTAAATTGCTTGAGGACAAGCAAAGGTTTAAGCTTGGGGGAGTTGATACGTCTCCGTCGTATCTACTTTTCCAAACACTTTTGCCCTTGTTTTGGACTCTAACTTGCATGATTTGAATGGAACTAACCCGGACTGACGCTGTTTTCAGCAGAATTGCCATGGTGTTATTTATGTGCAGAAACAAACATTCTCGGAATGACCTGAAACTCCACGGAACAACTTCTTGGAAATAATAAAAAATCCTTGCCAAAGATGAAGACCAGGGGGCCCACACCCTGTCCACGAGGGTGGGGGCGCGCCCTCCCCCCTAGGCGCGCCCCCCTACCTCGTGGGCCCCCTGGAGCTCCTCCGACGCCAACTCCAACTCTATATATTTGCTTTCGGGGAGGAAAAATCAAGGAGAAGAAATCATTGCGTTTTACGATACGGAGCCGACGCCAAGCCCTAAAACCTCTCGGGAGGGCTGATCTGGAGTCCGTTCGGGGCTCCGGAGAGGGGGATTCGTCGCCGTCGTCATCATCAACCATCCTCCATCATCAATTTCATGATGCTCGCCGCCGTGCGTGAGTAATTCCATCGTAGGCTTGCTGGACGGTGATGGGTTGGATGAGATTTATCATGTAATCGAGTTACATTTGTTAGGGTTTGATCCCTAGTATCCACTATGTTCTGAGATTGATGTTGCTATGACTTTGCTATGCTTAATGCTTGTCACTAGGGCCCGAGTGCCATGATTCAAGATCTGAACCTATTATGTTTTCATGAATATATGTGATTTCTTGATCCTATCTTGCAAGTCTATAGTCACCTACTATGTGTTATGATCCGGCAACCTCGAAGTGACAATAATCGGGACCACTCCCGGTGATGACCATAGTTTGAGGAGTTCATGTATTCACTATGTGCTAATGCTTTGTTCCGGTTCTCTATTAAAAGGAGGCCTTAATATCCCTTAGTTTCCATTAGGACCCCGCTGCCACGGGAGGGTAGGACAAAAGATGTCATGCAAGTTCTTTTCCATAAGCACGCATGACTATATTCGGAATACATGCCTACATTATATTGATGAATTGGAGCTAGTTCTGTGTCACCCTATGTTATGACTGTTAGATGATGAACCGCATTCGGCATAATTATCCATCACCGATCCAATGCCTACGAGCTTTCCATATACTGGTTTATGATTATTTACTTTCTCGTTGTTATTATTACAATCACTACAAAACACCAAAAATATTACTTTTGCTTTCATTACTCTTTTGTTAACGTTACCACTACTATCATACTACTTTGCTACTAAATACTTTGCTGCAGATATTAAGTTATCCAGGTGTGGCTGAATTGACAACTCAGTTGCTAATACTTGAGAATATTCTTTGGCTCCCCTTGTGTCGAATCAATAAATTTGGGTTGAATACTCTACCCTCGAAAGCTGTTGCGATCCCCTACACTTGTGGGTTATCACCTGCATCTACTACTATTACTCCACACATCGACCGCTATCCAGCATGCATCTAGAGTATTAAGTTCATAAGAAGAGAGTAACGCTTTAAGCAAGATGACATGATGTAGAGGGATAAACTCATGCAATATGATATAAACCCCATCTTGTTATCCTCAATGTCAACAATACAATACGTGCCTTGCCGCCCCTACTGTCACTTGGAAAGGACACCGTAAGATTGAACCCAATGCTAAGCACTTCTCCCATTGCAAGAAAGATCAATCTAGTAGGCCAAACCAAACTGATAATTCGAAGAGACTTGCAAAGATAACCAATCATACATAAAAGAATTCAGAGAAGATTCAAATATTGTTCATAGATAAACTTGATCATAAACCCACAATTCATCGGTCTCAACAAACACACTGCAAAAGAAGATTACATCGAATAGATCTCCACGAGAGAGGGGGAGAACATTGTATTGAGATCCAAAAAGAGAGAATAAGCCATCTAGCTAATAACTATGGACCCGAAGGTCTGAGGTAAACTACTCACACATCATCGGAGAGGCTATGGTGTTGATGTAGAAGCCCTCCATGATTGGTGCCCTCTCCGGCAGAGCTCCGGAACAGGCCCCAAGATGGGATCTCACAAGTACAGAAGGTTGCGGCAGTGGAATTAGGTTTTTGGCTCCGTATCTGGTAGTTTGGGGGTACGTAGGTATATATAGGAGGAAGGAGTACGTCGGTGGAGCAACAGGGGGCCCACGAGGGTGGAGGGCGTGCCTGGGGGGCTAGGCGCACCCCCTACCTCGTGCCCTCCTGGTTGATGTCTTGATGTAGGGTCCAAGTCCTCTGGATCACGTTCGTTCCGAAAATCACATTCCCGAAGGTTTCATTCCGTTTGGACTCCGTTTGATATTCTTTTTCTGCGAAACTCTTAAATAGGCAAAAAAACAACAATTCTGGGTTGGGCTTCCGGTTAATAGGTTAGTCCCAAAAATAATATAAAAGTGTATAATAATGCCCAATAATGTCTAAAATAGAATATAATATAGCATGGAACAATTAAAAATTATAGATACGTTGGAGACGTATCAAGCATCCCCAAGCTTAGTTCCTGCTTGTCCTCGAGTAGGTAAATGATAAAAACAGAATTTTTGATGTGAATGCTACTTGGCATAATTTAAATATAATTCTTCTTATTGTGGCATGAATGTTCAGATTTGATATGATTCAAGATAAAAGTTTAATGTTGACATAAAAACAATAATACTTCTAACATACTAACTAAACAATTATGTCTTATCAAAATAGCAAGTTATCGCTACAAAATCATATAGTCCGGCTATGCTCCATTTTCCCCACACAAAATATTCATATCATGTATGATCCCGGTTTTAGCCAAGCAATTGGTTCATACTTTTAACGAGCTTCAGCCTTTTCAACTCTTACGCAATACATGAGCGCAAGCCATGGATATAGCACTATGGTGGAATAAGGTATAATGGTAGGGGTTATGTGGGAAGGCAAAAAAAGGAGAAAGTCTCACATCAACGAGGCTAATCAACGGGCTATGGAGATGCCCATCAATTGATGTTAATGCGAGGAGTAGGGATTGCCATGCAACAGATGCACTAGAGCTATAAGTGTATGAAAGCTCAAAAAGAAACTAAGTGGGTGTAACATCCCAAATTTTCGATTTGGAATGTTATACATTAGATCATCATTGCATATCATATTTTATTGCATTTTGGCCTGATCCTAGAAATTTCACGCAACTCAAGGACCCACGGAGAGAGTTGGGGATTTCGTTATTTTCATATTTGAGTTTTCTCAAATTTTGAAAATAGGATCATTTGATTTTATTTATTTTATCTTCAATTATTCCAATTATAAAAATAAGAGAGGGAATAAAATGACTTTCCCAAAAATAAAGGAATATTGAGGATTAAATAAAAAAATCAAATAAGATTTTATTTTGGAGTTTTTCGCTATTTTATTTGAATTTAGGAAAAATGCTTGTTTTTCAAAATTGCATTTAGGCCCCAAATAAATGTTCATATTGTCTGTCTTGATTAGAGAAGTCGGGAAAAATTATTTTGGGATTTTTGGAGTCCGTTTAGTATTTCTTTTATTTGTTTTTCTGCGCGTAATTATTAAAAAAACCACGCGAACCGACTTTGAGCCGTAATCGGCCAGGACTCCGCCCAGCCAGGCCTTTATAAGGCACGCCGCCGAGCCCACCCGAGCCCCAGCCCACCCCGCCACCGAACCCTAACCCTAGCCCCCCCCAGCCCGACGCCGCGCCGGATCCGCCCGCCATGCCCGCCGCCGCCGACACGGACCCTCGCCGCCCCTCGCCGCGGACCCGCCGCCGCCGCCGCCCCTCGCCGAAGGTAGCCACCGCCCCGCCACCGATGGTTTTCCTCGAGAAACCCGTTTGGTTTTCCATCCGGTTTTTCGTTCGGTTTTTTTTTTAAAAATCCTAGATCTGTTTTTTTCGGTTTAGATTATTTAGCGGACGTTCGTCCGTACGTTCGTTTTAACGAACAGTTTTCACCGTTTAGCCGCAGACACCGAATGTTCGTTAGTTAGCCTGTTCGTCGTTTTTCTTTTTCTCGGATTTTCCGCGATTATTTCTGGTCGCGATTTCTGATCCGATTTTCGTTTTAGTATAACTTTTCGCTTGTTTATCGGAATCAGGCGATTCAAGTGCCTAGAGTTTCGTACCGAAACCCTCTTCCGTTTAAGCAACTCAAACAAGTTTTTTCTTCTGTAAAATTTGACTTAGATCCAGATTAGTAAATGAATCTTGTTTCTTTCGCCGTTTGTTTTTCGTCGCTTTGTTTGATTTGATTCTTTTTGCAAACCGGAGTTCTTAAGTTGAACTTTTTGGTTAGATCTCTTATTTGAGTTTTACCTGTGCGTTATATGAGTGCTTATTGTATGCTTATTTGTTTGCGATAGAGTACCCGGAGTGCGCCGCTTGCTACTTCGAATCTCTAGGTTTCACGGATCATCAACAAGGCAAGTAACACTTTGATCATATCCCTTTCATACCCAGTTTTTATGCATTAGATCAATCCTCAAACATTGCATGATTAGGATCTAATTAAATTGTGGGTTTTGGGAAAGTAGATGAGGTAGTACCTATTACCTGTTTATTATAAAACCCTTGGGAGTTACTTCTACGTTTGCTTATATTGCCATGCTATGCTAGTAGACGTGGATTGGGTGAGTGTAGTTATGACAGATGTGATATTGTTATTTAATGGTTTACTTAAGGTGGCAACTTTAATACACATATGGGTGGATTGAGGCACCTGGTTATTCCAGCGATTGCCTGTTTTTCTTTATGGACCGCCACCCAGGCTCAAAGGGATCATGAGATTTTTCATGCTAGAAACTTCCGTGTGCAGCCACAAGCTACTATGGGCTCTAGCATAGTTGATTAAGTCGTCACGAACTCTTACGGTGGTAGACTAGCAGATGTAGGGAAAGTAGGTGTAACGGTCTACCCGATCGTAAGGTGCTAGCGCTTCGAAGACTATGTCTCAGTCATCCGTTTCTCAAACACCATGTAGTGCGAGAATCCCAACGGAGGAGATCGAGTCTTGTGGGGAAAAGTGCGCAAACCTCTGCAGAGTGTATAAACTAATCATGGTTAGCCGTGTCCCCGGTTATGGACATCTTGAGTATCTAGTACTTGGATTATCATGTGAATCTCATCATGTTGCTTTAATTAATATTGTTGCGTTTAAAGATGATGTTTAATTGGGATTGAGAATGCTGTCAACCATTCTCGATGTTTAACAACCACCATGATAGTTAAATAAAATTTATTCCTTTGTAGTAGGGAAAAATTGGCTTTACGCAAAACTGTAACCATAGAGCTTTCCACCAGCCATATATGCATGTAGTATAGCCTATTTCTGCTCATTACTCTCTATGTGTTACATTGCCAGCATATTCCATGTGCTGACCCATTTTCGGGCTGCAACGTTTCATGTTGCAGACTTTTCAGACGACGAGTAAGGTGGCTTTAGGTCGTGGTTCTATACTCAGTGATGCCATTGGAGTTGATGGACTCACTTATCTTCCAAGCCTTCCACTGTTATCGTTATTAGATGGCCTTAAGCCATATTTATTGTAATAAGTTCTCTTTTGAGACATTTGATGTAATAAGTATGTGATTGCTACTTTGTTATAAATCCTTCAAGTACTGTGCGTGTCGGCATTACTGATCCAGGGATGACACTAATGCACAGAGGTCAGACTGTTTGAGGTCTGGTCGCTGCAAGATGGTATCAGAGCACACGCTGACTGTAGGACACGACCACTAAGCTAAAGCCCTAGGTCACTACTCACTCTTCTCATTTCTGACTCCTCATCTTTTCTACTCTTTTAGGATGGCGGATGCAAGGAACAAGTTCACGCAACCGGATGAAGATACACCTTTTGGACGCCACTTGGAGGAAGTCACTAGATACCTGAACATCGGAGCACCAAGCTTCACCAGGACCTACAACGCCACTTTACCCGAAGAGGAGCGCTGTATGATCCAAGTTCAAGTTCCAGGAAGGACATACACGCCAGTCACTGAGCCTATAGAGTTTTCCTTTGATGCACCAACCTGGAGTTTAGGAAAGAGTATGGCAGCCCACATCACCATGGGACGCATTGGAGAAGTTTACCACAATGATCTCAAGGACACCATCTACTAGATTTGTGGGCGCCGAGATGAGCAATGGGAGATGATTAGCACCAGGAAGGATAGATCAATCGCAACTTTTATCCAAGAGTTAAACCAGCACATTCGACGCCAGGAAAATCAGATGTGCGTAGGCATGCTAGATCTGCAGAAGGCCTTGATCAAGATCACGGAGCTGGAGGAAGAACTCAAGGCTACACACAAAGATTATATGGAGGAAATCGAAGTATTAGTGGAGAAGAATGACGACCTAACCAGGAAGCTAGGGGTTTTCATGGGAGACCCCGCGCCAGGAGGAGAAGATGACGATTCCACTTGCCCGAAGAACTATATCATCATCGACGACACTGACTCGGACCCAAACGATAGCGATGATGACTATGTTGATGAAGCTGGAGCGGATATCATGGAGTCTTCATCGGAGCAGTTTTTCTAGTCGACCACCATAACAGTAGTAGTATTTCCACATGTATCTAGTATAGTCCGAGCACTTTTATAACGATAGTTAGACCGTTGTATGCCCTTGTTTGAATTGATTGAAGTGATATTCATTGATTTGTCTCATGTGCATATGGGTAGTGTTTTCTCTCTATACCTCATTCTATTCTATATTCTCATCTTTTCTAAAACCCTCAGATGCCTCCGAGACGTGACAATGGATTTTCTTTCCCACCAGAGCTCACTCAGTTGATCCAGCAGCAGAATGCGTTGATGTAGTTGCTAGTCCAGAATCAGAATCGGGGGAACAACAACAACAACAACCCACCACCACCACCACCTGTTGATCACTTAACCCGTTTTCTTAGACTGAATCCGCTGGTGTTCTCCAGTAGCACCGAGCCGATAGTTGCAGATGATTGGCTCCGCAATACAGGAAGGGAGTTGACCACTGCAGGATGCACAGATGTGGAAAAGGTGCATTTTGCCGCACATCAGCTTGAAGGACCCGCAGCATCATGGTGGGAGAATTTCACAGCCACTTATCCTATCGACTTTGTCACATGGGATCGGTTTCAAGAGCTTCCGTCGCCCATGTTTCAGCAGGAGCTATTGCCATGAAGAAGCGTGAGTTTTGCAACTTGCGCCAAGGAGGACGGACGGTTGGGCAGTATGTGGATGACTTTAGTAAGTTAGCATGTTATGCCCCCGATGACGTTGCTACAGATGCATCTAAGCAGGAGAAGTTTCTGGAAGGACTGAATGATGAGCTGAGCATGCAGTTGATGGTAGCAACTTTCAACAACTACCAGGAGTTGGTAGATCGTGCTCTTATGATTGAAGGGAAGCAGCAGCAGATTGAAAACCGCAAGAGGAAGTATGGACAAGGGAAGTACAACGGAGCTCGGTGAGGTTACGTTTTACCCCGAAATCGGGAGGACAATTTCAGCATACCCATGGGGGAGGGAATTCGCATAATCATAATGGCCCCAAGAATGGTAACACTACTAGGGAAAACCTTATACACAGAAGTTTATCAGTAGCGCAGTTTAAAAATGGGCGCTACTGCTCATTAGTAGTAGCGAGGGGTATAAAAACCGCGCTACTACTAAGTTGATAGTAGTAGCGAGGAGTATAAACCCGCGCTGCTACTAAATGGTCTCCAACAATGCCCCCGGGATAGGCCATAGTAGTAGCGAGGGGTATAAAACCGGCGCTACTACTAAGTAAATAGTAGTAGCGCAGGTAAGACCACACGCTACTACTAAGCGTGTCCACCCCGGCCCGATCCACACTCCCAACCCCCGATCCACCCCACCCCACCAATTGTCCCACTCCACCCACCCCCGTCTAAAAAAATCCACCTCCGATCCAGATCCCCTCCTCCTCCTCCCGCGGCCGCACGGCGCGCCAGTCGCCCTTCTTTCGTGACCTCGCCTCCCCCGTCCCCCATGGAGTAGCAGAGGAGGGAGACCAGGCGCCCAGATCCGCCCTTCTCCGGCCTGTGCCAACACCGGCCATGGCGCGACCCAGCAGGTGAGGAGGGAGACCAGGAGTGAGGGGGTGACGGCCATGGGCGGCTACAACGCGTTCTTGGCGACCACGCTGCCGCCGGAGCACCGCATCTACGACCCGGACATGGAGTCGCTGGAGTCGGCCACGACCACGTTCCTCACGGCGTTCCCCCGGGCCTTCGCCATCGACGGCCTGTTCAAGGGCCACCCTCCGCATGGCTGTCGCGTCGAGTTCTTCGGCGTCCGTAATTTTATTTGACAATAATTAATGGTGTATTATTGGTTTTGTTCAAAGATAAGTGACCCGCAACCCTGTGATGATATATAGGTCGATGAAGACACCAAGGTGGAGAAGGCAGAGTTCTTCTACGAGCGTGGCAACTTCCTCGCAAACTTCTTGTCTGCGCCTGCTACTTCTGCTTCTGCTGCATCGGCTTCAGGTTGCCCTATGATGAGAGGAGACTGAAGCGCGACGGAATCAACGAAACATGCTTGTCACTAGCTAGTATTGTCTTCAGGCTCTCTCTCTCTCTCTCGGGAAGACGCCGCCCTTCCTCTGCTCCCTGTCCAAGCAAGCGAGCTCTGGATCCACCCCCACAACCACGACATCGGCACCGGCACCGGAGGCCGTGGAGATGCAGCTCCGTCGCGCAGTCGTCGAGCCAAGGTACTCACTCCCCTCTTCCTTTTGCTTCGCTCATGGGTCATCAAATTTACTTGCTACAGAAACATTAGAGAGGACAAGTCAATAAAACTGAACCTTTCTTCAGAGACGAGATGAGAGGAGAAAAGTTTGATATTTTCCTATGATTGGAGATAGTAGGAAAATTTGACACTTGCGGAAATGCCAAGCATATTAGGCATAGGAACCCAATCCATCCTGATTAGGGAGAGCCACTAGTAATTGTAGCAGACTTGACTTTGCACTCGTACGTTCAGACGAATGAATATATGCATCACTCTTTGTTTGGCATGCCAAAACTGAGACGTGCAGATTCATCCATTTCTAAGCATCACCAATCCTGATCAGTTCCTAATGTAGATTTGGAGTTGGACACAGTAGAAACAACACACGCAACTTGACTTAATTCAGTCGGTTAATTTTACTGCTGTAGGTATCATGTGCCTTACTTCCTAAAGTTGGATCATCACCGACAGTGTATAATTTTTTTGTTCGATTTGGATGCGGAAGTAGCGCTCCGTGGGGGACATCAACATCAGCCTCGATGGTTCGGTCGTATACTCCTACCACCACGACTCCCCGCAAAAGGTCGATCTCTCTGTCTATCTCTCAGTTGTGAGCTAGTTCCTAATACTGTTCCTATTAAGAATCCAATCCATCCTGGGGAGAGCCCACTGTAGGTACTACAACACACCTTCTTTATGGATATCAACACGCCTGTCTGAAAAACATACATAGTAGGTGACACTAGTAACTCAGCAAACTTGACTTTGCACTTGTACGCACAGACAAATCAATCTGCATCATTCCTTGTTTGGCATGTCAAAACTGAGACATGTAGATTCATTTGCAAGCATCACTGATGTAGATCGGTTCCTTCTCTGTTTGTTGGAAACTGAGCTTTCTTCTCTGTTTGGTTGGTGCAGTGATGAGCGAGCAACTTTGGCAAGCACCAGGCCAACTCGAAGGCAGGCCCCATCACCGCCAAGAGCATGCCAAAGAAGGCGGCGGCGTATGTATGATGCTTGCTTCTTCTAATCTGCCGTCTTATGTCATGCCTGTAGTGTATGGTGGCTGTATATATATGGTGATGATTTTATTTGTTTCTTCCATTTGGATGCAACAGATGTGGTCCATGGATGTTAGAATGAGGAACTATATGATAGTAGATACGGCAACAGTGTAATAGTATAATTAGGAATAACGACATTTCCATCACTATTGTGTTTTCTTGAACTGTATGCATAAAATGGAATTTGTTGATTTTATTTTTTTAATTCCTAATTCGTTAGTAGTGGCGTGGGACAAATTTGCACGCTACTGGTATTTAGGATACTAGTAGCGTTGGTATTATAGACGCGCTACTACTATTTCATTAGTAGTAGCGTGGGTTCATAATAGTAGTAGCGTGGGTGGAAACGCGCTACTACTAACTTTGTTAGTAGTAGCACGGGTTCAACCCGCGCTACTACTAACTATTAGCTGTAGCGCGATACTAGTAGCGCGGGTACCCGCGCTGCTAGTAGCCATTTTACCCGCGCTGCTAGTAGCCTTTTCCCTAGTAGTGTAACGGGAATGGAGGAAGCAACGGCCAGAACCGTACCAACCCGTCAACCCCAGCCAAGAGAGATCTGAGCCAAGTCACTTGCTTTAAGTGTCAGAAGACTGGACATTATGCCAATGAATGTCCTGAAGCCCAGAATGGAAATGGCAATGGAAGCTCTGGGAAGAAGCCGAACCCTTTCAACAAGGGACGGGTGAACCACGTTAACGTGGAGGAGGTTGAAGCTCAGCCAGATGCAGTAATAGGTAAGTTTTTGGTTAAGTCATTTACTGCAATCATTCTTTTTGATACTGGTGCATCGCATTCATACATATCAAGGGGATTTGTGCATAAGTATAAACTGCCCACCAAGGTTCTTAGAACACCTATGTTAGTAAGCTCACCAGGAGCGGAGTATATGGCCAGTCGAGGATGTTTTCAAATGCCATTGAGTATAGGTAGGCATGTTTTCCCCTCGGATTTAATCATTCTGGAATCGCAAGGTTTGGATGTGATTCTAGGTATGGATTGGCTATCGATGTATGGAGGAAACATCGATTGCGCCAGTAAGTCGATTTTGCTTACCACCCCAGAAGGAAGAAGGATCAAGTATGTATCACGGCATGAGCCGAAGAGGACACAAGTAAATTCCTTATCAGGAGTTGTGCAGGAGGAAGTACCAGTGGTGAAGGATTACCCTGACGTATTTCCAGAGGAGTTGCCAGGCATGCCACCGGATAGAGACATTGAGTTTTTGATTGAGATTTTGCCAGGCACAGGGCCGATATCTAAGAGACCGTACCGGATGCCCGCACAAGATTTGGAGGAAATTAAGAAGAAGATTAAGGAGTTACTGGATAAAGGTTTTATTTTTCCAAGTTCTTCACCTTGGGGATCGCCAGTACTTCTAGTGGAGAAGAAGGATGGATCATTGAGGATGGTTGTTGATTATCGAGGATTGAATGAAGTGACTATTAAGAACAAGTACCCGTTGCCGATGATCAACGATTTGTTTGACCAATTGCAAGGAGCTAAGGTATTTTCCAAGATCGATTTGCGATCAGGATACCATCAGTTGAAGATTCGAGAGCAGGATATACCTAAGACGGCTTTTACCACCAGGTACGGGCTATATGAGTATACCGTTATGTCATTTGGTCTGACTAACGCACCTGCATATTTCATGAACATGATGAACAAGGTGTTTATGAAGTTTCTGGATAAGTTCGTCGTGGTGTTCATTGACGATATTTTGGTCTACACGAAGAATGAAGAGGAGCATAAGGAGCATTTGCGTTTGGTACTGGAGAAGCTCAGAGAACATCAGTTATATGCCAAGTTCAGCAAATGTGAGTTTTGGTTGAAGGAAGATGGATTCCTCGGACATGTTATATATGGAGAAGGAATAGCAGTGGATCCCACCAAAGTTATCACTGTGACAAACTGGGAAGCCCCAACAACAGAGAGATCCGGAGTTTTCTTGGACTCGCAGGATACTACCAGAGGTTCATTGAGAATTTCTCGAAGATTGCAAAACCCATGATAGAGTTGTTGAAGAAGGATACTAAGTTCAATTGGACTGAGGAACGTGAGGCCAGTTTCCAAGAGTTGAAGAAACGTTTGGTTACATCGCCCGTGTTGATTCTGCCAGATCAGCGCAAGGATTATGAGGTGTATTGCGACGCATCACGTCGAGGACTTGGAGCAGTGCTTATGCAGGAGGGAAGAGTTGTTTCGTATGCTTCACGACAGCTTAAGCCCCATGAGTTGAATTATGCTACACATGATTTGGAGTTAGCAGCCATGGTGCACGCATATAAGACATGGAGACATTTTCTTATCGGAAACCATTGTGACGTGTAAACGGATCACAAGAGTTTGAAGTACATTTTCACGCAGAAGGAGTTAAATCTCAGGCAAAGGAGATGGTTGGAGCTCATCAAGGATTATGACATGAGATTGCATTATCACCCCGGAAAGGCTAACGTAGTAGCCGATGCGTTGAGCCGCAAGAGCCATGTCAACACACTCTTGACCGGAGAGTTACCAAAGGAGTTAGCCGAGGATCTTCGAGAGCTATGTTTGGAAATAGTTCCGAGAGGCTATGTAGCAGCATTGGAGATTCAGTCTACTTTGATGGATAAGATCAGAGAATCCCAGAAGACTGACAAGGAGATTGCCGCAATAAAGGAGAAAATGAGCAAGGGAAAAGCTAAAGGATTTCGTGAGGATGAGCACGATACCCTATGGTTTGAGGACCGCGTTTATGTGCCTAATGATCCGGAGATCAGGAAGTTGATTCTGCAAGAGGCCCATGACTCACCATACTTGATTCACCCAGGAAATACCAAGATGTATTTGGATTTGAAGGATACTTTCTGGTGGACCGGAATGAAGAAGGATATTGCGGAGTATGTAGCAGTTTGTGATGTATGTCAGAGAGTGAAGGCAGAGCATCAGAAGCCAGCCGGATTGTTACAGCCATTGCCGATACCCGAATGGAAGTGGGATAAGTTAGGGATGGACTTTATCACGGGATTGCCCAGGACTCGTTCAGGTTATGGCTCGATTTGGGTTGTAGTCGATCGTTTGACGAAGGTAGCTCATTTCATCCCAGTGAAGACTACTTACAGTAGTGCCAAGTTGGCTAAGATATTGATACGTCTCCAATGTATCTATATTTTTTGATTGTTCCATGCTACTATATTACCCCTTTTGGATGTTTATGGGCTTTACTTTACACATTTATATCATTTTTGGGACTAACCTACTAACCGGAAGCCCAGCCCGTATTGATGTTTTTTTGCCTATTTCAGTATTTCGAAGAAAAGGAATATCAAATGGAGTCCAAACGGAATGAAACCTTCGGGAACGTGATTTTTGGAACGAACGTGATCTAGAGGACTTGGAGTGCAAGTCAAGAAGCTTCCGAGGAAGCCACGAGATAGGAGCCCCCCCCCTATAGGGCGCCCCCCCTGTCTCGTGGGCCCCTCGGGCGGCCACCGACGTACTTCTTCTTCTTATATATACCTACGTACCCCGAAAACATCTAGGGGCACCATGAAACACAATTTCCACCGCCGTAACCTTCTGTATCCGCGAGATCCCATCTTGGAGGCCTTTGCCGGCACTCTGCCGGAGGGGGAAGCAAGCACGGAGGGCCTCTACATCAATATCCTTGCCCCTCCGATCAGTTGTGAGTAGTTTCCCACAGACCTACGGGTCCATAGTTATTAGCTAGATGGCTTCTTCTCTCTTTCTGGATCTCAATACAATGTTCTCCTCCTCTCTTGTGGAGATCTATTTGATGTAAACTCTTTTTGCGGCGTGTTTGTCGAGATCCGATGAATTGTGGGTTTATGATCAAGTTTATCTATGAATAATATTTGAATCTTCTCTGAATTCTTTTATGTATGATTAAGTTTTCTTTGCAAGTCTCTTCGAATTATAAGTTTGGTTTGGCCTACTAGATTGGTCTTTCTTGCCATGGGAGAAGTGCTTAGCTTTGGGTTCAATCTTGCGGTGTCCTTACCCGTGTGATGTAAAGGGTTGCAAGGCACGTATTGTATTGTTGCCATCGAGGATAACAAGATGGGGTTTATATCATATTGTATGAGTTTATCCCTCTACATCATGTCATCTTGCTTAGTGCGTTACTCTGTTATTATGAACTTAATACGTTAGATGCATGCTGGATAGCAGTCGATGTGTGGAGTAATAGTAGTAGATTCAGGCAGGAGTCGGTCTACTTGTTATGGACGTGATGCCTATATACATGATCATGCCTAGATAATCTCATAACTATGCGCTTTTCTATCAATTGCTCGACATTAATTTGTTCACCCACCGTAATACTTATGCTATCTTGAGAGAAGCCACTAGTGAAACCTATGGCCCCCGGGTCTATCTCTTATCATATTTGCTTTCAATCTAGTTTTATTTGCATCTTTACTTTTTGCATCTATATTACAAAATACCAAAAATATATTTATCTTATCATACTATCTCTATTAGATCTCACTTTCGCAAGTGGCCGTGAAGGGATTGACAACCCCTTTATTGCGTTGGTTGCGAGTTCTCGTTTGTTTGTGTAGGTGCATGGGACTTTTGAGAAGCCTCCTCTTGGATTGATACCTTGGTTCTCAAAACTGAGGGAAATACTTACACTACACTTGCTGCATCACCCTCTCCTCTTGAGGAAAACCAACGCAAGCTCAAGACATAGCAAGAAGGATTTACGGCGCCGCTTCGGGAGGTCTTCGCTCAAGTCAAGACATACCAAGTACCCATCACAAACCCATCTCCCTCGCATTTACATTATTTGCCATTTGCCTCTCGTTTTCCTCTCCCCCACTTCACCCTTGCCGTTTTATTCGCCCTCTCTTTCCCAATCTCCTCCTCTCTTTTTTGCTCGCCGTGTTTCTGTTTGCTTGTGTGTTGGATTACTTGTTGCCATGGCGCAAAGATAATACCAAATTGTGTGACTTCTCGAATACCAATAATAATGATTTCCTTAGTACTCCTATTGCTCCTCTTAATAATGATGAGTCTTGTGAAATCAATACCGCTTTGCTGAATCTTGTTATGAAAGATCAATTCGCCGGCCTTCCTAGCTAAGATGACGCTACTCATCTAAACAATTTTGTTGATTTGTGTGATATGCAAAATAAGAAATATACGGATAACAAAATTGTCAAACTGAAGTTATCTCCGTTTTCACTTAGAGATCGTGCTAAAGTTTGGTTTTCGTCTTTGCCTAAAAATAGTATTGATTCTTGGAACAAGTGCAAAGATGCTTTTATCTCTAAGTATTTTCCTCCCGCTAAGATCATCACTCTTAGGAACGATATTATGAATTTTAAACAACTTGATCATGAGCATGTTGCCCAATCTTGGGAAAGAATGAAATTGATGCTTCGCAATTACCCTACTCATGGTTTGAATTTATGGATGATCATACAAAAAAATTTATGCCGGTTTGAACTTTGCTTCTAGAAATCTCTTAGATTCGGCCGCGGGAGGCACCTTTATGGAAATCACGTTAGGAGATGCTACCAAATTACTTGATAATATTATGGCTAATTATTCTCAATGGCACACCGAAAGATCTTCTAGTAAAAAAGTGCATGTTATAGAAGAAAACAATGTTTTGAGTGGAAAGATGGATGAACTTATGAAGATGTTTGCTACAAAAAATACTCCTCTTGATCCCAATGATATGCCTTTGTCTTCCTTGATTGAGAATAATAATGAATCTATGGATGTGAATATTTGGTAGGAATAGTTTTGGAAACAATGCTTATAGAGGAAATTTTAATGCTAGACCGTTCCCTAGTAATTCCTCTAATAATTATGGAAATTCCTACAATAATTCTTATGGTAATTTTGATAAGATGCCCTCTGATTTTGAGAATAGTGTGAAAGAATTTATGATTTCTCAAAAGAATTTGAATGCTTTGCTTGAAGAAAAATTGCTCAAAGTTGATGATTTTGGCTAGGAACGTTGATAGACTTTCGCTTGATGTTAATTCTCTTAAACTTGGATCTTATTCTCCTAAGCATGATATCAATGAGTCTCTCAAAGTAATGAGAATTTCTATTGATGAGTGCATGGAAAGAACCGCTAGATTGCGTGCTAAGAAAGAAAGCTTTATAAAAGCGTGTTCTTCTAGTTTCCATGAAAATAATGATGAGGATCTTAAAGTTATTGATGCGTCTCCGATTAGATCTATGCTTTGCAATATGAATTCTGATGATTTTGGGACTGATGATGAATCAACTTTTCCTAGAAGGCGTCCCAAGAATTCGGAGTCTTTAGATCTTAATGTTAAATTTGGTAAAAGTGAGATTGGAGAATCCTCAACTTCTAATAATATTGAACCCACTATCTCAGACTTCAAGGAGTTTGATTATGATAATTGCTCTATAAAAGGTTGTATTTCCTTGTTGCAATCCGTTGTTAATTCTCCTCATGCTTATAGTCAAAACAAAGCTTTTACCAAACATATTGTTGATGCCTTGATGCAATCTTATGATGAAAAACTTAATTTGGAAGTTTCTATACCTAGAAAACTTAATGATGAGTGGGAACCTAATATAAATATTAGAATTAAAGATTATGAGTGTTTTGCTTTGTGTGATTTGGGTGCTAGTGTTTCCACGATTCCGAAAACTTTATGTGATATTCTAGGCTTCCATGATCTTGATAATTGTTCTTTAAATTTGCACCTTGCGGATTCCACCATTAAAAAGCCTATGGGTAGGATCAATGATGTTCTTATTGTTGCAAATAGAAATTTTGTGCCCGTAGATTTCATCGTTCTTGATATAGATTGCGATCTTTCTTGCCCTATTATTCTTGTTAGACCTTTCCTTAGAACGATCGGTGCGATTATTGATATGAAGGAAGGGAATATTAGATTCCAATTTCCATTAAAGAAAGGCATGGAGCACTTTCCAATAAAGAAATTCAAATTACCTTATGAATCTATCATGCGTGCTACTTACGAGTTTAGTGCCAAAGATGCCACTCGTTAGATCTATCTTCGCTTTTATGCCTAGCTAGGGGCGTTAAACGATAGCGCTAGTTGGGAGGCAACCCAATTTTATTTTTAGTTTTTTTGTTTTTGTTTCTGTTTAGGAATAAATAATCCATCTACCTTCTGTTTAGATGTGTTTTTATCTTTTAAGTAATGTTTGTGCCAAGTTAAACCTATAGGATCTTCTTGGATGATAGTTATTTGATCTTGCTGTAATTTCCAGAAACTTTCGGTTCACGAAAACAATTGTTAAAAATCACCAGAACGTGATAAAATAGTGATTACAATTGCTTCTGATCAATAAACAAATTGCCTAGGTCGTCCTATTTTGGCTGAATTTTTTGAGTTCCAGAAGTTTGCGTTAGTTACAGATTGCTACAGACTGTTCTGTTTTTGACAGATTCTGTTTTTCGTGTGTTGTTTGCTTATTTTGATGAATCTATAGCCAATAAAATAGTTTATGATCCATAGAGAAGTTGGAATACAGCAGGTTTAACACCAAAATAAATAAAGAATGAGTTAATTGCAGTACCTTATGTGGTGGTTTTGTTTTCTTTCACTAACGGAGCTTATAAGATTTTCTGTTGAGTTTTGTGTTGTGAACTTTTCAAGTTTTGGGTAAAGCTTTTATGGACTATGGAATAAAGGGTGGCAAGAGCCTAAGCTTGGGGATGCCCAAGGCACCCCAAGATATTCAAGAATAGCCAAAAGCCTAAGCTTGGAGATGCCCCGGGAAGGCATCCCCTCTTTCGTCTTTGTTCATTGGTAACTTTACTTGGAGCTATATTTTTATTCACCACATGATATGTGTTTTGCTTGGAGCGTCGTGTATTATATTAGTCTTTGATTTTTAGTTTACCACAATCATCCTTGCTGTACACACCTTTTGGTAGAAGCCTATTTGATTAGAATTTGCTAGAATACTCTATGTGCTTCACTTATATCTTTTGAGTTTGATAGTTTTTGCTCTAGTGCTTCACTTATATCTTTTAGAGCATGGTGGTGTCTTAATTTTGAAGAAATTACTAGTCTCTCATGCTTCACTTATATTATTTTGAGAGTCTTTTCAACAGCATGGTATTTGCTATGGTCATAAAATTGGTCCTAGAATGGTAGGCATCCAAGTTGGGTATAATAAAAACTATCATAGGAAGTGAATTGGATGCTATGATCAACTTGATACTTGATAATTGTTTTGAGATATGGAGGTAGTGATATTAAAGTCATGCTAGTTGGGTGATTATGAATTCAAAGAATGCTTGTGTTGAAGTTAGCAAGTCCCGTAGCATGCACGTATGGTTAAAGTTGTGTAACAAATTTGAAACATGAAGTGTACCTGGCTTGTGCATCCCTATGAGTGGCGGTCGGGGACGAGCGATGGTCTTTTCCTACAAATCTATCCCCCTAGGAGCATGCGCGTAGTACTTGATTTTTGATGACTTCTAAATTTTTGCAATAAGTATATGAGTTCTTTTGACTAATGTTGAGTCCATGGATTATCGCACTTTTACCTTTCGCCTTTGCTAGCCTCTTGATGCCGTGCATTGCCCTTTCTCACCTTGAGAGTTGGTGCAAACTTAGCGGTGCATCAAACCCCATGATACGATCGCTATCACACATAAACCTCCCTATATCTTCCTAAAAACAGCCACCATACCTACCTATTATGGCATTTCCATAGCCATTCCGAGATATATTGCCATGCAACTTTCCACCGTTCCGTTCATCATTATCATGACATGCTTTACTTTTGTCATATTGCCATTGCATGATCATGTAGTTGATATCGTATTTGTGGCAAAGCCACCATGCATTATTTTTCATACATGTCACTCTTGATTCATTGCACCATCCCGGTACACCGCCAGAGGCATTCATATAGCCATATCTTGTTCTAGTTTCGAGTTGTAGTTCTTATGTTGTAATCAATAGAAGTGTGATGATCATCATTGTTAGAGCATTGCCTAAAGAAAAAAAATAAGAAAGGCCAAAAAGAAAAAAAGAAAGGCCCAAAAAAAGAAAAAAAGAAAAAAGAAAGAAAAAATAAATAAATAAAAAGGGCAATGTTACTATCTCTTTTTCCACACTTGTGCTTCAAAGTAGCACCTTGTTCTTCATGTAGAGAGTCTCATATATTGTGCTTCGAAGTAGCACCATTTTTTTCATATAGTGAGTCTCATAAGTTGTCTTTTTCATACTAGTGGGAATTTTTCATTATAGAACTTGGCTTGTATATTCCTACGATGGGCTTCCTCAAATGCCCTAGGTCTTCATGAGCAAACAAGTTGGATGCACACCCACTAGTTTTATTTTGTTGAGCATTCATTTATAGCTCTAGTGCATCCGTTGCATGGCAATCCCTACACCTCATGTTGACATCAATTGATGGGCATCTCCATAGCCCGTTGATTATCCTCGTCAATGTGAGACTTTGTCCTTTTTTTGTCTTCTCCACACAATCCCCATCATCATATTCTATTCCACCCATAGTGTTATATCCATGGCTCACGCTCATGTATTGCGTGAAGGTTGAAAAAGTTTGAGATTATTTAAGTATGAAACAATTGCTTGGCTTGTCATCGGGGGTATAGAAGCTGGGAACATCTTTGTGTGACGAAAATGAAGCATAGCCTAACTATATGATTTTGTAGGATGAACTTTCTTTTGCCATGTTATTTTGAGAAGACATGATTACTTTGATTAGTATGCTTGAAGTATTACTATTTCTTATGTCAATATGAACTTTTATTTTGTATTCATTTGGATCTGAACATTCATGCCACAATAAAGAAAATTACATTATGAATTATGCTAGGTAGCATTCCACATCAAAAATTCTCTTTTTATCATTTACATACTCGAGGACGAGCAGGAATTAAGCTTGGGGATGCTTGATACGTCTCCAACGTATCTATAATTTTTGATTGTTCCATGCTATTATATTACCTGAGGGAGTCCTGGATTAGGGGGTGTCCGGATAGCCGGACTACTATCATCAGCCGAACTATCATTTGCCGGACTATCATCATCGACCGGACTCCAAGACTATGAAGATAGAAGATTGAAGACTTCACCCGTGTCCGGATGGGACTTTCCTTGGCGTGGAAGGCAAGCTTGGCGATACAGATATGTAGATCTCCTACCATTGTAACCGACTCTATGTAACCCTAGCCCTCTCTGGTGTCTATATAAACCGGATGGCTTTAGTCCGTAGGACAACAATCACAACAACCCTTACAATCATACCATAGGCTAGCTTCTAGGGTTTAGCCTCCTTGATCTCGTGGTAGATCCACTCTTGTAAACATCCACAATATCAATATCAATCAAGCAGGACGTAGGGTTTTACCTCCATCAAGAGGGCCCGAACTTGGGTAAACATCGTGTCCCTTGTCTCCTGTTACCATCCGCCTAGACACACAGTTCGGGACCCCCTACCCGAGATCCGGCGGTTTTGACACCGACATTGGTGCTTTCATTGAGAGTTCCTCTGTGTCGTCACCGATAGGCTTGATGGCCTCTTCAATCAACAACGACGCAGTCCTCGGTGAGACCTTTCTCCCCGGACAGATCTTCGTATTCGGCGGCTCCGCACTGCGGGCCAACTCCCTTGGCCATCTGGAGCAGATCGAAAGCTACGCCCCTGGCCGTCAGGTCAGGTTTGGAAGCTTAAACTTCACGGCCGATATCTGCGGGGACTTTATCCTCGATGGATCTGAGCCACAACCGAGCGTGCCGCGCTGTCACGATGGGCATGACCTAACTCTGCCGCCGGACAGCCCCTTGGAGGCCGCACATGAATCCGCTCCGACTCATAGTCCGGAGCCGATCGCTCGAATCGAGGATGGATGGCTGGACACCACCTCGGGAGCCGCAATTCCTACGACGATGGAGCCGAACACTTACCTTGTCTCACATAAAGCCCATGACTTCGAGGTGCCGGACTCCCTGCCGGACTCCGAACCTCCTGCGCCCCTGCCAGTCGAATCCGATTGGGCGCCGATCATGGAATTCACCGCTGCAGACATCTTTCAGCACTCGCCCTTTGGCGATATCATAAATTCATTGAAGCATCTCTCGCTATCCGGAGAGCCACGGCGAACTCACGGCGGGGCGTGGGACGCGGACGACGAAGAAATTCAGATCCCACCCACCACCCACTTCGTAGCCACCGTCGACGATTTAACCGACGTACTCGACTACGACTCCGAAGACATCGACGGTATGGATGACGATGCCGGAGACTACCAAGAACCAGTTCCTACAGGACACTGGAAGACCACCTCCTCATACGAAATATACATGGTGGACACCCCAAAAGATGGGGACGGTGAAGAAGCAGCGGAGGCCGATTCCTTAAAGAAACAGCCCAAGCGCCGGCGTCGTGGCGCCGCTCTAAATCCGCCATGGCAAGAATGGAGATTCCGCACAGGAGATAATAACACCCAGAAAGTGCGAAGACAACTCCCTCCGGACGATCCAGGGCAGGAGGAGGAGAGGCAAGCCCTCGGGAGAGGCGGCAGATGAAGAGGTCGAGGATGACAATTACTTACCTCCCTCACGAAGGCGAGGCAAGCCTCGCGACATTTAATTCATCGTGCTCGAGGATCCCGTCGAACAAGAGCGTTTTAGGCGCAGGCTAATGGCCACGGCAAACAGCCTAAAGAAAATCAACAACAGACTTCAAGCTGATCAAGACCCTCTTGGCCGACGGATGGACCGAGGTCCTCGCGGCGAAAGTATGAACTCGAAGGCCCCTCCAAAAGTTATCCAAAGCGCAAGTTGCTCCCCAATTAGAGGAGGCAGCATCACCAGCGCTGTCGGCAGACCGACCACCTCGTGGCGCGATAGAGAGGCGTGCAAGCCCTCCACCAAAACCGTACCCGGCATCGCTCTAAAAGCAGGAAGCCACGGGGAACGCGCGGACTTGCGAGATATATTGGAGGACAAGTCAAGACAATCCAGATCTATCTATGGATCACGTGACGCCTAACGACCCACAGCGAATACCGTCGCACGGATACAACTCCGCCGGGCGAACACAGCAGATAACGCTCTCTCGAGCTACGTCGCGATATTGCTCAATCTGAAGCGCCGACACCCACTATGCTTCACGGACGAAGTAATGGATCATCAAATCCTGAAGGGTTCAAACCCGTTAATATCGAATCCCACGATGGCACAACAGACCCAGGGTCCGGATTGAGGATTATCTCCTCCATATACACATGGCCCGGCGGCAATCTTCACGCCATCAAATATCTCCCGCTCAAGCTTAAAGGACCAGCTCGGCATTGGCTTAACAGCCTGCCCGCAGAGTCAATTGGATCTTTGGGAAGACCTGGAAGCCGCATTCCTCGACAACTTCTAGGGCACGATAATGCGACCACGGACGCAGATGACCTAAGCCACATAATCCAGCAGCGAGACGAATCGGCCGAGCAATTCGACACGGTTCTTAACAAAGAAAAATCAAATCGTCGATTGTCCGGATGCGAGGCACTCGCTGCATTCAAACATAACATCCGCGACCGGTGGCTGGCCCGGCACCTAGGATAGGAGAAGCGAAATCCATGGCAGCCCTCACATCCCTCATGACCCGCTTACATGCGGGAGAGGATAGCTGGCTCGCTCGCGATAACAACCTCAAGCAAAAACGCTGGCAGTCCGGGTACCAAGGACCGCAATGGCAGGTTGCGTCGAAACAAAACAAACGCCGCGTGCTGGCGACAACAATGAGGATACGGCAGTCAACGCCGGATTCGAGGCTCTAAACCGTCAGCGGAAGAAGCCACTCAAAAGAACCACCGGGCCCGCCCAATTTGGACCGAATACTCGACGACTCTTGTCAAATACATGGAACCCCGAAAAGCCAGCTAACCATACCAACAGAGATTGTTGGGTATTCAAGCGAGCGAGCAAATTAATCGCCGAGAAACAGTGACAAGGGGCTACAGCGATGACGAGGAAGAGACCCGCCGCCGCACAACAGAGGACAAAAGGATTCCCCTCAAGTTCGGACGGTAAACATGATATACGCAACGCATATTCCCAAGAGGGAGCGAGCGTGCCCTAAGGGCGTATCTGCGATGGAGCCGATCGCCCCAAAATTCAACCCATGGTCCTCTTGCCCAATCACTTTCGATCGAAGAGACCATCCGACTAGTATCCGCCATGGCGGATTCGCGCATTGGTTTTAGACCCAATCGTTGATGGATTTCACCTCACGAGTCGATGACGGCGGCGGAGTATGAACCTGCTTTATCGGGATACGGGCGCAAGATGGGCATAGACCCTTCAAGGATTAAACCTACAGCAGCGACCTTCAAAGGCGGCATACCGGTGTCGAGGCCAATTATGCAGGCTCGATTACATCGAAGTGGTCTTCGGATCCCGGATAATTTCCGAGCGAGAGTTAATCTTCGACATAGTCCCGTTCATGGCGGCTATCACGCTCTGCTTTCGGACGAACGCGTTTACAAAGTTCAGCGCGTGCCGCACACGCATACCTTAAGCTCAAGATGCCAGGCCCTCGTGGAGTCATCACGGTCAATGGAAATACGGGCGCCCTCCGAGCGGAGGAACATACAGCGGCTCTCGCGGCGAAGTATAGAGCAGCCTTTTAAGGCAATTTCGAGTCCGCCGTTAAGCGACCGGACACGACCAAACGTGCCGAGCAACATCAACCAAGACCACGGCACATTCCGTGCCGCAGCGTAGCAATGCGGCCCCAACCCCAGCCCTCGCAAAATTGCAAGACAAACTCTCCACGTACATAATTACGCCTGGAGATACCATGGGCATAGGGGAAGGGCACAACCACAACAGACCAGTGCGGTTCGACCACACGGGGGCTCCCAAGTGTGTCGCTCTTTTTCTTTTATTTTTCTCTTTTTATCCAGAACTCAGTCCGTGGCGAACCTGCCGAACTCATGATGCAACAGCCGGGGAAGGACAAAGGCGCGCGAACACTCAGGTGGTCTCCATCACGAGCATTAAATTTGTTAACATACAACATTCCGCGGCCTACCCTCGAGAGAGCGCCTTTAATTCGCCCAATCCCTTGCTTTCCGCACTATTTGTATCATTCCGCACTGATAGCATATCTTCTCGAATAAAATGCAGCACTTTTTGCCTATAATTGCATTACTTTATATATATATGTTCATTTACGACATGTGGCACCCGTGCATCTTGGTACGGCCGAATACACCAGGGGCTTATGTCCTCCGCTTTATGGTGTGATAAAGTCCGCACACTTTCACAAGTGCGGCACCCCGAACTTATAGCATTATATGAATCAGCTCCGAATCCTGCCTTGGGTCAATAGTTGGGTTTGCCCGGCTCCCATGTTCGGCACCTTACGTTCCGTTCTATCGGCTAAGGTAGCACTGGGAGAACCATTGCGATTGCGCCCCGTTGAGCCGGGTTAACGCCTCAGTGGAGAAAGCTAAAACTGAACGGCACGATAAGGCGAGAGACTGGTCGCTGTTCGAGAGGTCCTTTCGGGTCCTTAAAGACCTACGCCGCTCGAGCGAAGTTCGGATTATGTCCGATGAAGGCGTGGATAGCGCCCCAATTCGTTCTTCCGAATAATAGGGCTTCACGAAATTTAAAATTATAGAATTCTATGGCTAAGTGAGAGTGTTCAAGCACTATAAGTCCGGTTGCCTTGTTCGTTGTGTTGAGCGCCTCCGTAGATGGACCCAAAAATGGGAACAAGAGTGCTCAAGTTTATCCCGAACACCCCAGCACTCGTGGCATGGGGGCTGAAGCCGACGACTTGCCATCTCTCAGATTTAATAAACGGCCGCACAGAAGGTAATATTTTAAATTAAACAAGCGTTGCTTAGCGCATATGAACAAAGTTTTCAGCGCACAGGATAACACATTGCGAATTCACTCAATAATTACATCCCTGGGGCACTCATCCGCAATCTTGCGGGCACCCTTCAGGACAGCCTTATAATAAATTTCGGGCGTACGATGCTCCTTGCCCGCTGGTGGCGCGTCAGTGATCAGCTTCTCCGCATCCAGCTTGCCCCAATGCACCTTTGCGCGGGCAAGGGCCCGACGAGCACCTTCAATACAAGGCGGAGCGCTGATAACCTCCAGCCGAGGGCACGCATCCACCAGCCGTCGCAGACGAGGCGAAGTAGCTCCAGGCATGGCCTCTCCAGCCACACCGGACTATGAGGCCCTTCATGGCCTGCTCGGCCACCTTGTGAAGCTCGACCAGCTGCTTCACTGGTCGCTAGGGGCACCGGATGGCGGCCTCAACATCTCGAGACCGAAGACCTTCTCCGTTGAGCTCCCTCCTCGGCTCGGTAGAATGCGGCGACATCGAGACACGCGCTGAGGCAGATCTGCAAACGCATACGAGAGCTCGAATCCGGGTAAGTAACACGTAATTTACATTCACATGCTTGCTTTGCATGAAAAATGCCTTACCGCCGCTATCTTCTTCATCAATTCAACCTCTGAAGGGACTTATGGGTCTCGGCCTTGGCGTTTTGGCACTTTCGAGGCGAGGCAAGCTCGGACTCTCGAGTCTTTGAGTCACGCCCAAATTCTCATGCTTTTCCATGAGAGCACGGAGCTCTTGCTGAACCACCGCCACTCGCGCCTCTTCCTTTTCTTGCTCTGCCCGTTCCGTGCCCGCATTGCGTTCAGCTGCAGACACGGCCTCCTTGAGGTTGCCACCTCGTTCGTGGCCCTGCAGACTCCATGTTATCCTTGTTATTTTTGTCGCAACCTAAATCCTTTTCTCAGAAGGTACAAATTCAAAGTGGTGTTACTCACCTTCTTTGTCTTGAGCTGCTTCTGGCGCGCCGAACTCTTGCCGGACCGCTCGAGCTCCTGCTTCAACGCACCGACCTCCATGATAAGTGCGACAGAGGTCAGCAGCGCAGCCTGCAACCCATATTGACATAATTTTTAGCAACCTGCGTATATCTTTTTTAAGATCCTCGGTCCGGCTTTTCTTTCCGAACACCGAACCGAGCATCGAGAACTACTGTCTATGCGGTATTACATTGCATATTTTAACTTCTTACCTCAAAGCCCGATAGAAGGCTATTGCAGGCTTCGGTCAGCCCGCTTTTGGCGAAGCTGCACCTTTGAATCACCGCACTCATAATAGTGCGGTGTTCTTCTCGATGGAAGCGCTCTGCAGCGCCTCAACAAATTGCCCGGCGCCCCGGTTGGACGGAAGCCGCGGCGTCACGGTCTTGCCTTCGATCGAAGGGGGCGCTGCGGACTCCGGAACCACTGCGGGTTCTGTTTTAGAGTCGGCGCAAAGTCCGGAGGGCGCCTTGTGGCGCCCGGGCCTCCCCGATGGGTCCTTCGGGATCCCACCTCGGCGCCCTCGGCGTCGCGAGGTGGGCGGTCGGGATGGAGTCTACATCCGGCGAAGCCAGCGACCCGCTTCGATGAAGCGGGAGATCATCACCGGCGGACTACAGGCGGTATGCGGCATTAGAATGACACTATGTGACGCAGAAACAGAAATTATAAATCATTCAGGAATCCAGATACTTACGATCTCGCCGGAGGCCTGGCCCTTGAAGGCCATTCTTCCTCGCCAACGTTGATGTTGGCAGAGCTGTCTGGGGGAATAGTCCTTCCCCTCTTGGACCCTCCGGCCTCCCCAGTTGGGGAAGCCTTCCTCTTCCTCTCTCCCTCCTCTCGGAGAGAGTCCTCTTCCTCCTCCTCATTTTCGGGGGAGGAGTCAGCCCCGGAGTCGTCGGACACCTGAAAACGGGCACTCTTTCGAGCACCCGTGGCCTCCTTCTTGGCCTTCTTCTCCGGCACCACGTGCGGTGCGGAACCAGCAGCCTCGCTAGACGCGGCGTCTCTTGGATTTTCGGCATAGGAGCCGGATAGGTAATCTGCTCCGCCTTCTTCATCCAGTCTGTCAAAGGAAAAGGGAAATTAAAACCGCATAGAGTCAAACTATGGAAAACAAGTGTCCCGTAAAGGGTAGAATCACTTACCTCGTCGGCTGGCGCTGCGAGCTAAATCGCGATCTTGATCGCGGATGCGAAACCGGCACCCTTGAACAGCACCTTCCAGCGCCGCCAGCGTTGTGTCGAAGAGCTTGTTCAGCGCTGGTGCTGTTCGGATCGAACTCCATAGATTGAATGCCGCTCTTGGCATGGGAGAATCCGCGAACGAGCATGACTGGACCACGTTAACCAGCCCGAGCTTCTTCACCGGCTTCTTGATACAGCTTGGAGTCCCGTCGGCTCCTTCAAACTGCCCCACAGCAAGCCCTTCTCTTTCCGGGAGGTGAGCTGCGTGGGGATACCAGATTAAACTCGGGGCCGCCGCCCATTTAGGGTCGCACGGCTCGGTGATGTAGAACCACCCGATTGCCACCCTTGACGGATTCCACGAAGGCCCCTTGAAGCAAAGGGCGTTGGGCATCTTGCCCAACATGGCGCCTCCGCACTCCGCTTGAATGCCCTTCACTACCTTCGGCTTGACATTGAAGGTCTTGAGCCACAAGCCGAAGTGGGGCTGGATGCAGAGGAAGGCCTCGCACACGACGATAAATGCCGAGATGTTGAGGATGAAGTTGGCGCCGGATCATGGAAATCAGGCCGTAGTAGAACATGAGCCCCGGACAAGGGGTGAAGTGGAAAGCCCAGTCCGCGGAGGAAGTGGGAAAGAAAGACAACCCTCTCATGGGGCATGGGGGTGGGGATGAGCTGCCCCTCGTCGGGCAGCCGGTGCGCGATGTCGCCGGAAAGGTATCCGGCGCCGCGCAGTTTGGTGATTTGCTCCTCCTTAACGGTGGAGGCCAACCATTTACCTCCCGCCCGGACATGGTCGGAGAAGGTTGAGACGAGATCTGCGAACTTGGGCGCTGGAGCTCGAGAGCGCGGAGATGGATAAGCAAAGGAGGAAGAAGGCGTAGGTGAGAAGGTGAATCCTTATCCCTTATATGGGCGGGCGAAGTCTTACGCGTCCCCCACCGGCCTGGTAAAACTCGCTTATCTCCCAAGCGTCACCATCAATGACGCGGTTGGGTTACCCATGCCCGTATTGATGAGAATCCCGGATTAAGGGGAAACACGATCTCTGCTTCAACAAGATGTGCCAAGGAAACCGCTTCGCTAAATGCGCTGAGGTGGTAAAGTAAAAAACAATTCGAGTAATGGCTTGGTAGTGGTGTGACGTCATGCCACGGAAAACGTCAGCAGATTGAACTTGTTTTTATATTATTATTCTCTCTACGGTGGAATGTGGAATTTATTTTGCAGAGCCGGACACTATCCTGGTGTTCCCAATCTTCTATCATTTGGAGGAGGAACCCGCCTTGCAATGCCAAGCAATATACACGCCGGACTTATCGTCATTGAAGCCTGGTTCAGGGGCTCTTGAGGAGTCTGGATTAGGGGTGTCCGGATAGCGGACTACCATCATCGGCCGAACTATCATTTGCCGGACTATCATCATCGACCGGACTCCAAGACTATGAAGATAGAAGATTGAAGACTTCACCCCGTGTCCGGATGGGACTTTCCTTGGCGTGGAAGGCAAGCTTGGCGACACGGATATGTAGATCTCCTACCATTGTAACCGACTCTATGTAACCCTAGCCCTCTCCAGTGTCTATATAAACCGGATGGCTTTAGTCCGTAGGACAACAATCACAACAACCCTTACAATCATACCGTAGGCTAGCTTCTAGGGTTTAGCCTCCTTGATCTCGTGGTAGATCCACTCTTGTAAACATCCAAAATATCAATATCAATCAAGCAGGACGTAGGGTTTTACCTCCATCAAGAGGGCCCAAACCTGGGTAAACATCGTGTCCCTTGTCTCCTGTTACCATCCGCCTAGACGCACAGTTCGGGACCCCCTACCCGAGATCCGCCGGTTTTGACACCGACATTCCCCCTTTTGGATGTTTATGGGCTTTATTTTACACATTTATATCATTTTTGGGACTAACCTACTAACCGGAGGCCCAGCCCGTATTGCTGTTTTTTTTGCCTATTTCAGTATTTCGAAGAAAAGGAATATCAAACGGAGTCCAAACGGAATGAAACCTTCGGGAACGTGATTTTTGGAACGAACGTGATCCAGAGGACTTGGAGTGCAAGTCAAGAAGCTTCCGAGGAAGCCACGAGATAGGAGGCCGCCACCCCCCCCCCCTATAGGGCGTGCCCCCTGTCTCGTGGGCCCCTCGGGCGGCCACCGACATACTTCTTCTTCCTATATATACCTACGTACCCCGAAAACATCCAAGGGCACCATGAAACAAAATTTCCACCGCCGTAACCTTCTGTATCCGTGAGATCCCATCTTGGAGCCTTTGCCGGCACTCTGCCGGAGGGGGAATCAAGCACGAAGGGCCTCTACATCAATATCCTTGCCCCTCCGATGAATTGTGAGTAGTTTACCACAGACCTACGGGTCCATAGTTATTAGCTAGATGGCTTCTTCTCTCTTTCTGGATCTCAATACAATGTTCTCCCCCTCTCTTGTGGAGATCTATTTGATGTAAACTCTTTTTGCGGTGTCTTTGTCGAGATCCGATGAATTGTGGGTTTATGATCAAGTTTATCTATGAATAATATTTGAATCTTCTCTGAACTCTTTTATGTATGATTAAGTTATCTTTGCAAGTCTCTTCGAATTATCAGTTTGGTTTGGCCTACTAGATTGGTCTTTCTTGCCATGGGAGAAGTGCTTAGCTTTGGGTTCAATCTTGCGGTGTCCTTACCAAAGGATGTAAAGGGTTGCAAGGCACGTGTTGTATTGTTGCCATCGAGGATAACAAGATGGGGTTTATATCATATTGCATGATTTTATCCTCTACATCATGTCATCTTGCTTAATGCGTTACTCTGTTCTTATGAACTTAATACGCTAGATGCATCTTTGGATAGCGGTCGATGTGTGGAGTAATAGTAGTAGCAAAGGCAGAGTCGGTCTACTTGTTATGGACGTGATGCCTATATACATGATCATGCCTAGATAATCTCATAACTATGCGCTTTTCTATCAATTGCTCGACAATAATTTGTTCACCCACCGTAATACTTATGCTATCGGAGAGAAGCCACTAGTGAAACCTATGGCCCCGGGTCTATCTCTTATCATATTTGCTTTCAATCTACTTTTATTTGCATCTTTACTTTTTGCATCTATATTATAAAATACCAAAAATATATTTATCTTATCATACTATCTCTATTAGATCTCACTTTACGCAAGTGACCGTGAAGGATTGACAACCCCTTTATTGCGTTGGTTGCGAGTTCTCGCTTGTTTGTGTAGGTGCGTGGGACTTTTGAGAAGCCTCCTCATTGGATTGATACCTTGGTTCTCAAAACTGAGGCAAATACTTACGCTACACTTGCTGCATCACCCTCTCCTCTTCGAGGAAAACCAACGCAAGCTCAAGACGTAGAAGATATACATGACCAGGATCGTATGTCTGCATGGAGTTCCGAGGAGCATTGTATCAGATAGAGGAACCCAGTTTACCTCAAAGTTCTGGAATCAGTTGGACGGAACTTTGGGAACCAGACTAAATGCAGTACAACTTTTCATCCATGAGCAGATGGGATGACCGAGAAGTCAATCAGATTTTGGAGGATATGCTGAGAGCTTGTGCGCTAGATTATGGATCTAGTTGGGACGACAATTTGCCGTATGCAGAGTTCTCTTACAACAACAGTTATCAATCCAGCTTGAAGATGGCCCCTTTTGAAGCTCTGTACGGAAGGAGGTGCAGGACACCGTTGTTGTGGGACGAAGTTGGAGACCGCTAGTTGTTTGGGCCAGATTGGATTAAGAAGTCTGAACAGAAAGTGAAGTTGATTCGCGATAGGCTCAAGGTAGCCCAGTCTAGGCAGAAGAGCTATGTAGATTCTAAACGCAAGGAGACCGTTTACGAAGTCGGAGACAGAGTTTATCTTCGTGTATCCCCGCTTCGATGAGTTAAGCGCTTTGGAGTTAAGGGAAAATTAGCGCCACGTTTTGTGGGACCATACAAAGTTTTGGAACGTATGGGAGAAGTTGCTTACAAGTTGGAGTTGCCCGAAGGATTGTCAGGAGTTCACGATGTGTTCCACGTTTCCCAGTTGAAGAAGTGCCACGCAGAGATGGCTGATATACCGCTAAGAGATACAGTGCCGCTGGAAGCGATTCAGTTGGATAGTGATTTGACCTACGAGGAGAAACCAGTCAAGATTCTCGAATATGCCAGCCGAGTCACCCGCAACAAGGTTATCAGGTTTTGTAAAGTTCAGTGGAGCCACCACACCGAGGATGAAGCCACCTGGGAGCGAGAGGAAGATTTGCTGAAGGACCACCCTCACCTATTTTCTAGCCAACCCGAATCTCGAGGGCGAGATTCATCTTAAGGGGGGTAGGTTTCTAAAATCCCAAATTTTCAATTTGGAATGTTATACATTAGATCATCATTGCATATCATATTTTATTGCATTTTGGCCTGATCCTAGAAATTTCACGCAACTCAAGGACCCATGGAGAGAGTTGGGGATTTCGTTATTTTCATATTTGAGTTTTCTCAAATTTTGAAAATAGGATCATTTGATTTTATTTATTTTATCTTCAGTTACTCCAATTATAAAAATAAGAGAGAGGGAATAAAATGACTTTCCCAAAAATAAAGGAATATTGAGGATTTAATAAAAAAATCAAATAAGATTTTATTTTGGAGTTTTTCGCTATTTTATTTGAATTTAGGAAAAATGCGTGTTTTTCAAAATTGCATTTAGGCCCCAAATAAACGTTTATCTTGTCCGGCTTGATTTTAGAAGTCGGGGAAAATTTATTTCGGGATTTTTGGAGTCCGTTTAGTATTTCTTTTATTTGTTTTTCTGCGCGGAATAATAAAAAAAACACGTGAACCGACTTTGGGCCGTAATCGGCCAGGACTCCGCCCGGCCAGGCCTTTATAAGGCGCGCCCCCGAGCCCACCCGAGCCCAAGCCAACCCCGCCGCCGAACCCTAACCCTAGCCTCGCCCGGCCGCCGCCGCCGCCGGATCGCCGCCCGCCCGCCGCCCGACGCGCCGACGCCCGACCCGCCGCCGCGGACCCGCCGCCGCCGATCGCCGCCGAACACTGCCGCCGCCCTCGCCGCCGGACCTGCCGTCGCCACCGCCGCCCCTCGCCGACGTAGCCACCGGCCCGCCGTCGGCGGTTTTCCTCGAGAAAACCGTTCGGTTTTCTGTCCGGTTTTTAGTTCGGTTTAAAAAAAATCTAGATCTGTTTTTTTTCAGTTTAGATTATTTAGCGGATGTTCGTCTGTACGTTCGTTTTAACGAACGGTTTTCACCGTTTAGCCGCAAACAGCGAACGTCCGTTCATTAGCCAGTTCGTCGTTTTTCTTTTTCTCGGATTTTCCGCGATTATTTCTGATCCGATTTTCGTTTTAGTATAACTTTTCGCTCGTTTATCGGAATCAGGTGATTCAAGCGCGTAGAGTTTTGTCTCGAAACCCTATTTCCGTTTAACCAACTCAAACAAGTTTTTGCTTCTATAAAATTTGACTTAGATCCAGATTAGTAAACGAAGCTTGTTTCTTTCGCCGTTTGTTTTTCGTCGCTTCGTTTGATTTGATTCTTTTTGCAAACCAGAGTTCTTAAGTTGAATTTTCTGTTTAGATCTCTTATTTGAGTTTTACCTGTGCATTAGATGAGTGCTTATTGTATGCTTGTTTGTTTGTGATAGTGTACCCGGAGTGCGCCGCTTGCTACTTTGAATCTCTACGTTTCACGGATCATCAGCAAGGCAAGTAACACTTTGATCATATCCCTTTCATACCCAGTTTTTATGCATTATATCAACCCTCAAACATTGCATGATTAGGATCTAATTAAATTGTGGGTTTTGGAAAGTAGATGAGGTAGTACCGATTACCTGTTTATTATCAAACCCTTGGGAGTTACTTCTACGTTTGCTTATATTGCCATGCTATGCTAGTAGACGTGGATTGGGTGAGTGTATCCATGACAGATGTGAGATTGTTATTTAATGGTTTACTTAAGGTGGCAACTTTAATACACATCTGGGTGGATTGAGGCACTTGGGTATTCCAGCGATTGCCTGTTTTTCTTTATGGACCGCCACCCAGGCTCAAAGGGATCATGAGATTTTTCATGCTAGAAACTTCCGTGTGCAGCCACAAGCTACTATGGGCTCTAGCATAGTTGATTAAGTCATGTGAACTCTTACCGTGGTAGACTAGCAGATGTAGGGGAAAGTAGGTGTAACGGTCTACCCGATCGTAAGGTGCTAGCGCTTCTGAAAGACTATGTCTCGGTCATCCGTTTCTCAAACACCATGTAGTGCGAGAATCCCAGCGGATGAGAACGAGTCTTAATGGGGAAAAGTCATAAACCTCTGCAGAGTGTATAAACTAATCATGGTTAGCCGTGTCCCCGGTTATGGACATCTTGAGTATCTAGTACTTGGATTATCATGTGAATCTCATCATGTTGCTTTAATTAATATTGTTGGGTTTAAAGATGATGTTTAATTGGGATTGAGAATGCTGTCAACCATTCTCAATGTTTAACAACCACCATGATAGTTAAATAACATTTATTCCTTTGTAGTAGGGAAAAATTAGCTTTACGCAAAACTGTAACCATAGAGCTTTCCACCAGCCATGTATGCATGTAGTATAGCCTATTTCTGCTCATTACTCTCTATGTGTTACATTGCCAGCATATTCCATGTGCTGGCCCGTTTTCGGGCTGCAACGTTTCATGTTGCAGACTTTTCAGACGACGAGTAAGGTGGCTTTAGGTCGTGGTTCTATACTCAGTGATGCCGTTGGAGTTGATGGACTCACTTATCTTCCAAGCCTTCCGCTGTTATCGTTATTAGATGGCCTTAAGCCATATTTATTGTAATAAGTTCTCTTTTGAGACATTCGATGTAATAAGTGTGTGATTGCTACTCTGTTATAAATCCTTCAAATCTTGTGCGTGTCGGCATTCTTGATCGAGGATGACAACGATGTCTGAGATCGAGACCGTTTGAGGTTTGGTCGCTATAGTGGGTGTGCATCCAACTTGCTTGCTCACGAAGACCTCGGGCATTTGAGGAAGCCCGTCATTGGAATATACAAGCCAAGTTCTATAATGAAATTTCCCACTAGTATATGAAAGTGACAAAATGAGAGACTCTCTATTATGAAGATCACGGTGCTACTTTGAAGCACAAGTGTGGTAAAAGGATAGTAACATTGTCCCTTCTCTCTTTTTCTCTCATTTTTTTATTTGGGCCTTTTTTATGGCTTCTTTTTCTTAGTCTGGAGTCTCATCCCGACTTGTGGGGCAATCATAGTCTCCATCATCCTTTCCTCACTTGGGACAATGCTCTAATAATGATGATCATCACACTTTTATTTACTTGCAACTCATGAATTACAACTCAATACTTAGAACAAAATATGACTCTATATGAATGCCTCCGGCGGTGTACCGGAATATGCAATGAATCAAGAGTGACATGTACGAAAGGATTATGAATGGTGGCTTTGCCACAAATACTATGTCAACTACATGATCATGCAAAGCAATATGACAATAATGGAGCGTGTCATGTTGAATGAAACGGTGGAAAGTTGCATGGCAATATATCTCGGAATGGCTATGGAAATGCCATAATAGGTAGGTATGGTGGCTGTTTTGAGGAAGATATAAGGAGGTTTATGTGTGATAGAGCGTATCATATCACGGGGTTTGGATGCACCGGCGAAGTTTGCACCAACTCTCAAGGTGAGAAAGGGCAATGCGCGGTACCAAAGAGGCTAGAAAATTGTGGAAATGTAAGTGTGTGTATAATCCATGGACTCACATTAGTCATAAAGAACTCATATACTTATTGCAAAAATTCATTAGCCCTCGAAGCAAATTACTACTACCCATGCTCCTAGGGGAAGGGTTGGTAGGAGTTAACCATCGCGCGATCCCGACCGCCACACAAAGGAAGACAATCAACAAACACTTCATGCTCCGACTTCGTTACATAACGGTTCACCATACGTGCATGCTACGGGAATCACAAACTCCAACATATGTATTTTTCAATTCCACAATTACTCAACTAGCATAACTATGATATTACCACCTTTATATCTCAAAACAATTATCAAGCATCAAATTTCTCCTGATATTAATTAAAGCAAATTGCCATGCTATTTTAAGTCTCTCAAAATAATATAAGTGAAGCATGAGAGATCAATGGTTTCTATAAAACAAATCCACCACCGTTCTCTAAAAGATATAAGTGAAGCACTAGAGCAAAACTATATAACTCAAAAGATATAAGTGAAGCACATAGAGTATTCTAATAATTTCCGAATCATGTGTGTGTCTCTAAAAAGGTGTTTACAGCAAGGATTATTGTGGTAAACTAACAAATAAAGACTCAAATAGTACAAGACGCTCCAAGCAAAACACATATCATGTGGTGAATAAAAATATAGCTCCAAGTAAAGTTACCGATGGAAGTAGACGAAAGAGGGGATGCCTTCCGGGGCATCCCCAAGCTTTGGCTTTTAGGTGTCCTTAGATTATCTTGGGGTACCTTGGTCATACCCAAGCTTAGGCTCTTTCCACTCCTTGTCCCATAATCCATCAAATCTTTCACCCAAAACCTAAAAACTTCACAACACAAAACTCAGCAGAAAATCTCGTGAGCTCCGTTAGCGAAAGAAAACAAAACACCACTTCAAGGTACTGTAATGAACTCATTATTTATTTATATTGGTGTTAAACCTACTGTATTACTACTTCTCTATGGTTTATAAACTCTTTTACTAGCCATAGATTCATCAAAATAAGCAAACAACACACGAAAAACAGAATCTGTCAAAAACAGAACAGTCTGTAGTAATCTGTAACTAACGCAAACTTCTGGAACTCCAACAATTCAGCAAAAATAGGACGTCCTAGAAAATTTGTTTGTTGATCAGAAGCAATTAGAATCAATATTTTATCACGTTCTGGTGATTTTTAACAATTATTTTCGTGAACAGAAAGTTTCTGGAATTTTCAGCAAGATCAAATAACTATCATCCAAGAAGATCCTATAGGTTAAACTTGGCACAAACACTAATTAAAACATAAAAACACATCTAACCAGAGGCTATATCAAATATTTATTCCTAAACATAAGCAAAAAGCAAAAAACTAAAAATAAAATTGGGTTGCCTCCCAACAAGCGCTATCGTTTAACGCCCCTAGCTAGGCATAAAAGCAAGGATAGATCTAGGTATTGCCATCTTTGGTAGGCAATCCATAAGTGGCTCTCATGATAGATTCATATGGTAAATTTATTTTCTTTCTAGCGAAGTGTTCCATGCCTTTCCTTATCGGAAATTGGAATCTAATATTCCCTTCTTTCATATCAATAATTGCACCAATCGTTCTAAGGAAAGGTCTACCAAGAATAATAGGACATGAAGGATTGCAATCTATATCAAGAACAATAAAATCTACGGGCACATAGTTCCTATTTGCAACAATAAGAACATCATTAATTCTTCCCATAGGCTTTTTAATAGTGGAATCCGCAAGGTGCAAGTTTAGAGAACAATCATCAAAATCACGAAAACCTAGCTAATCGCACAAAGTCTTTGGAATCGTAGAAACACTAGCACCCAAATCACACAAAGCATAACATTCATGATCTTTAATTTTTATATTAATAGTAGGTTCCCATTCATCATAAAGTTTTCTAGGGATAGAAACTTCCAACTCAAGTTTTTCTTCATAAGATTGCATCAAAGCATCAACGATATGTTTGGTAAAGGCTTTATTTTGACTATAAGCATGAGGAGAATTTAGCACGGATTGCAACAAGGAAATACAATCTATCAAAGAGCAATTATCATAATTAAATTCCTTGAAATCCAAAATAGTGGGTTCATTAATATCTTATGTTTTGATCTCTTCAATCCCACTTTTATCAATTTTAGCATCAAGATCTAAAAACTCTGAATTTTTGGAACCCCTTCTAGGTAAAGGTAGATCATATTCAGTCCCATCATTATCAAGATTCATATTGCACAACAAAGATTTAATAGGGGACACATCAATAACCTTTAGATCTTCATCTTTATTTTCATAGAAACTGGAAGAACACACTTTTACAAAGCAATCTTTCTTAGCACGCATCCTAGCGGTTCTTTCTTTGCACTCATCAATGGAAATTCTCATCGCTTTTAGAGACTCATTGATATCATGCTTAGGTGGAATAGATCTAAGTTTCAAAGAATCAACATCAAGAGAAATTCTATCAATGTTCCTAGCCAATTCATCAACTTTAAGCAATTTTTCTTCAAGCAAAGCATTGAAATTCTTTTGCGAATGCATAAATTCTTTAACACTAGTCTCAAATTCAGAAGGCATCTTATTATTTCCATAAGAATTGTTGTAGGAAATACCATAATAATTAGAGGAATTACTAGGATAAGGCTTAGGATTAAAGTTTCCTCTATATGCGTTGTTACCAAAATTATCCCTACCAACAAAATTCACATCCATAGATTCATTATAATTCTCAATCAAAGTAGACAAAGGCATATCATTAGGATCAGAAGAAACACTCTTAGTAGCAAATAATTTCATAAGTTCATCCATCTTTTCACTTAAAACATTAATTTCTTCTATTGCATGCACTTTTTTATTAGTAGATCTTTCAGTGTGCCATTGAGAATAATTAACCATAATATTATCTAGGAGTTTAGTAGCTTCTCCTAAAGTGATTTCCATAAAAGTGCCTCCCGCGACCGAATCTAAAAGATTTCTAGAAGCAAAATTCAATCCGGCATAATTTTTTTGTATAATCATCCACAAATTCAAACCATATGTAGGGCAATTACGTATCATTAATTTCATCCTCTCCCAAGCTTGTGCAACATGTTCATGATCAAGTTGCTTAAAATTCATAATATCGTTTCTAAGAGAGATGATCTTAGCGGGAGGAAAATACTTAGAGATAAAAGCATCTTTGCACTTATTCCAAGAATCAATACTATTTTTAGGCAAAGATGAAAACCAAGCTTTAGCATGATCTCTAAGCGAAAAAGGAAATAGCTTCAATTTAACAATATCATTATCCACATCTTTCTTCTTTTGCATATCACGCAAATCAACGAAGCTATTTAGATGGGTAGCGGCATCTTCACTAGGAAGGCCGGCGAATTGATCTTTCATGACAAGATTCAACAAAGCAGTATTGATTTCGCAAGATTCAGTATCGGTAAGAGGAGCAATCAGAGTGCTAAGGAAATCATTGTTGTTGGTATTGGTGAAGTCACACAATTTGGTATTATCTTGAGCCATCGTGACAAGCAAGCAATCCAACACACGAACAAACAAGAGACGGGCAAAAAGAGGCAAAAAGAAAAGAGAGGGCGAATAAAACGGCAAGGGTGAAGTGGGGGAGAGGTAAACGAGAGGCAAATGGCAAATAATGTAATGCGGGAGATAAGGGTTTGTGATGGGTACTTGGTATGTTGACTTTTGCGAAAACCTCCCCGGCAACGGCGCTAGAAATCCTTCTTGCTACCTCTTGAGCACTGCGTTGGTTTTCCCTTGAAGAGGAAAGGGTGATGCAGCAAAGTAGCGTAAGTATTTCCCTCAGTTTTTGAGAACCAAGGTATCAATCCAGTAGGAGGCCACACACAAGTCCCTCGCACCTACACAAACAAATAAATCCTCGCAACCAACGCAATAAAGGGGTTGTCAATCCCTTCACGGTCACTTACGAGAGTGAGATCTGATAGATATGATAAGATAATATTTTTGGTATTTTTATGATAAAGATGCAAAGTAAAATAAAAGGCAATAAAAATAACTAAGTGTTGGAAGATTAATATGATAGAAAATAGACCCGGGGGCCATAGGTTTCACTAGTGGCTTCTCTCAAGAGCATAAGTATTTACGGTGGGTGAACAAATTACTGTTGAGCAGTTGACAGAATTGAGCATAGTTATGAGAATATCTAGGTATGATCATGTATATAGGAATCACGTCCGAGACAAGTAGACCGACTCCTGCCTGCATCTACTACTATTACTCCACACATCGACCGCTATCCAGCATGCATCTAGAGTATTAAGTTCATAAGAACAGAGTAACGCTTTAAGCAAGATGACATGATGTAGAGGGATAAACTCATGCAATATGATATAAACCCCATCTTGTTATCCTCGATGGCAACAATACAATCGTGCCTTGCTGCCCCTCATCCTTTGGGAAAGGACACCGCAAGATTGAACCCAAAGCTAAGCATTTCTCCCATTGCAAGAAAGATCAATCTAGTAGGCCAAACCAAATTGATAATTCGAAGAGACTTGCAAAGATAACCAATCATACATAAAAGAATTCAGAGAAGATTCAAATATGGTTCATAGATAAACTTGATCATAAACCCACAATTCATCGGTCTCAACAAACACACCGCAAAACAAGATTACATCGAATAGATCTCCAGGTAAACTACTCACACATCATCGGAGAGGCTATGGTGTTGATGTAGAAGCCCTCCATGATCGATGCCCCCTCCGGCGGAGCTCCGAAACGGGCCCCAAGATGGGATCTCACAAGTCTGAGAAGGTTGCGGCGGTGGAATTAGGTTTTGGCTCAGATCTGGTAGGTTGAAGTGCGTAGGTATATATAGGAGGAAGGAGTACATCGGTGGAGCAACAGGGGGCCCACGAGGGTGGAGGCGCGCTGGGGGGGTAGGCGCGCCCCCTACCTCGTGCCCTCCTGGTTGATGTATAGGGTCCAAGTCCTCTGGATCACGTTTGTTCCGAAAATCACGTTCCCGAAGGTTTCATTCCGTTTGGACTCCGTTTGATATTCTTTTTTGCGAAACTCTGAAATAGGCAAAAACAACAATTACAGGCTGGGCCTCCGGTTAATAGGTTAGTCCCAAAAATAATATAAAAGTGTATAATAAAGCCCAATAATGTCCAAAACAGAATATAATATAGCATGGAACAATAAAAAATTATAGATATGTTGGAGACGTATCAGCAAGGTTGTCATTTCTCATGATCTCACGATCGAGAAGGTCATGCTTGTTGAGTCCCTTACATACAATTTACTTTCCGTTCATCAACTTGCACTCATGGGCTTTTCCACTTTCTTTGATGTTGATACCAGGGCCCTCTTGTGGAGCAAGACTCTTAAAGTAGCCTTTGTTGGGCATGTCGAGAACGGTCTCTATGTGATTAACTTTTCGGAGCGACCCACTAAGACCGCGACATGCCTAATGTCTAAAGTTGATGTGGGATGGCTTTGGCATCGCCGTTTGGCCCATGTCAATATGAGATCTTTGCAAAGTCTTCTCAAGGGGGACCATGTCCGTGGACTAACAAATGTTAGTTTTGCTAAAGATCGTGCTTGCAGTGCTTGTATCGAAGGAAAGCTTCATGAAAAGGCTCACCCTCCCATGACTATCTTCTACTCGAAGAGGCCTTTGGAGCTCCTTCACTTGGATCTCTTTGGGCCTCCATCCTTTGATAGTCTTGGGGGTAGAAAGTATTGCTTGGTGATTGTGGATGATTATTCAAGATACACTTGGGTATACTTCATCAAGAGGAAGAGCGAGACCCAACAAACCGTCATTGACTTTGCAAATGAAGCCCAACGACAACACAATGCAAAGATTTTGACAATAAGAAGCGACAACGGCACTGAGTTCAAGAACTACTCCTTGGATGAGTTTCTTAGTGATGAGGGGATTAAGCATCAATATTCCGCACCATACACCCCTCAACAAAATGGTGTAGCGGAGAGGAAGAACCGGACTTTGATGGATGCGGCAAGGACCATGATGGCGGAGTTCAAGTCTCCATACAACTTTGGGACGAAGCCATCAACACCGCATGTCATCCATCCAATCGGCTCTATCTCCGCAAAGGCTTGAACAAGACTCCATATGAGATTCTCACCGGTAACAAGCCCAACATCAAGTACTTCCGGGTGTTCAGGTGTAAGTGTTTCATTCTCAAGAAAGGTGTTCGGTTGTCTAAATTTGAGGCTAGAGCTTATGAGGGCATATTTGTTGGTTATGCTACAAACTCTCATGCTTGCCGTGTCCTCAATAAGTCCACGGGACTTATTGAGACGTGTAATGTGGAGTTTGATGAGAATAACGGCTCCCAAGTGGAGCAAAGTGGCACTTGTGATGTAGGTGATGAAATTCCTCCCGAATCCATAAGAAGAATGGGAGTTGGTTTTATCCTACCCATTGAGGAACCCCTTGTGGCCGAAGGAGAAGGACAATGCTCCACTCAAGTGGAGCCATCACCAACCCAAGGCCCACACGCTTCCGAAGAACAAAGTGAAGGCCCTCAACCTCATGAACAAGACCAAGGGCAAGACCTATCTCAAGACGGTGTCGTATCTCCAAGTGATGACCAAGGTCAAGTTCTCTCATCCGAGCAAGTTCAAGATCAAGAGCAACCTCAAGATTAAGAACAAGCTCAAGACGACGCTCAAGATGATCAAGTGACCGCTCCTCAACTCACCCCCGAGGAGGAATTGGAGCGTCGTGTCACCAAGATCGCTTCCAAGCTCACAAGCAAGGGCCATCTCATGAAAAATGTGCTTGGAAGCATTCGAAAGGGGGCAAGCACTCATAGACAATTGGCAAACTATTGTGAACATCACGCGTTTGTCTCTTGTGTTGAACCCCAAAAGGTCTATGAGGCGCTCGAAGATTCGGATTGGCTCAATGCCATGCATGAAGAACTCAACAACTTCGAGTACAACAAGGTGTGGAGATTGGTGCCAAGGCCAACGGGGAACCATAATGTCATTGGAACCAAGTGGATATTCAAGAACAAGCAAGATGCTCATGGAATTATCATTCGCAACAAGGCCCGGTTGGTAGCACAGGGCTACTACCAAGTCAAGGGTATCGAATACGGTGAAACGTTTGCTCCGTTGCTCGCCTTGAATCCATTCGCATGTTGATAGCTTATGCTTCTCATCATAAATTTAAGTTGCAACAAATGAATGTGAAGAGTTCTTTTCTTAATGGTCCTATTAATGAGTTGGTGTATGTAAAGCAACCCCCCGGGTTCGAGGACCCCTACTTCCCGGATCATGTGTATCAACTTGATAAGGCACTCTATGGCCTTAAACAAGCCCCACGTGCGTGGTATGACCACCTTACTGAGTTGTTGCAAGATCATGGATTTGAAGTTGGGAAAATCGACCCCACTCTTTTTACTAAGAAGGTCAAAGGGGTGTTGTTTGTTTGCCAACTATATGTTGATGATATTATCTTTGGTTCCCCTAACAAAGCTTTCAATGAGGAATTTGCCGCTCTCATGACCTCAAAGTTCAAGATGTCTTCGATGGGAGAGTTGAAGTTCTTTCTCGGGTTTGAAGTCAAGCAAAGAAGAGAAGGAACCTTCATCAACCAAGCCAAATATACTCAAGACATGCTCAAGAGGTTCAAGCTAAGTGATGTCAAGCTGGCCTCCACTCCCATGCCCGTCAAATGCCAACTTGACATCGATCCCAATGGTAAAGCGGTGGATCAAAAGGTATATCGTTCCATGATTGGCTCCTTGCTTTACCTTTGTGCATCTAGGCCGGATATCATGTTGAGTGTGGGAATTTGTGCACGAGCCACTTTGTGGCGGTCAAGCGAATCTTTTGATATTTGGCTCATACCCCAAACTTTGGCTTATGGTACCCAAGAGGAGCAAACTTCAAGCTTGTAGGTTATTCGGACTCCGATTGAGCGGGAGACAAAGTGGATAGGAAGTCCACTTCCGGAGGGTGCCAATTTCTTGGTTGCTCTTTGGTGAGTTGGACTTCCAAGAAGGAAAGTTGTGCGTCTCTCGTCCACCGAAGCAGAGTATGTGGCCGCTGGCAGTTGTTGTGCACAACTTCTTTGGATGAGGCAAACTTTAAAGGATTACGGTGTCATTTGTGACAAAGTGCCTCTTTGGTGTGACAATGAAAGTGCCATCAAGATTTCTCTCAACCCGGTTCAACACTGCAAGACGAAGCATATTGAGATTCGGTATCACTGTTGGGGAACGTTGCAGAAAATTAAAATTTTCCTACGGTTTCAACAAGATCTACCTATGAGTTCATCTAAGCAACGAGTCATTGGAGATAGATTGCATCTACATACCACTTGTAGATCGCGTGCGGAAGCGTTCACTAGAACGTGGATGATGGAGTCGTACTCGCCGTGATCCAAATCACCGATGACCAAGTGCCGAACGGACGGCACCTCCGCGTTCAACACATGTACGGAGCGGATGACGTCTCCTCCTTCTTGATCCGGCAAGGGGGAAGGAGAGGTTGAGGAAGATGGCTCCAGCAGCATCACGACAGCGTGGTGTTGGTGGAGAAGCAGCACCCGGCAGGGCTTCGCCAAGCACGTGACGGAGGAGGAAGAGGTGTAGCAGGGGGAGGGAGGCGCCAGAACTTCAGGGGTGCGGCTGGCCCCTCCCCCCTCCCTTTATATAGGCCCCCAGGGGGGGCGCCGGCCCTTGGAGATCCAATCTCCCAAGGGGGCGGCGGCCAAGGGGGTGGAGTGCCCCCCAAGGCAAGTGGGGCGCCCCCCCCCCAACCTAGGGTTTCAACCCTAGGGGCAGGGGGTGGGCCAAGGGGGGCGCACCAGCCCACTATGGGCTGGTTCCCCTCCCCACTTCAGCCCATGGGGCCCTCCGGGATGGGTGGCCCCACCGGTGGACCCCAGGACCCTTCCGGTGGTCCGACTGTCTACACGGTGACCCGAAACTTTCCCGATGGCCGAAACAATACTTCCTATATATAATTCTTCACCTCCGGACCATTACGGAACTCTTCGTGACGTCCGGGATCTCATCCGGGACACCGAACAACATTCGGTTTACTGCATACTCATATTCATACAACCCTAGCGTCACCGAACCTTAAGTGTGTAGACCCTACGGGTTCGGGAGACACGTAGACATGACCGAGACGGCTCTCGGGCAATAACCAACTGCGGGATCTGGATACCCATGTTGGCTCCCACATGCTCCTCGATGATCTCATCGGATGAACCACGATGTCGAGGATTCAAACAACCCCGTATACTATTCCCTTTGTCAGACGGTATGTTACTTGCCCGAGATTCGATCATCGGTATCCCAATACCTCGTTCAATCTCGTTACTGGCAAGTCACTTTACTCGTACCGTAATGCATGATCCGTGACGGACACTTGGTCACTTTGAGCTCATTATGATGATGCACTACCGAGTGGGCCGGTGATACCTCTCCGTAACACGGAGTGACAAATCCGATCTCGATCCGTGTCAACCCAACACACACTTTCGGAGATACCGTAGTGCACCTTTATAGTCACCCGCCACGTTGTGGACGTTTGGTACACCCAAAGCACTCCTACGGTATCCGGAGTTACACGATATCATGGTCTAGGGAAGAGATACTTGACATTGGAAAAGCTCTAGCAAAACGAACTACACGATCTTGTGCTATGCTTAGGATTGGGTCTTGTCCATCACATCATTCTCCTAATGATGTGATCCCGTTATCATTGACATCCAGTGTCCATAGTCAGGAAACCATGACTATCTATTGATCAACGAGCTAGTCAACTAGAGGCTCACTTGGGACATATTGTGGTCTATTTATTCACACGTGTATTACGATTTCCGTATAATACAATTATAGCATGAATAAAAGACAATTATCATGAACAAGGAAATATAATAATAATCCTTTTATTATTGCCTCTAGGGCATATTTCCAACAGTCTCCCACTTGCACTAGAGTCAATAATCTAGTTACATTGTGATGAATCGAACACCCATAGAGTTACGGTGTTGATCATGTTTTGCCCATGGAAGAGGTTTAGTCAGCGGATCTGCGACATTCAGATCCGTATGCACTTTGCAAATTTCTATGTCTCCATCTTGAACATTTTCACGGATGGAGTTGAAGCGGCGCTTGATGTGCTGGTCTTCTTGTGAAACCTGGGCTCCTTGGCAAGTGCAATAGCTCCGGTGTTGTCACAGAAGAGTTTGATTGGCCCCGACGCATTGGGTATGACTCCTAGGTCGGTGATGAACTCCTTCACCCAAATTGCTTCATGCGCTGCCTCCGAGGCTGTCATGTACTCCGCTTCACATGTAGATCCCGCCACGCGCTGCTTGCAGCTGCACCAGCTTCATTGCTCCACCATTCAACATATACACGTATCCGGTTTGTGACTTAGAGTCATCCAGTTACGTGTCGAAGCTAAGCGTCGGCGTAACCCTTCTGACGAGCTCTTCGTCACCTCCATAAACGAGAAACATGTCCTTTGTCCTTTTCGGTACTTCAGGATATTCTTGACCGCTGTCCGGTGTTCCTTGCGGGATTACTTTGGTACCTTCCTACCAAACTTACGGCAAGGTTTACATCAGGTCGATACACAGCATGGCATACATAATAGATCCTATGGCGAGGCATAGGGATGACGCTCATCTCTTCTTTATCTTTTGCCGTGGTCGGGCATTGAGCCGAGCTCAATCTCACACCTTGCAGTACAGGCAAGAACCCTTTCTTGGACTGATCCATTTTGAACTTCTTCAAAATCTTATCAAGGTATGTGCTTTGTGAAAGACCTATGAGGCGTCTCAATCTATCTCTATAGATCTTGATGCCTAATATATAAGCAGCTTCTCCAAGGTCCTTCATTGAAAAACTTTTATTCAAGTAGGCCTTAATGTTGTCCAAGAGTTCTATATCATTTCCCATCAAAAGTATGTCATCTACATGTAATATGAGAAATGCTACAGAGCTCCCACTCACTTTCTTGTAAACGCAGGCTTCTCCATAAGTCTGCATAAACCCAAACGCTTTGATCATCTCATCAAAGCGAATGTTCCAACTCGAGATGCTTGCACCAGCCCATAAATGGATCATTGGAGCTTGCATACTTTGTCGACATTCTTAGGATCGACAAAACCTTCCGGCTGCATCATATACAACTCTTCCTTAAGATAACCGTTAAGGAACGCTGTTTTGACGTCCATCGCCATATCTCATAATCATAGTATGCGGCAATTGCTAACATGATTCGGACGGACTTAAGCTTCGCTACGGGAGAGAAAGTCTCATCGTAGTCAATCCCTTGAACTTGCTGATGACCCTTAGCGACAAGTCGAGCTTTATAGATGGTGACATTACCATCCGCGTCCGTCTTCTTCTTAAAGATCCATTTATTTTCTATCGCTCGCCGATCATCGGGCAAGTCTGTCAAAGTCCATACTTTGTTTTCATACATGGATCCTATCTCGGATTGCATGGCTTCAAGCCATTTGTTGGAATCTGGGCCCGCCATCGCTTCTTCATAGTTCGAAGGTTCACCGTTGTCTAACAACATGATTTCCAGGACAGGTTTGCCGTACCACTCTGGTGCGGAACGTGTCCTAGTGGACCTCTGAGTTCAGAGCAACTTGATTCAAGTACCTTGATCATCATCATTAATTTCCTCTCCAGTTGGTGTAGGCACCACAGGAACATTTTCCTGAGCTGCACTACTCTCCGGTTCAAGAGGTAGTACTTCATCGAGTTCTACTTTCCTCCCACTTACTCCTTTCGAGAGAAACTCTTTTTCCAGAAAGGATCCGTTCTTGGCAACAAAGATCTTGCCTTCGGATCTAAGGTAGAAGGTATACCCAATGGTTTCCTTAGGGTATCCTATGAAGATGCATTTTTCCGATTTGGGTTCGAGCTTTTCAGGTTGAAGTTTCTTGACATAAGCATCGCATCCCCAAACTTTTAGAAACGACAGCTTAGGTTTCTTCCCAAACCATAATTCATACGGTGTCGTCTCAACGGATTTAGACGGTGCCCTATTTAAAGTGAATGTAGCTGTCTCTAGAGCGTATCCCCAAAATGATAGCGGTAAATCTGTAAGAGACATCATAGATCGCACCATATCCAATAGAGTGCGACACGACGTTCGGACACACCGTTCGTTGAGGTGTTCCAGCGGCGTGAGTTGTGAAACGATTCCACATTTCCTTAAGTGTGTACCAAATTCGTGACTTAAATATTCTCCTCCACGATCTGATCGTAAAAACTTTATTTTTCGGTCACGTTGATTCTCTACCTCATTCTGAAATTCCTTGAACTTTTCAAAGGTCTCAGACTTGTGTTTCATCAAGTAGACATACCCATATCTACTCAATTCATCAGTGAGAGTGAGAACATAACGATATCCTCCGCGAGCCTCAACACTCATTGGACCGCACACATCGGTATGTATGATTTCCAATAAGTTGGTTGCTCGCTCCATTGTTCCGGAGAACGGAGTCTTGGTCATCTTGCCCATGAGGCATGGTTCGCATGTGTCAAATGATTCATAATCGAGAAACTCTAAAAGTCCATCAGCATGGAGCTTCTTCATGCGCTTGACATCAATGTGACCAAGGCGGCAGTGCCACAAGTATGTGGGACTATCGTTATCAACTTTACATCTTTTGGTATTCACACTATGAACATGTGTAACATTACGTTCGAGATTCATTAAGAATAAACCATTGACCATCGGAGCATGACCATAAAACATTTCTCTCATATAAATAGAACAACCATTATTCTCGGATTTAAATGAGTAGCCATCTCGCATTAAACGAGATCCTGATACAATGTTCATGCTCAAACTTGGCACTAAATAACAATTATTGAGGTTTAAAACTAACCCGAGGTAAATGTAGAGGTAGCGTGTCGACGGCGATCACATCGACCTTGGAACCATTCCCGACGCCGCATCATCACCTCGTCCTTTGCGGTCTCCGTTTATTCCGCAGCTCTGCTGTGAGTTACAAATATGAGCAACGGCACCGGTATCAAATACCCAGGAGTTACTACGAGTACTGGTAAGGTACACATCAATTACATGTATATCAAATATACCTTTAGTGTTGCCGGCCTTCTTGTCCGCTAAGTATTTGGGGCAGTTCCGCTTCCAGTGGCCCTTCCCTTTGCAATAAAGGCACTCTGTCTCAGGTTTGGGTCCATTCTTTGACTTCTTCCCAGCAACTTGCTTATCGGGCGCGGCAACATCTTTGCCGTCCTTCTTGAAGTTCTTCTTACCCTTGCCCTTTTTGAACTTAGTGGTTTTATTGACCATCAACACTTGATGTTCTTTCTTGATTTCAACCTCTGCTGACTTCAGCATTGAGAATACTTCGGGAATGGTCTTCACCATCCCCTGCATATTGTAGTTCATCACAAAGCTCTTGTAGCTTGGTGGGAGCGATCAAGGATTCTGTCAATGACCGCCTCGTCCGGGAGGTTTATGTCCACTGGGACAAAGCGGTTGTGCAACCTGGACATTTTGAGTATGTGCTCACCGATGAACTGTTTTCCTCCATCTTACAACTATAGAACTTGTCGGAGACTTCATATCTCTCGACCGGGCATGAGCTTGGAAAACCATTTTCAGCTCCTCGAACATCTCATATGCTCCGTGTTGCTCAAAACGCTTTTGGAGCCCGGTTCTAAGCTGTAAAGCATGCCGCACTGAACGAGGGAGTAATCATCAGCACAAGACTGCCAAGCATTCATAATGTCTTGGTTCTCTGGGATGGGTGCATCACCTAGCGGTGCTTCTAGGACATATTGTTTCTTGGCTACTATGAGGATGATCCTCAGGTTCCGGACCCAGTCCGAATAGTTGCTGCCATCATCTTTCAGCTTGGTTTTCTCTAGGAACACGTTGAAGTTCATGTTGACATGAGCGTTGGCCATTTGATCTACAAGACATATTTTGCAAAAGTTTTAGACTAAGTTCATGATAATTAAGTTCATCTAATCAAATTATTTAATGAACTCCCACTCAGATCTGACATCCCTCTAGTCATCTAAGTGTTACACGATCCGAGTCGACTAGGCCGTGTCCGATCATCACGTGAGACGGACTAGTCATCGTCGGTGAACATCTCCATGTTGATCGTATCTTCCATACGACTCGTGTTTGACCTTTCGGTCTCTTGTGTTCCGAGGCCATGTCTGTACATGCTAGGCTCGTCAAGTTAACCCTAAGTGTTCTGCATGTGTAAATCTGTCTTACACCCGTTGTATGTGAACGTAAGGATCTATCACACCCGATCATCACGTGGTGCTTCGAAACGACGAACTTTAGCAACGGTGCACAGTTAGGGGGAACACTTTCTTGAAATTATTATAAGGGATCATCTTATTTACTACCGTCGTTCTAAGTAAACAAGATGCATAAACATAATAAACATCACATGCAATTATATATAGTAGTGACATGATATGGCCAATATCATATAGCTCCTTCGATCTCCATCTTCGGGGCTCCATGATCATCTTCGTCACCGGCATGACACCATGATCTCCATCATCATGTCTTCACGAAGTTGTCACGCCAAGACTACTTCTACTTCTATGGCTAACGCGTTTAGCAATAAAGTAAAGTAATTTTACATGGCGTTCTTCAATGACACGCAGGTCATACAAAAATAAAGACAACTCCTATGGCTCCTGCCGGTTGTCATACTCATCGACATGCAAGTCGTGATTCCTATTACAAGAACATGATCTCATACATCACAATATATCATTCATCATTCATCACAACTTCTGGCCATATCACATCACATGACAATTGCTGCAAAAACAAGTTAGACGTCCTCTAATTGTTGTTGCATCTTTTACGTGGCTGCAATTGGGTTCTAGCAAGAACGTTTTCTTACCTACGAATAACCACAACGTGATTTTGTCAACTTCTATTTACCCTTCATAAGGACCCTTTTCATCGAATCCGCTCCAACTAAAGTGGGAGAGACAGACACCCGCCAGCCACCTTATGCAACTAGTGCACGTCAGTCGGTGGAACCGGTCTCACGTAAGCGTACGTGTAAGGTTGGTCCGGGCCGCTTCATCCCACAATACCGCTGAAGCAAGATAAGACTAGTAGCGGCAAGCAGTTGACAAGATCTACGCCCACAACAAAATTGTGTTCTACTCGTGCAATAGAGAACTACGCATAGACCTAGCTCATGATGCCACTGTTGGGGAACGTTGCAGAAAATTAAAATTTTCCTACGGTTTCACCAAGATCTATCTATGAGTTCATCTAAGCAATGAGTCATTGGAGAGAGATTGCATCTACATACCACTTGTAGATCGCGTGCGGAAGCGTTCACTAGAACGTGGATGATGGAGTCGTATCGCCGTGATCCAAATCACCGATGACCGAGTGCGAGCGGACGGCACCTCCGCGTTCAACACACGTGACGGAGCGGATGACGTCTCCTCCTTCTTGATCCAGCAAGGGGAAGGAGAGGTTGAGGAAGATGGCTCCAGCAGCACGACGGCGTGGTGTTGGTGGAGAAGCAGCACCGGCAGGCTTCGCCAAGCACGTGACGGAGGAGGAAGAGGTGTAGCAGGGGAGGAGGTGCAGAACTTGAGGTGCGGCTGCCCCTCCCTCCCTTTATATAGGCCCCAGGGGGGCCCTTGAAATCAATCTCCCAAGGGGGGCGGCGGCCAAGGGGTGGAGTGCCCCCCAAGGCAAGTGGGGCGCCCCCCCCCCCCCACCCTAGGGTTTCAACCCTAGGCGCAGGGGGTGGGCCAAAGGGGGCGCACCAGCCCACTATGGGCTGGTCCCCTCCCCACTTCAGCCCATGGGGCCCTCCGGGATGGGTGACCCCACCCGGTGGACCCCTGGGACCCTTCCGGTGGTCCCGGTACAATACCGGTTGACCCCGAAACTTTCCCGATGGCCGAAACAATACTTCCTATATATAATTCTTCACCTCCGGACCATTCCGGAACTCCTCGTGACGTCCGGGATCTCATCCGGGACACCGAACAACATTTGGTTTACTGCATACTCATATTCATACAACCCTAGCGTCACCGAACCTTAAGTGTGTAGACCCTACGGGTTCGGGAGACACGTAGACATGACCGAGACGACTCTCGGGCAATAACCAATAGCGGGATCTGGATACCCATGTTGGCTCCCACATGCTCCTCGATGACCTCATCGGATGAACCACGATGTCGAGGATTCAAACAACCCCGTATACTATTCCCTTTGTCAGACGGTATGTTACTTGCTCGAGATTCGATCGTCGGTATCCCAATACCTCGCTCAATCTCGTTATCGCAAGTCACTTTACTGCATCAGAATGCATGATCCGTGACGGACACTTGGTCACTTTGAGCTCATTATGATGATGCACTACCGAGTGGGCCCAGTGATACCTCTCCGTAACACGGAGTGACAAATCGATCTCGATCCGTGTCAACCCAATGAGACACTTTCGGAGATACATGTAGTGCACCTTTATAGTCACCCGATTACGTTGTGACGTTTGGTACACCCAAAGCACTCCTACGGTATCCGGGAGTTACACGATCTCATGGTCTAAGGAAGAGATACTTGACATTGGAAAAGCTCTAGCAAAACGAACTGCACGATCTTGTGCTATGCTTAGGATTGGGTCTTGTCCATCACATCATTCTCCTAATGATGTGATCCCGTTATCATTGACATCCAGTGTCCATAGTCAGGAAACCATGACTATCTATTGATCAACGAGCTAGTCAACTAGAGGCTCACTAGGGACATATTGTGGTCTATTTATTCACACGTGTATTACGATTTCCGGATAATACAATTATAGCATGAATAAAAGACAATTATCATGAACAAGGAAATATAATAATAATACTTTTATTATTGCCTCTAGGGCATATTTCCAACAATCACTTCATCCGGGATCACATTAGGCGAGGGGAGATCGAGTTCAGCTATGTCAACACTCATGATAACCTTGCAGATATTTTCACGAATCCTTTGGATGAAGCAAGATTTCGCGAGTTAAGGCATGAGATAAATATCATTGATTCGAGCAATGTTGCTTGAACCCTTGCACACCCCATCATACTCAACTTGTTATCTTGTTTAGGTGTAGGCATGGACATAGGGGGAGTGTTGTTCTCTCAATGAACTCTCCCTCCCCCCATTATGCATAAATTGATCAAATCTTTCACATTTGCCATTATTGATGGTACTTGTGCTTCAAAGACGAGTTTTGGTCATGGGCCCAAGGATAATTCTTCACGGTGCCATATCAATTGACTCAAACATAGGTGGCTCCGGCCACCGCCCTCTCTTTAGAGAGGTTGTGTTGAGTGTCTTAGTCCTTGTTTTATCTTGTCTTCCTTTTGTCGTGTCGACCTTGTGTGTGTTGTCTTGTGTGTTTCTGGTTTGTCCGTTCGCATGATGGTTGCCATGCAAAGACTTTGTTTTCCCTCATTCTTGAAACTTGCATCTTCTTGAGCACACGGTACTACCGCGGCCTACCACGGTACTACCGCGTGAGGAGCGCATGGTAGTTCCGCACCCAGCGCGGCAGTAATTTTTTACTGCCGCCTGGGGGAGCGGTACTACCGCCCACGGTGCGGTACTTCCGCCCGGGCGGTACTACCGCGATGACATGTGGTACTACCGCGCTGTCGAGGACGCGTGGGGGTTAAGAGCGGGCAGGGGGAGTTCCAACTCCCCCATACCCATTCGCCTGTTTCTCTCCACGCCTCTCTCTCTCTCTCTCTCTCTCTCTCTCTCTCTCTCTCTCTCTCTCTCGCTCAAGAACGACGCCGGAGACCCTCTCCGGATCTCCGTCTCCAGCTACTCTCCTCGGATTCCGACCGGTGGGATCGTTCCCCACCACTTCCTCTTGCCATGGAACAAGGTTTCTCCCCAAATCCCTCTCTCCTTTGTTCGTTCTTTCGCTTCTAGGTTTTTGGGGAGATGCATGTTGTTCTTGAGATTTTAGGCCAAATCTTTGCAAGAGTAGGATGTAGGAGAGTAGTGTTGCATAGAAATTGTCCTTGATTTGTTGTCCCATGGTATTTGATCAACCGTAGTACCGCCTCGTTGGCACGGTTGTTCTCAGATTCAGTTGATTCGGATCTGATGCCGTGCGGAACTACCGCATCTTAGGTGCGGTGCTACCGCTCCCACGGTACTACCGCTCCTCTGGAGCGGTACTACCGCGCGAGACACCGTACTAAAACTCTACTGCCACTCCAAGCCCCGGTACTACCGTGCCGCCAAGAGGTACTACCGCGCGAGAAACCATACTAAAACTCTACTGCCGCTCCAAGCCCCGGTACTACCGTGCCGCCAAGAGGTACTACCGCGACTAGGAGCGGCACTAAAATTTTAGTACCGCACACACAAGCAGTACTACCGTTGTTGTCAAATCTTCTTCGTGGCAATTACCAAGTGCGCATTCTACTTGTTTCACTTGCTCTGCTGTGGTCTTTGCATTGATCCTTCTTGCTTCTCGTTCGTGTTTCGTGTTTTGTGTCTTAGGTGGTGGCTTCGGTGCTCCTGCTCGCCGTTCCAATCCCAGTCGTGACACGGGCTCCAAGCGTCTGCGAAACCAAGATGAAGCTCCAGAAGGCTCCAATGCCCCACAACGCAGGACCAAGACCACTGCCACCAAGACCAAGGATCCCACCAGGGGCATGGATGAGATACCGCTTGCTAAGTTTATCTCTCGAAGGAAGGTCAATCCCTATGTGAATCCTCGTGCCAACATCAGAGGCAATGACTTGCTCTGGACCAAGCAGCAGAATCTCATCTATCTGGATGTGATCAAGGGCAAGCAGAACATATATGTGGACGTGCACTGGATTGATATGGTTCACATGAGGGAGGATAAGCACCGTGAATACTTTAGTGAGGCTCTGGACCTAGTGGAGAAGTTTGGCATTGAGGATGTGATCTCTTTCCATATGGATTTTGATCCTGAGATTGTGGCTCAGTTCTTTGCTTTAGTACACTTTCATCCAGATGAGGAATGGAACATGACCTGGATGGCCAATGGAAGTCAAATGACTGCTACTTGGAAGGAGTTCATGGGTTTGCTCAGAGTACCTGATGAGGGGCTCAACACGACTGTTGGTGTTCGCCCTCATGCCAATGCCGAGTCAGCTAGCAAGGACAAGCTGCAACAGTACTATGTTGAGAAGAAACTTGCCAATGACAAGACGACGTGGGTGTTTGATACATCTCCAACGTATCTATAATTTTTTATTGTTCCATGCTATTATATTATCTGTTTTGGATGTTTATGGGCTTTATTAAACACTTTTATATTACTTTTGGGACTAACCTATTGACACGAGCCAGTGCAGTTCCTATTTTTTCCCTTGTTTGATGTTTGAAGAAAAGGAATATCAAACGAGTCGAAACGGAATGAAACCAAGCTGGAGAAGTTATTTTTGGAAGAAAAGCTACGGATAAACTTGGAGTGCACGTCAGAAAGAAGCGAGGAGCCACGAGGTAGGCGCGCCCACCCCTAGGCGCGCCCTCCACCCTCGTGGGCCCTCGTGCCCCTTGACGTATTTCTTCCGCCTATATATATCCATATACCCTAAAAACTTCAGAAAACAGAATAGATCGGGAGTTCCGCCGCCGCAAGCCTCTGTAGCCACCAAAACCAATGGGATCCTGTTCGGCACCTGCCGGAGGATCCTCACCGTAGCCATCTTCATCATCCGGCGCTCTCCATGGCGAGGAGGAGTAGTTCACCCTCGGGGCTGAGGGTATGTACCAGTAGCTATGTGTTTGATCTCTCTCTCTCTCTCTCTCTCTCTCTCTCTCTCTCTCTCTCTCTCTCTCTCTCTCTCTCTCGTGTTCTCGATTTGGCACGATCTTGATGTATCGCGAGCTTTGCTATTATAGTTGGATCTTATGTTGCTTCTCCCCCTCTACTCTCTTGTAATGAATTGAGTTTTCCCTTTGAAGTAATCTTATCGGATTGAGTCTTTAATGACTTGAGAACACTTGATGTATGTCTTGCCGTGCGTATCTGTGGTGACAATGGGATATCACGTGATTCACTTGATGTATGTTTTGGTGATCAACTTGCGGTTCCGCCCATGAACCTATGCATAGGGATTGGCACACGTTTTCATCTTGATTCTCGTGTAGAAACTTTGGCGCACTCTTTGAGGTTCTATGTGTTGGTTGAATAGATGAATCTGAGATTGTGTGATGCATATCGTATAATCATACCCACGGATACTTGAGGTGACATTGGAGTATCTAGGTGACATTAGGGTTTTGGTTGATTTGTGTCTTAAGGTGTTATTCTAGTACGAACTCTAGGGCTGTTTGTGACACTTATAGGAATAGCCCAACGGATTGATTGGAAAGAATAACTTTGAGGTGGTTTCATACCCTACCATAATCTCTTCGTTTGTTCTCCACTATTAGTGACTTTGGAGTGACTCTTTGTTGCATGTTGAGGGATAGTTATATGATCCAATTATGTTATTATTGTTGAGAGAACTTGCACTAGTGAAAGTATGAACCCTAGGCCTTGTTTCCTAGCATTGCAATACCGTTTACGCTCACTTTTATCATTAGTTACGTTGCTGTTTTTATATTTTCAGATTACAAAACCCTATATCTATCACCCATATTGCACTTGTATCACCGTCTCTTCACCGAACTAGTGCACCTATACAATTTACCATTGTATTGGGTGTGTTGGGGACACAAGAGAATCTTTGTTATTTGGTTGCAGGGAGATGTCTACTACACAACCTTATTCTTGTAGACGTTGTTGGGCCTGCAAGTGCACAGGTTTGTAGGACAGTAGTAAATTTCCCTCAAGTGGATGACCTAAGGTTTATCAATCGGTAGGAGGCGTAGGATGAAGATGGTCTCTCTCAAGCAACCCTGCAACCAAATAACAAAGAGTCTCTTGTGTCCCCAACACACCCAATACAATGGTAGATTGTATAGGTGCACTAGTTCGGCGAAGAGATGGTGATACAAGTGCAATATGGATGGTAGATAAAGGTATTTGTAATCTGAAAATATAAAAACAGCAAGGTAACAAGTGGTAAAAGTGAGGGTAAACGGTATTGCAATGCTAGGAAACAAGGCCTAGGGTTCATACTTTCACTAGTGCAAGTTCTCTCAACAATAATAACATAGATAGATCATATAACAATCCCTCAACATGCAATAAAGAGTCACTCCAAAGCCACTAATAGCGGAGAACAAACGTAGAGATTATGGTAGGGTACGAAACCACCTCAAAGTTATTCTTTCGGATCGATCTATTAAAGAGTCTGTACTAGAATAACACCTTAAGACACAAATCAACCAAAACCATAATGTCACCTAGATACTCCATTGTCACCTCAAGTATCCGTGGGCATGATTATACGATATGCATCACACAATCTCAGATTCATCCAACCAACACAAAGTACTTCAAAGAGTGCCCCAAAGTTTCTACCGGAGAGTCAAGAAAATGCGTGCCAACCCCTATGCATAGGTTCATGGGCGGAACCCGCAAGTTGGTCACCAAAACATACATCAAGTGGCACGTGATATCCCATTGTCACCATAGATAAACACGGCAAGACATACATCAAGTGTTCTCAAAGTAAAGACTCAATCCGATAAGATAACTTCAAAGGGGAAACTCAATTCATCACAAGAGAGTAGAGTGGGAGAAACATCATAAGATCCAACTATAATAGCAAAGCTCGGGATACATCAAGATCGTGTCATAGAGGGAACACGAGAGAGAGAGAGAGAGAGAGATCAAACACATAGCTACTGGTACATACCCTCAGCCCCGAGGGTGAACTACTCCTCCTCGTCATGAATAGCGCCGGATGATGAAGATGGCCACGGTGATGGGTTCCCCTCTGGCGGTGTGGAACGGACTCGAGAGGTTTTGGTGGCTACAGAGGCTTGCGGCGGCGGAACTCCCGATCTATCTTGATATTCGATGGTTTTAGGGTACGAGGGAATATATAGGCGAAAGAAATCGGTCGGGGGGTGCTCGTGGGGTCCACGAGACAGGGGGCCGCGCCCTGTAGGGGGGGGGGCTATCTCCTGGGCTCCTCGAAGATCTTCTGACTTAAACTCCAAGTCTCCAGGATCATATTCTTCCCAAATATAACGCTGCCGAAGGTTTCATTCCGTTTGGGCTCCGTTTGATATTCCTTTTCCTCGAAATACTGAAACATGCAATAAAACAGCAATATGGGTTGGGCCTCCGGTTAATAGGTTAGTCCCAAAAGTAATATAAAAGTGTATAATAAAGCCCATAATCATTCAAAACACATAGTAATATAGCATGAATGCTTCATAAATTATAGATACGTTGGAGACGATCAAGCATCCCTAAGCTTAATTCCTACTAGTCCTCGAGTAGGTAAATGATAAAGAAAGAATTTATGAAGTGTGAATGCTAGAAGGTGCACAAGTTTGATCAATGATAATTTCAATCACCTTTTCTAGCATGATAATATGTCATAACAGTAGTTCATCTCATAAAACTTCTCACGGTAAAGTAACAAGCAATTCACATGTCAAAGCATAGACCATAAACTTTCTTGAAAACTAGCAAACTTCATTTTCAGTCATTCAAACAATTGCAATTCATCTTATTTTCAGGAATATCAAACTCCACATACTCAACTATCATATAGTCTTCTACAATTGCTAACACTCACGCAATACTAATGGTTATGGAGTTTCAATCGGACACTGAGAAAGATAGGGGCTTATAGTGTTGCCTCCCAACGTATTCACCTTTGGGTGATGTAAACAATAATAGTTCATGCTAACTTACATCCAATTGGATATATATATTAGGATCACCCCAACACAAAGTGTTTGCCAAAGGATAAAATGAAAAATGGAAAGGTGAAGATCACCTTGACTCTTGCTTAAAGTAAAAGACATAAAGTAAAAGATAGGCCCTTCGCAGAGGGAAGCAGAGGTTGTCATGCGCTTTTAGGGTTGGATGCACAAAATCTTAATGCGAAAGAACGTCACTTTATATTTCCCCTTGTATATGGACCTTTATTATGCAGTCTGTCGCTTTTATTGCTTCCATAACAAGATCGTACAAAGCTTATTTTCTCCGCACTAATAAGTCATGCATATTTAGAGAGCAATTTTTATTGCTTGCACCGATGACAACTTACTTGAGGGATCTTACTCAATCCATAGGTAGGTATGGTGGACTCTCATGGCAAAACTGGGTTTAAGGATGTTTGGAAGCACAAGTAGTATCTCTACTTGGTGCAAGGAATTTTGGCTAGCATGAGGGGGAAAGGCAAGCTCAACATGTTTGAATGATCCATGACAATATACTTTAACTGAGATGTCGGAAAACATAAACCATTACGTTGTCTTCCTTGTCCAACATCAAATCTTTAGCATGTCATACTTAATGAGTGCTCCCAACTATAAAAGATGTCTAGGATAGTATATTTATATGTGAAATCTCTCTTCCTTCAATATTCTTTCATGAATTGTTCAAATGACCAATACAACGCTTGCTAACCTTCAATAAATTTACAACCTCTACTTATTAGATGTGAAGTCATTACTCCCCATGGGATAAGCAAATGAGACATATATAATTTCAGATTTATGACAATCAACTCATTCAACAATTTACTCATAGGATATAAGTGAAGCACACGAGTAAATGACAAACTACTCCAAAAAGATATAACTATGCGAAGACTCTCTCTCATCTAAGAATTTCAGATCTTGGTATTGTATTCAAACAGCAAGCAAAAACAAAATAAAATGACATTGCAAGGATAGCACAACTCATGTGAAGAAGCAAAAACTTAGACTCAACCGATATTAACCGATAGTTGTTGAAGAAAAAAGGTGGGATGCCTACCGGGGCATTCCTAAGCTTAGATGCTTGAGACTTCTTGAAATATTATCTTGGGGTGCCTTGGGCATCCCCAAGCTTGAACTTTTGTGTCTCCTTAATTCCTCTCATATCATGGTTTCTCTATTTCTCAGAAGCTTCATCCACACCAAACTCAACAAGAACTCGTGAGATAGGTTAGTATAAACCAATGCAAAACCGTATCATTTTCTACTGTAACAAATCACTAAGATTATTATTCAACATTGCATACTAAATTCCTCTGCATATTTAATGCTCCTATCCTCAAATAGAATAATCAAACAAGCAAACATATGCAAACAATGCAAACATAACAGCAATCTGCCAAAACAGTACAGTCTGTGAAGAATGCAAGAGTATCAATACTTCCCTAACTCCAAAAATTATAAAATAAAATTCCCACTGTAGTAAATTTATCAGAACTCATTATGCAAAACATTTTAACATTATATCATGCTCTGACTTTTCTAGGGAATTTTTGCAACAGCGGTAAACTTTCTGTTTTCAAACAGCAACATGTATACTAGCAAAATAAGCATGGCAAAGGCTATCCTTGACATTTTTATTGGAACTAAAGATGGAAAACATTATTCTAAATAACAGCAAGCAAATAATAACAAGAGAAAATGATGCTCCAAGCAAAACACATATCATGTGGTGAATAAAAATATAGCTCCAAGTAAAGTTACTGATGAACGAAGATGAAAGAGGGGATGCCATCCGGGGCATCCCCAAGCTTAGGCTCTTGGTTGTCCTTGAATATTACCTTGGGGTGCCTTGGGAATCCCCAATATTAGGCTCTTGCCACTCCTTATTCCATAGTCCATCGAATCTTTACCCAAAACTTGAAAACTTCACAACACAAAACTTAACAGAAAACTCGTGAGCTCCGTTAACGAAAGAAAACAAAACACCACTTCACGGTACTGTAATGAACTCATTATTTATTTATACTGGTGTTAAACCTACTGTATTCCAACTTCTCTATGGTTTATAAACTATTTTACTAGCCATAGAGTCATCAAAATAAGCAAACAACACACGAAAAACAGAATCTGTCAAAAACAGAACAGTCTGTAGTAATCTGTAACTAACGCAAACTTCTGTAACTCCAAAAATTCTAAAATAAATTGGTGGACCTGAGGAATTTGTCTAGTAATCATCTGCAAAAAGAATCAACTAAATAGCGCTCTCCAGTAAAAAGTTGAAGCTAATCTCGTGAGCGCTAAAGTTTCTGTTTTTTACAGCATGATCATAAAGACTTCACCCAAGTCTTCCCAAAGGTTCTACTTGGCACAAACACTAATTAAAACATGAAAAATCATCTAAACAGAAGCTAGATTGATTACTTATTCCTAAACAGAACCAAAAAGCAAGAAACTAAAATAAAATTGGGTTGCCTCCCAACAAGCGCTAACGTTTAAAGCCCCTAGCTAGGCATGATGATTTCAATGATGCTCACATAAAAGATAGGAATTGAAACATAAAGAGAGCATCATGAAGAATATGACTAGCACATTTAAGTCTAACCCACTTCCTATGCATAGGGATTTTTTGAGCAAACAACTTATGGGAACAATAATCAACTAGCATAGGAAGGCAAAACAAGCATAACTTCAAAAATTGAAGCACATAGAGAGGAAACTTGACATTATTGCAATTCCTACAAGCATATGTTCCTCCCTCATAATAATTTTCAGTAGCATCATGAATGAATTCAACAATATAACCAGCACCTAAAGCATTCTTTTCATGATCTACAAGCATAGAAAATTTACTACTCTCCACATAAGCAAATTTCTTCTCATGAATAGTAGTGGGAGCAAACTCAATAAAATAACTATCATGTGATTGAAAATTAAGATCAAGATGGCAAGTTTCATGGTTATCATTATTCTTTAAAGCATACATGTCATCACAATAATCATCATAGATAGGAGGCATGCTTTCATCATAGTAAATTTGCTCATCAAAGCTTGGGCGACAAAAAATATCATCTTCATCAAACATAGCTTCCCCAAGCTTGTGGCTTTGCATATCATTAGCATCATGGATATTCAAGGAATTCATACTAACAACATTGCAATCATGCTCATCATTCACATATTTTATGCCAAGCATCCTATGTAATTCTTCTTCTAGTACTTGAGCACAATTTTCCTTCCCATCATACTCAGGAAAGATATTAAAAAGATGAAGCGTATGAGGTAAATTCAATTCCATTTTTTTAATTTTCTTTTATAAACTAAACTAGTGCTAAAACAAGAAACAAAAGGATTCGATTGCAAGATCTAAAGATATACTTTCAAGCACTCACCTCCCCGGCAACGGCGCCAGAAATGAGCTTAGTTGACGGGGTGTGAGTGAGTGCCGCTTACCTAGCCTCCCCGGCAACGGCGCCAGAAAAGAGCTTGATGTCTACTACACAACCTTCTTCTTGTAGACGTTGTTGGGCCTGCAAGTGCACAGGTTTGTAGGACAGTAGCAAATTTCCCTCAAGTGGATGACCTAAGGTTTATCAGTCCGTAGGAGGCGTAGGATGAAGATGGTCTCTCTCAAGCAACCCTGCAACCAAATAACAAAGAGTCTCTTGTGTCACCAACACACCCAATACAATGGTAGATTGTATAGGTGCACTAGTTCGGCGAAGAGATGGTGATACAAGTGCAATATGGATGGTAGATAAAGGTATTTGTAATCTGAAAATATAAAAACAGCAAGGTAACAAGTGGTAAAAGTGAGCGTAAACGGTATTGCAATGCTAGGAAACAAGGCCTAGGGTTCATACTTTCACTAGTGCAAGTTCTCTCAACAATAATAACATAGATAAATCATATAACAATCCCTCAACATGCAATAAAGAGTCACTCCAAAGCCACTAATAGCGGAGAACAAACGTAGAGATTATGGTAGGGTACGAAACCACCTCAAAGTTATTCTTTCGGATCGATCTATTAAAGAGTTCGTACTAGAATAACACCTTAAGACACAAATCAACCAAAACCATAATGTCACCTAGATACTCCATTGTCACCTCAAGTATCCATGGGCATGATTATACGATATGCATCACACAATCTCAGATTCATCCAACCAACACAAAGTACTTCAAAGAGTGCCCCAAAGTTTCTACCGGAGAGTCAAGAAAACGTGTGCCAACCTCTATGCATAGGTTCATGGGCGGAACCCGCAAGATGGTCACCAAAACATACATCAAGTGGCACGTGATATCCCATTGTCACCACAGATAAACACGGCAAGACATACATCAAGTGTTCTCAAAGTAAAGACTCAATCCGGTAAGATAACTTCAAAGGGGAAACTCAATTCATCACAAGAGAGTAGAGGGGGATAAACATCATAAGATCCAACTATAATAGCAAACTCGGGATACATCAAGATCGTGCCATAGAGGAAACACGAGAGAGAGAGAGAGATCAAACACATAGCTACTGGTACATATGAAGGAAATATGCCCTAGAGGCAATAATAAAGTTATTATTTATTTCCTTATATCATGATAAATGTTTATTATTCATGCTAGAATTGTATTAACCGGAAACATAATACATGTGTGAATACATAGACAAACAGAGTGTCACTAGTATGCCTCTACTTGACTAGCTCGTTGATCGAAGATGGTTATGTTTCCTAACCATAGACATGAGTTGTCATTTGATTAATGGGATCACATCATTAGGAGAATGATGTGATTGACATGACCCATTCCGTTAGCGTAGCACTTGATCGTTTAGTATGTTGCTTATGCTTTCTTCATGACTTATACAAAGTTCCTGCAACTATGAGATTATGCAACTCCCGTTTACCGGAGGAACACTTTGTGTGCTACCAAACGTCACAACGTAAATGGGTGATTATAAAGGTACTCTACAGGTGTCTCCAAAAGTATATGTTGAGTTGGCATGAATCAAGATTAGGTTTTGTCACTCCGATTGTCGGAGAGGTATCTCTGGGCCTTCTCGGTAATACACATCACATAAGCCTTGCAAGCATTACAACTAATGAGTTAGTTGTGAGATGATGTATTACGGAACGAGTAAAGAGACTTAATAAAGAACGAGATTGAACTAGGTATTGGATACCGACGATCGAATCTCGGGTAAGTAACATACCGATGACAAAGGGAACAACGATATCGTTATGCGGTTTGACCGATAAAGATCTTCGTAGAATATGTAGGAACCAATATGGGCATCCAGGTTCCGCTATTGGTTATTGACCGAGAATGGTTCTAGGTCATGTCTACATAGTTCTCGAACCCGTAGGGTCCGCACGCTTAACGTTCGATGACAGTTCATTATGAGTTTATAAGTATTGATGTACGAAGGTTGTTCGAGTCCCGGATGTGATCACGGACATGACGAGGAGTCTCGAAATGGTCGAGACATAAAGATTGATATATTGGAAGCCTATGTTTGGACTTGGAAAGGTTCGGATGAAAACAGGAAGTTTCGGAACACCGGGGTTACGGAACCCCGGGAGGTCTATGGGCCTTGATGGGCCATAAGAGAGAAGAGGAAGGGCCGGCCAGGCAGGCGCGCCCCTCCCCTCTAGTCCGAATAGGACAAGGAGAGGGGGCGGCGCCTTCCTCTTCCCTCCTCCAATCCTAATCCAACTAGGAAGGGGGAGTCCTACTCGGTGGGAGTAGGACTCCTCAGCGCGCCTCCCCTAGGGCTGGCCGCACCCCTTGGCTCCTTTATATCTGGGGGGGGGCACCCATGACACACAAGTTGATCTACGGATCGTTCCTTAGCCGTGTGCGGTGCCCCCTTCCACCATATTCCACTTCGGTCATATCGTCGCGGAGCTTAGGCGAAGCCCTGCGCCGAGAAGTCATATCGTCGCGGAGGTTAGGCGAAGCCCTGCGTCGGTGGAGCATCATCATCGCCACCACGCCGTCGTCTTGTGAAACTCATCCCGACACTTTGCTGGATCGGAGTCCGGGGATCGTCATCGAGCTGAACGTGTGCAGAACTCGGAGGTGCTGTACGTTCGGTGCTTGGATCGGTCGGATCGTGAAGACGTACGACTACATCAACCGCGTTGTTATAACGCTTCCGCTTTCGGTCTACGAGGGTACATGGACAGACACTCTCCCCTCTCGTTGCTATGCCATCACCATGGTCTTGCGTGTGCGTAGGAAATTTTTGAAATTACTACGTTACCCAACAGTGGCATCCGAGCCTGGTTTTATGCGTTGATGTCATATGCACGAGTAGAACACAAGTGAGTTGTGGGCGATATAAGTCATACTGCTTACCAGCATGTCATACTTTGGTTCAGCGGTATTGTGAGATGAAGCGGCCCGGACCGACATTACGCGTACGCTTACGCGAGACTGGTTTCACCGCTCCGAGCACTAGTTGCTTAAAGGTGACCGGCGGGTGTCTGTCTCTCTCACTTTAGTTGAACCGAGTGTGGCTACGCCCGGTCCTTGCGAAGGTTAAAACATCACCAACTTGACAAACTATCGTTGTGGTTTTGATGCGTAGGTAAGAACGGTTCTTGCTCAGCCCGTAGCAGCCACGTAAAACTTGCAACAACAAAGTAGAGGACGTCTAACTTGTTTTTGCAGGGCATGTTGTGATGTGATGTGGTCAAGACATGATGCTATATTTATTGTATGAGATGATCATGTTTTGTAACCGAGTTATCGGCAACTGGCAGGAGCCATATGGTTGTCGCTTTATTGTATGAAATGCAAACGCCATGTAATTGCTTTACTTTATCACTAAGCAGAGCGATAGTCGAGAAGCAATAGTTGGCGCGACGACAACGATGCTATGATGGAGATCAAGGTGTCGCTACCGGTGACGATGGTGATCATGGCGGTGCTTCGAGATGGAGATCACAAGCACAAGATGATGATGACCATATCATATCACTTATATTGATTGCATGTGATGTTTATCCTTTATGCATCTTATCTTGCTTTGATTGACGGTAGCATTATAAGATGATCTCTCACTAAAATTATCAAGAAGTGTTCTCCCGAGTATGCACCGTTGCTAAAAGTTCAGTAGTACCCGGACACCACGTGATGATCGGGTGTGATAAGTTCTACGTCCATCTACAACGGGTGCAAGCCAGTTTTGCACACGCAGAATACTCAGGTTAAACTTGACGAGCCTAGCATATGCAGATATGGCCTCGGAACACGGAGACTGAAAGGTCGAGCGTGAATCATATAGTAGATATGATCAACATAGTGGTGTTCACCATTGAAACTACTCCATCTCACGTGATGATCGGACATGGTTTAGTTGATTTGGATCACGTAATCACTTAGATGACTAGAGAGATGTCTGTCTAAGTGGGAGGTTTTTAATATGATTAATTAAACTTTAATTTATCATGAACTTAGTCCTGGTAGTATTTTGCAGATTATGTTGTAGATCAATAGCTCGCGTTGTTGCTTCCCTGTGTTTTTATATGTGCTCCTAGAGAAAATTGTATTGAAAAATGTTAGTAGCAATATTGCGGATTGGATCCGTGATCTGAGGTTTATCCTCATTGCTGCACAGAAGAATTATGTCCTTGATGCACCGCTAGGTGACAGACCTATTGCAGGAGCAGATGCAGACGTTATGAACGTTTGGCTAGCTCAATATGATGACTACTTGATAGTTTAGTGCACCATGCTTAAACGGCTTAGAATCGGGACTTCAAAGACGTTTTGAACGTCATGGACCATATGAGATGTTCCAGGAGTTGAAGTTAATATTTCAATCAAATACCCGAGTTGAGAGATATGAAGTCTCCAACAAGTTCTAAAAGATGGAGGAGAATCGCTCAACTAGTGAGCATGTTCTCAGATTGTCTGGGTACTTCAATCGCTTGAATCAAGTGGGAGTTAATCTTCCAGATAAGATAGTGATTGACAGAATTCTCTAGTCACCGTCACTAAGTTACTAGAACTTCGTGATGAACTATAGTATGCAAGGGATAACGAAAACGATTCCCGAGCTCTTCATGATGTTGAAATCGACGAAGGTAGAAATCAAGAAAGAGCATCAAGTGTTGATGATTGACAAGACCACTAGTCTCAAGGAAAAGGGCAAAGGAAGAAGGGAACTTCAAGAAGAACGGCAAGCAAGTTGCTGCTCGAGTGAAGAAGCCCAAGTCTGGATCTAAGCACGAGACTAAGTGCTTTTGCTACAATGGAACTGGTCTTTGAAGCGGAACTACCCCAAGTATTTGGCGGATAAGAAGGATGGCAAAGTGAACAAAGGTATATTTGATATACAAATTATTGATGTGTATTTTACTAGTATCCGTAGCAACCCTCGGTATTTGATACTGGTTCGGTTGCTAAGAGTAGTAACTCAAACAGGAGTTGCAGAATGAACATAAACTAGTTGAAGGGAAGTGACGATGAGTGTTGGAAGTAGTTCCAAGATTGATATGATCATCATCGCACACTCCCTATACTTTCGGGATTAGTGTTAAACCTAAATAAATGTTATTTGGTGTTTGCGTTGAGCATGAATATGATTTGATCATGTTTATTGCAAAACGGTTATTCATTTAAAGTCAAAGAATAATTGTTGTTCAGTTTACATGAATAAAACCTTCAATGGTCATACACCCAATGAAAATAGTTTATTGGATCTCGATCGTAGTGATACGCATATTCATAATATTGATGCCAAAAGATGCAAAGTTAATAATGATAGTGCAACTTATTTGTGGCACTGCCGGTTGGGTCATATCGGTATAAAGCGCATGAAGAAACTCCATAAGGATGGATTTTTGGAATCACTTGGTTATGAATCATTTGATGCTTGCGAACCGTGCCTTTTGGGCAAGATGACTAAAAGTCCGTTCTCCGGAACAATGGAACAAGCTACTGACTTGTTGGAAATAACACATATATACCGATGTATGCGATCCAATGAGTGTTGATGCTCGTGGCAAGTATCGTTATTTTTCTGGCCTTCACAAGATGATTTGAGTAGATATGGGTATATCTACTTGATGAAACATAAGTCTGAAATAGTTGAAAGGTTCAAAGAATTTCAGAGTGAAGTGGAAAATCATCACAACAAGAAAATAAAGTTTCTGCGATCTGATCGTGGAGATGAATATTTGAGTTACGAGTTTGGTCTTCAATGAAAACAATGTGGAATAGTTTCACAGCTCACGCCACCGGAACACCACAACGTTATGGTGTGTCCGAACGTCAGAATCGTACTTTATTTTGATATGGTGCGATCTATGATGTATCTTACCGATTTACCACTATCGTTTTGGGGTTATGCATTAGAGACAGCTGCATTCACGTTTAATAGGGCACCATCTAAATCCGCTGAGATGACACCGTATGAACTATGGTTTAGCGAGAAACCTAAGCTGTCGTTTCTTAAAGTTTGGAGTTGTGATGCTTATGTGAAAAAGTTTTCACCGATAAGCTCGAACCCAAATCGGAGAAATGCGTCTTCATAGAATACCCAAAGGTAACTATTGGGTACACCTTCTATCACAGATCCGAAAGCAAGATATTTGTTGCTAAGATGGATCCTTTCTAGAGAAGAAGTTTCTCTCGAAAGAAGTGAGTGGGAGGAAAGTAGAACTTGATGAGGTAATTGTACCTTCTCCCTTATTGGAAAGTAGTTCATCACAGGAATCAGTTCCAGTGATTCCTACACCAATTAGTGAGGAAGTTAATGATGATGATCATGAAACTTCAGATCAAGTTGCTACCAAACCTCGCAGGTCTTCCAGAGTAAGATCCGCACCAAAGTGGTACGGTAATCCTATTCTAAAAGTCATGTTACTAGACCATGATGAACCTGCGAACTATGAGGAAGCGATGATGAGCCCAGATTCCGCGAAATGGCTTGAGGCCATAAAATCTGAGATAGGATCCATATATAAGAACAAAGTGTGGACTTTGGTTGACCTGCTCGATGATCAGCAAGTCAAGTTAAATAAATGGATCTTCAAGAGGAAGACGGACACCGATAGTAGTGTTACTATCTACAAAGCTCGACTTGTCACAAAAGGTTTTCGACAAGTTCAAGGTGTTGACTACAATGAGATTTTCTCAAGCTGTAGCGATGCTTAAGTCTATCCGAATCATGTTAGCAATTGCCACATTTTATGAAATCTGGCAAATGGATATCAAAACTACATTCTTTAATGGATTTATTAAAGAAGAGTTGTATATGATGCAACCAGAAGGTTTTGTCAATCCTAAAGGAGCTAACAAAATGTGCAAGCTTCAGCGATCCATCTATGGACTGGTGCGAGCATCTTGAGTTGGAATAAACGCTTTGATAAGTGTGATCAAAGCATATGGTTTTATCTGAGACTTTTGGTGAAGCCTGTATTTACAAGAAAGTGAGTGGGAGCACTACAGCATTTCGATAAGTATATGTGAATGACATATTGTTGATCGGAAATAATGTAGAATTATTCTGCAAAGCATAAAGGAGTGTTTGAAAAGTGTTTTTTTTAAAGAAAGACCTCGGTGAAGCTGCTTACATATTGAGCATCAAGATCTATAGAGATAGATCAAGACGCTTGATATGTTTTTCAATGAATACATACCTTGACAAGATTTTGAAGTAGTTCAAAATGGAACAGTCAAAGAAAGAGTTCTTGCCTGTGTTACAAGGTGTGAGATTGAGTAAGACTCAAAACCCGACCACGGCAGAAGATAGAAAGAGAATGAAAGTCATTCCCTATGCATCAGCCATAGGTTCTATAAAGTATGTCATGTTGTGTACGGATCTATTGCATACCCTACCACTAAGCTTGGCAAGGAGTGCAATAGTGATCTAGGAGTAGATCAATGGACAGCGGTCAAAATTATCCTTAGTAGAATAGGGATATGTTTCTCGATTATGGAAGTGAAAAAAGGTTCGTAAGTAAAGGGTTACGCCGATGCAAGTTTTAACACTAATCTAGATGACTCTGAGTCTCAATCTGGATACATATTGAAAGTGGGAGCAATTAGCTAGAGTAGCTCCGTGCAGAGCATTGTAGACATAGAAATTTGCAAAATACTTACGGCTCTGAATGTGACAGACTCGTTGACTAAAATTATCTCACAAGCAAAACATGATCACACCTTAGTACTCTTTGGGTGTTAATCACATGGCGATGTGAACTAGATTACTGACTCTAGTAAACCCTTTGGGTGTTGGTCACATGTCGATGTGAACTATGGGTGTTAACCACATATAGATGTGAACTATTGATGTTAAATCACATGGCGATGTGAACTAGATTATTGACTCTAGTGCAAGTGGGAGACTGAAGGAAATATTCCCTAGAGGCAATAATAAAGTTATTATTTATTTCCTTATATCATGATAAATGTTTATTATTCATGCTAGAATTGTATTAACCGGAAACATAATACATGTGTGAATACATAGACAAACAGAGTGTCACTAGTATGCCTCTACTTGACTAGCTCGTTGATCGAAGATGGTTATGTTTCCTAACCATAGACATGAGTTGTCATTTGATTAATGGGATCACATCATTAGGAGAATTATGTGATTGACATGACCCATTCCGTTAGCGTAGCACTTGATCGTTTAGTATGTTGCTTATGCTTTCTTCATGACTTATACAAAGTTCCTGCAACTATGAGATTATGCAACTCCGTTTACGGAGGAACACTTTGTGTGCTACCAAAGCGTCACAACGTAAATGGGTGATTATAAAGGTACTCTCTGGTGTCTCCAAAAGTATATGTTGAGTTGGCATGAATCAAGATTAGGTTTTGTCACTCCGATTGTCGGAGAGGTATCTCTGGCCTTCTCGGTAATACACATCACATAAGCCTTGCAAGCATTGCAACTAATGAGTTAGTTGTGAGATGATGTATTACGGAACGAGTAAAGAGACTTACCATGAACGAGATTGAACTAGGTATTGGATACCGACGATCGAATCTCGGGTAAGTAACATACCGATGACAAAGGGAACAACGATATCGTTATGCGGTTTGACCGATAAAGATCTTCGTAGAATATGTAGGAACCAATATGGGCATCCAGGTTCCGCTATTGGTTATTGACCGAGAATGGTTCTAGGTCATGTCTACATAGTTCTCGAACCCGTAGGGTCCGCACGCTTAACGTTTCGATGATAGTTCATTATGAGTTTATAAGTATTGATGTACCGAAGGTTGTTCGGAGTCCCGGATGTGATCACGGACATGACGAGGAGTCTCGAAATGGTCGAGACATAAAGATTGATATATTGGAAGCCTATGTTTGGACTTCGGAAAGGTTCCGGATGAAAACAGGAAGTTATTCGGAACACCGGGGTTACGGAACCCCGGGAGGTCTATGGGCCTTGATGGGCCATAAGAGAGAAGAGGAAGGGCCGGCCAGGCAGGCGCGCGCCCCTCCCCTCTAGTCCGAATAGGACAGGAGAGAGGGGCGCCCTTCCTCTTCCCTCCTCCAATCCTAATCCAACTAGGAAGGGGAGTCCTACTCGGTGGGAGTAGGACTCCTCCAGCGCCTCCCCTAGGGCTGGCCACACCCTTGGCTCCTTTATATACGGGGCAGGGGCACCCCATGACACACAAGTTGATCTACGGATCGTTCCTTAGCCGTGTGCGGTGCCCCTTCCACCATATTCCACTTCGGTCATATCGTCGCGGAGCTTAGCGAAGCCTGCGCCGGAGAAGTCATATCGTCGCGGAGCTTAGGCGAAGCCCTGCGTCGGTGGAGCATCATCATCGCCACCACGCCGTCGGTTGATGAAACTCATCCCGACACTTTGCTGGATCGAGTCCGGGATCGTCATCGAGCTGAGCGTGTGCAGAACTCGGAGGTGCCGACGTTCGGTGCTTGGATCGGTCGGATCGTGAAGACGTCGACTACATCAACAGCGTTGTTATAACGCTTCGCTTTCGGTCTCACGAGGGTGCGTGGACAGACACTCTCCCTCTCGTTGCTATGCCATCACCATGGTCTTGCGTGTGCGTAGGAAATTTTTTGAAATTACTACGTTACCCAACAACATACCCTCAGCCCCGAGGGTGAACTACTCCCTCCTCGTCATGGATAGCGTCGTGATGATGAAGATGGCCACCGGTATGGGTTCCCCCTCCGGCAGGGTGCCGGAACGGACTCCCGAGAGGTTTTTGGTGGCTACAGAGGCTTGCGGCGGCGGAACTCCCGATCTATCTTGATATTCGATGGTTTTAGGGTACGAGGGAATATATAGGCGAAAGAAGTCGGTCGGGGGGTGCTCGAGGGGTCCACGAGACAGGGGTCGCGCCCTGTAGGGGGGGCGCGCCCCCCTATCTCCTGGGCTCCTCGAAGATCTTCTGACTTGAACTCCAAGTCTCCAGGATCATATTCTTCCCAAAAATAACGCTGCCGAAGGTTTCATTCCATTTGGACTTCGTTTGATATTCCTTTTCCTGAAAATACTGAAACAGGCAATAAAACAACAATATGGGTTGGGCCTCCGGTTAATAGGTTAGTCCCAAAAGTAATATAAAAGTGTATAATAAAGCCCATAATCATTCAAAACACATAGTATAGCATGAATGCTTCATAAATTATAGATATGTTGGAGACGTATCACAGGGTTGCTTGAGAGAGACCATCTTCATCCTACGCCTCCCACGGATTGATAAACCTTAGGTCATCCACTTGAGGGAAATTTGCTACTGTCCTACAAACCTCTGCACTTGGAGGCCCATCAACGTCTACAAGAAGAAGGTTGTGTAGTAGACATCAAGCTCTTTTCTGGCGCCGTTGCCGGGGAGGTGAGTGCTTGAAGGTATATCTTTAGATCTTGCAATCGGATCTTTTTGTTTCTTGTTTTAGCACTAGTTTAGTCTATAAAAGAAAACTGCCAAAAAATGGAATTGAGTTTGTCTCATACGCTTCATATTTTTAATATCTTTCTCATACGCTTCATCTTTTTAATATCTTTCGTGAGTATGATGGAAAGGAAAATTGTGCCAAAGTGTTAGAAGAAGAATGCATTAAAATGTTTGGCACTAAATCTTTGAATGATGAGCATGATTGCAATGTTGTTAGTATGAACTCCTTGAATATCCATAGTACTAATGATGATTGCACTAGTCATGATGAAAATATCTCCTATAAGCATGTCAATTTTTGTGGAGTGTATTGGGTTTGCAAGTACACACCAAATAGAGAAGATAGATATTGCAAGAGGCATAAGTACTTGGAAACTAAATGGTTGCAAGAAAGGCTAAATGTGAGTGCTGAAAATTTAAAATATCTTTATCGTACTTGTGAACTTTGCAATGAACATGGTCATTTAAATATCAATTGCATATTGTTTCATGATCGAATCGTGTCCAAAAATTGTGATGACTTGATTTCCCTTGCACACCATAATGAACTTAGTTTGCTTTTGGGTTATGAAGAAATGAAACGTCAAACTAAGCATATTCTAGAATATAACCTTGAGAAATTCCTCGATATTGATCTAGAAGGGATTTATATGTATTGCGCGGTGAATTGCATTGAAAATCCTTATATTGCCAATTACGTAAAGAAAAGAAAACAAAAAGAAGATGAAGAGAATACTAACGAAAGGGAAGAGACTTCCCAATATTCTCCTATTGTTTCTTATGATGAATCAGGTAACGAGAAGGAGCCTTCTATTCAACCAATCTCATTAATAAGAAGCTCCAAAAATAGGATTGAACCCACACATGATGTGGTGAAGAAGAAGAAAAGAAAAAGGAAGAGAGGTAAAAAGGTATCTCTCCCAAATAATGTTGCTCCTATTATTGTTGTGCCTCATGAAAATGAATCAAAAATAATTGTGGAAGATGATGCACTTGATGATAATCCCGTTATGCTTATTGCTTGTTGTGATAATTATGATTGGGAACATAATGATACTTCTTATGATCTTAAAAATCTTTTTGGCAGTAGCTTGGAAGAATATGATAATTGCTATACTATTGGTGCTATCCATACAATTAATGATGAGAGTGATTATGCTTACGATATGAAAATGCCCAAGCGTGGGGATGCTATGTTTGATGAAGATGATGTTTTTGAGAATATATTTGCTGCAATTAATGTTTGCCCCAAGCTTGGGGATGCTACGTTTAATGAAGATGATATTTTTAGTCTCCCAAGTTTTGATATGCAAATTTATAATAATGATAGCATGCCTCCTACTTATGATGATTATATTGATGAAAGTGGGTTTGGAAGAGTGTCAACTTTAGGAAGTAGTGATCCCACAATATTGGAGGATGTTGAATCTTATTATAATATTTATGAAAGTGGATTTGGAGAGATCATGACTTTATTTAGTGATGTACCCACTATTTCAGAAGAGGTTTCAATTGATTATGATGAGAACAAAGTTGCTACTTATGATGATTATTGTGATGAAACTTATGCTATAAAGAGTAGTGATGATTATATTTATAAAACTTGTCAAGATTATGAGTACCCTTTCTCTGAACATTAGTCTTTTAATGTGGAAACAATTCATAGTGTTCAAGTCTCTTATGAAACTCCCACTATTCCGAATGAAAAGAATTTTGCTTATGTGGAGAGTAATAAAATTTCTATGCAAGTAGATCATGAAAAGAATGCTTTAGGTGCTAGTTATATTGTTGAATTCATTCATGATGCTACTGAAAATTATTATGAGGGAGGAATATATGCTTGTAGGAATTCCAATAATATCAAGTTTCCTCTCTATATGCTTAAAGTTTGAAGTTTTGCTTGTTTTGCCTTCCTATGCTAGTTGATTATTGTTCTCATAAGTTGTTTGCTCACAAAATCCCTATGCATAGGAAGTGGGTTAGACTTAAATGTGCTAGTCATATTCTTCATGATGCTATTTTTATGTTTCAATTCCTATCTTTTATGTGAGCATCATTGAAATCATCATGCCTAGCTAGGGGCGTTAAACGTTAGCGCTTGTTGGGAGGCAACCCAATTTTTATTTTTTTCTTGCTTTTTGGTTCTGTTTAGTAATAAATAATCCATCTAGATTCTATTTAGATGTGGTTTTGTCTCTTATTTAGTTGATTCTTTTTGCAGATGATTACTAGACAAATTCCTCAGGTCCACCAATTTATTTTAGAATTTTTGGAGTTCCAGAAGTTTGCGTTTGATACAGATTACTACAGACTGTTCTGTTTTTGACAGATTCTGTTTTCATTGTGTTGCTTGCTTATTTTGATGAATCTATGGCTAGTAAAATAGTTTATAAACCATAGAGAAGTTGAAATACAGTAGGTTTAACACCAATACAAATAAAGAATGAGTTCATTACAGTACCTTGAAGTGGTGTTTTGTTTTCTTTCGCTAACGGAGCTTACGAGTTTTCTGTTAAGTTTTGTGTTGTGAAGTTTTCAAGTTTTGGGTAAAGATTCGATGGACTATGGAATAAGGAGTGTCAAGATCCTAAGCTTGGGGATGCCCAAGGCACCCCAAGGTAATATTCAAGGACAACCAAGATCCTAAGCTTGGGGATGCCCCGGATGGCATCCCCTCTTTCGTCTTCGTTCATCGGTAAATTTACTTGGAGCTATATTTTTATTCACCACATGATATGTGTTTTTCTTGGAGCGTCATTTTATTTTCTTTAGCTTTGCTTGCTGTTTGAATAAAGTACCAATATCTGAGATTATTAAATGAGAGAGTCTTCACATAGTCGCATAATTATCTGACTACTCATTGATCTTCACTTATATCTTTCGGAGTAGTTTATCGATTGCTCTAGTGCTTCACTTATATATTTTAGAGCACGGTGGTGGATTTGTTCTGAAGAAACTATTGATCTCTCATGCTTCACTTAGATTATTTTGAGAGTCTTAAATAGCATGGTAATTTGCTTAATAATCTTAATATGCTTGGTATTCAAGATTTGTAAAACTTTCTTCTGAGTGCGTTGAATACTAAGAAAAGTTTGATGCTTGATGATTGTTTTGAGATATGGAGGTGATAATATCAAAGTCGTGCTAGTTGAGTAGTTGTGCATTTGAGAAATGCTCGTGTTGAAGTTTGCAAGTCCCGTAGCATGCATGTATGGTAAACGTTGTGTAACAAATTTGAAACATGAGGTGTTCTTTGATTGTCCTCCTTATGAGTGGCGGTCGGGGACGAGCGATGGTCTTTTCCTACCAATCTATCCCCCTAGGAGCATGTGCGTAGTGCTTTGGTTTTTGATGGCTTGTAGATTTTTGCAATAAGTTAGTGAGTTCTTTATGACTAATGTTGAGTCCATGGATTATACACACTCTCACCCTTCCATCATTGCTAGCCTCTTCGGTATCGTGCACTGCCCTTTCTCACATCGAGAGTTGGTGCAAACTTCGCCGGTGCATCCAAACCCCGTGATATGATAAGCTCTTTCACACATAAACCTCCTTATATCTTCCTCAAAACAGCCACCATACCTACCTATTATGGCATTTCCATAGCCATTCCGAGATATATTGCCATGCAACTTTCCACCATTCCGTTTATCATGACACATTCATCATTGTCATATTTCTTAGCATGATCATGTAGTTGACATAGTATTTGTGGCAAAGCCACCGTTCATAATTCTTTCATACATGTCACTATTGGTTCATTGCATATCCCGGTACACCGCCGGAGGCGTTCATATAGAGTCATACTTTGTTCTAGTATCGAGTTGTAATCATTGAGTTGTAAATAAATAGAAGTGTGATGATCATCATTTTCTAGAGCATTGTCCCAAGTGAGGAATAATAAAAAAAAGGGAGAAAGACCATTAAAAAAGGGGAAGGCCCAAAAAAAGAGAAAGGCCACAAAAAAAAGAGAAGGCCCAAAAAAATGAGAGAAAAAGAGAGAAGGGACAATGTTACTATCCTTTTACCACACTAGTGCTTCAAAGTAGCACCATAATCTTCATGATAGAGAGTCTCTTGTTTTTTCATTTTCATATACTAGTGGGAATTCTTCATTATAGAACTTGGCTTGTATATTCCAACAATGGGCCTCCTCAAGTGCCCTAGGTCTTCGTGAGCAAGCAAGTTGGATGCACACCCACTTAGTTTCTTTTGTTGAGCTTTCATACATTTATAGCTCTAGTGCATCTGTTGCATGGAAATCCCTACTCCTTGCATTAACATCAATCGATGGGCATCTCCATAGCTCATTGATTAGCCTCGTTGATGTGAGACTTTCTCCTTTTTGTTTTCTCCACATAACCCCCATCATTATACTCTATTCCACCCATAGTGCTATGTCCATGGCTCGCGCTCATATATTGTGTGAAGGTTTATAAGTTTGAGATTACTAAAGTATGAAACAATTGCTTGGCTTGTCATCGGGGTTGTGCATGATGAGAGCATTCTTGTGTGACGAAAATGGAGCATGACTAAACTATATGATTTTGTAGGGATGAACTTCTTTAGCCATGCTATTTTGAGAAGACATAATTGCTTACTTAGTATGCTTGAAGTATTATTATTTTTATGTCAATATGACCTTTCATCTTGAATCTTTCTGATCTGAATATTCATACCACAATTAAGAAAAATTACATTGAAATTATACCAAGTAGCATTCCACATCAAAAAATTTGTTTTTATCATTTACCTACTCGAGGACGAGCATGAATTAAGCTTGGGGATGCTGATACGTCTCCAACGTATCTATAATTTTTTATTGTTCCATGCTATTATATTATCTGTTTTGGATGTTTATGGGCTTTATTAAACACTTTTATATTACTTTTGGGACTAACCTATTGACCCAGAGCCCAGTGCCAGTTCTTGTTTTTTCCCTTGTTTCAGTGTTTCGAAGAAAAGGAATATCAAACGGAGTCGAAACGGAATGAAACCAACTAGAGAAGTTATTTTTGGAAGGAAAGCTACCGGATAAACTTGGAGTGCACGTCAGGAAAGAAACAAGGGAGCCACGAGGTAGGGGGGCGCGCCCACCCCCTAGGGCGCGCCCTCCACCCTCGTGGGCCCCTCGTGGCCCCCCTGACGTACTTCTTCCATCTATATATATCCATATACCCTAAAAACTTCGGAAAACAGAATAGATCGGGAGTTCCGCCGCCGCAAGCCTCTGTAGCCACCAAAAACCAATCGGGACCCTATTAGGCAGCACCGCCCGAGGGGGTCCCTCACCGTGGCCATCTTCATCATCCGGCGCTCTCCATGACGAGGAGGAGTAGTTCACCCTCGGGGCTGAGGGTATGTACCAGTAGCTATGTGTTTGATCTCTCTCTCTCTCTCTCTCTCTCTCTCTCTCTCTCTCTCTCTCTCTCTCGTGTTCTTGATTTGACACGATCTTAATGTATCGCGAGCTTTGCTATTATAGTTGGATCTTATGTTGCTTCTCCCCCTCTACTCTCTTGTAATGAATTGAGTTTTCCCTTTGAAGTAGTCTTATCGGATTGAGTCTTTAATGACTTGAGTACACTTGATGTATGTCTTGCCGTGCGTATCTGTGGTGACAATGGGATATCACGTGATTCACTTGATGTATGTTTTGGTGATCAACTTGCGGGTTCCGCCCATGAACCTATGCATAGGGATTGGCACACGTTTTCGTCTTGATTCTCCGATAGAAACTTTGGGGCACTCTTTGAGGTTCTATGTGTTGGTTGAATAGATGAATCTAAGATTGTGTGATGCATATCGTATAATCATACCCACGGATACTTGAGGTGACATTGGAGTATCTAGGTGACATTAGGGTTTTGGTTGATTTGTGTCTTAAGGTGTTATTCTAGTACGAACTCTAGGGTTGTTTGTGACACTTATAGGAATAGCCCAACGGATTGATTGGAAAGAATAACTTTGAGGTGGTTTCGTACCCTACCATAATCTCTTCGTTTGTTCTCCACTATTAGTGACTTTGGAGTGACTCTTTGTTGCATGTTGAGAGATAGTTATATGATCCAATTATGCTATTATTGTTGAGAGAACTTGCACGGGTGAAAGTATGAACCCTAGGCCTTGTTTCCTAGCATTGCAATACCGTTTACGCTCACTTTTATCATTAGTTACCTTGCTGTTTTTATATTTTCAGATTACAAAAACATATATCTATCACCCATATTGCACTTGTATCACCATCTCTTCACCGAACTAGTGCACCTATACAATTTACCATTGTATTGGGTGTGTTGGGGACACAAGAGACTCTTTGTTATTTGGTTCTGAGGTTGCTTGAGAGAGACCATCTTCATCCCTCGCCTCCACGGATTGATAAACCTTAGGTCATCCACTTGAGGGAAATTTGCTACTGTCCTACAAACCTTTGCACTTGGAGGCCCATCAACGTCTACAAGAAGAAGGTTGTGTAGTAGACATCAGTGCTCAACCCGTTCCTTGACATCATGCACCGGATCTTCCGCAACTCACTCTTTCCACGCATTGGGGACAAGGACAAGGTGCATGCCTATCTTGTGGACATGTTGCTCATCTATGAGGAGGCACGGCTCTCTTAGACTCAACCACTTGACGTCTGACACATCATGTGGTGCGAGCTTCGGTTTGCGGTATTCCACCGTAAGGTACCTATCTATGGACCATATATGTTCCTGTTGATCTCGAAGACCTGGGAGAAGCTCTATCCCGGTGAGGAGTTTTTGGCCCCTGACTGGATCCGTCACGACCCCATCAGACTCCGCATCAAGCCCCAGTGGGCTAACACTACTACTCGTGCTCAGGCTAAGGCTGCTAAGATGGTTGTTGATGAGGAGGAGATTGAGGAGGAGGGAGCAGATGAGGACCGCTCTGCTGGGTATGCCCCTCCCTCCACTGGGCCCTCATGGGCTAAGAAGCTGAAGGCCAAGATGAAGGCTTTGTTCTGCATGCAGGCAAAGGGGCAGTACCAGACTCACGTTGCCTCCAAGGAGAATCGCCGCCGCGACAAGAAGATCATGAGGGTTTTTGGAGAGGAAGTTTCCGGCGGCTCCGAGGAGCACATCACTCTAGAGGCCGAGTGGATGGCAAAACAAGGCTACAAGTGGACTGATTCTAGGAGGAGCCCATCCCCGCTGCCGAGTCCGACGACGAGCGTGCGAGTGACTACTCAGCTTGAGCCACCACTTGTGTTGTAGGTGTCCTCTCTGCTTTTTTGGCGTCTCGATGCCAAAGGGGGAGAGAGTGTAGGGATTTGCGAGTCTTGTGTCGTGTTTGTGTTAGCTATGCTTGCGTTTGTTCCGTTGAACCTTGCTTGCTTTGGTTTGGTTTGCGCTCGTGAGACTTATCTATCATATGGTGTAAGACATATGCACTCTATCGCACCTTATTGAGCTTATGATATCCTGTGCTATTTATATTATGCTCATATTTACTATCTTGCTTACTGTTAGCCTCATTGTTGCAAGATATGCCTTGTCTATAAAATATAGGGGGAGTGTTGATCCTAGTATGTGTGTCGTGCAGTCCAAAGCTCTTATCTAGACAGCACACATCTAGGGGGAGCCCGTCTATATTTTAGAGATGTGGGGTTTGCTCATGTTCTATATTTTCTCCCTTGTGCAAATCCCGTATTGTCATCAATCCACCAAAAAGGGGGAGATTGTAAGGTCATATTTATCCCTAAGGTGTTTTGGTGATTGATGACAATGCTTTTGCGGACTAATCATGTGCTTTGAGTATTTCAGACATTTCATCAGTAGGCACAAGACGGTTTGGTGCCCCTCGAAAACTATTGAAGACGGCGTTTTTCTACGTTTCTTTTCGGTGGATTTGAGTCGTAGGAAAGCCGTACTATTAAGAGGGGGTCCGCTTTGGAAAGGTTTGGGTGGAATCATAACGTACACGTTTATTCCTTTTGCACCACCTTTCCCTTAGCAATATGGAGCATCCTCCGTTTCTTCGTGTATATGCAAAAAGAAGGATTCCTAGTGTTGCTGTTCTGGGGCATGCGGTAGTACTGCTCTTCGAAGCGGTAGTACCGCAGGCACCTGCGGTAGTACCGCAGGTGCTCACGGTAGTACCACCCCTTGGGAGCTGTACTACCGTGGCCTCTGGCCAGGCTCAGCTGCTCGTGCGAATGTAGGGGCGGATGTAATTTTTTACATCCACGCCCTACGCGGTAGTACCGCCCCATGCGCGCGGTAGTACCGTGAGTCCTGGCCTGGCACAACAACATGAGCGGAAGTAGGGGCGGATGTAATTTTTTACATCTGCTCCCTACATGGTTGTACCGCATGCCAGGTGCGGTAGTACCGTGTCGGATTTTTGCATTGTTTGAAACTCAGCGGAAGTTGCCATGGATGTATTTTTATTTGTCCGCGCCCTTCCCAGGCTAGTCCAATCCTGCCTTGCGGTAGTACCGCAAGGGGGAGCGGTAGTACCGCGCCAGCGGCAGTACCGTCTTCTACTTCTATGCTACAGGCCTGGGCTAGCTTCTGCCGTGGCAGCGGTAGTACCGCGGTTCGCCGTGGTAGTACTGTGAACCATTGCGGTAGTACCGCTTGTTTGGTGCGGTAGTACCGCAGGTCACGGGCTGGTTAAGTGGATAATGGTTGGATTTGTCTCTCCACTATATAAGGGGTGTCTTCTTCTCCGAGTTGACCACCTCTTCCAACCCTAAGCTCCATTGCTGCTCCAAGCTCCATTTTCGCCTGATCTCTCTCCCTAGCCAATCAAACTTGTTGATTTTCTAGGGATTGGTTGAGAAGGCCCCGATCTACACTTCCACCAAGAGAAATTTGATTCCCCCCACTAATCCCTTGCGGATCTTGTTACTCTTGGGTGTTTGAGCACCCTAGACGATTGAGGTCACCGCAGAGCCATATTCTATTGTGGTGAAGCTTCGTGGTGTCGTTGGGAGCCTCCAATTAAGTTGTGGAGATTGCCCCAACCTTGTTTGTAAAGGTCCGGTCGCCGCCTTCAAGGGCACCAATAGTGGAATCACGACATCTCGCATTGTGTGAGGGCGTGAGGAGAATACGGTGGCCCTAGTGGCTTCTTGGGGAGCATTGTGCCTCCACATCGCTCCAACGGAGACGTACTTCCCCTCAAAAGGAAGGAACTTCGGTAACACATCCTCGTCTTCACCGGCTCCACTCTTGGTTATCTCGTGTCTTTACTTGTGCAAGATTATTTGTGTTATATCCCTTGCTTGCTTTTGTGCTTGTTGTTGTTGCATCATATAGGTTACTCACCTAGTTGCATATCTAGACAACCTACTTTGATGCAAAGTTTAATTTGGTAAAGAAAAGCTAAAAGTTGTTAGTTGCCTATTCACCCCCCCCCCCTCTTGTCAATTATATCGATCCTTTCACACTTCCACTTCCACGCCATGCAGTCACGGCGTAGTCAGTTTTGTTTGCATCAAACAAACAATTTATGCTCAAGAGTTGGCCCCACCTAATAAAAATCGTCCTCCGCCACTGGTGTGGGATGTGCTGGGCTAAACCCCAGGCCGTGTAGAAGTCTATATAGGCTGTTAGGCTACAAAGAATCTATATCTAGTGGCCAGACCTTCACCAATGTCATTTCATCACAAAAATTTGCACACTGTTGAAACACTCATCAATATTTATCATGAAGAAATTTCAGATTTTTTTATTTACTGTATTTTTCTTTTTCTATGAGAGAGCATGAGAGCTCGGGTTCAAAAACACCATGTCAAGTGGAGGAGAGAAATGGCAACAAAACTTCAGAAGAAAGGGGTAACAAAGGCAGCCCACAAAAGATTCATGCCGGGGCGAACAGATCAGATCACGCACGATGAAGTGAACAAGCTGCACCATGCGATCTGCCACGCTGCCGCGCTCCAAAATTCGCACATTGACCCGACCACGTGCATATTGAACGGCCACGTGGGCTACAACGCCCTGGCTCTTGGTTACTGAAAAAAAATATGTCTTTCGTGCCTCAGATTTGTCCATATCAGAACCTGGGGCTGACGGGCCTTGGCAGGGGTCTCTCCGACGAGGTGGCAGTCGGTGTTGGTCCATGTGGTGACCACTCTGACCTGCAGTAGTGGCCTCAGTACGGATTACGGTGGCCACTGAGAAATCTCTGAGAGGGTTTCTTTTTCCAAATCTGGTGGTTGCCTTCGGCGGTGAGACGTAATCTACGGACAACGGCTTGATGCAGAGGGTATGATTGTGCAGCGGCGGCGGTCGGTTTTATAGCCCAACATATGTAACTGCTGGGATCGTAGAAAAATGATGGCGACAACACATGATCGACTTCGATGGCGGTTCTTCTTAAGTACCTGGTCTTGAGATTTGGGGCGAAAATCCAGGTCTTACCCGAGTTGGTTATACTTGGCAATGACGATGTTTTCGTGTCATTACCTTGTTAAAGGCATTGACCGAACATGTTCAGACTGGTCATTCATGATAAAAACATAGAATCTATTCTTTGGTGATTGGATCCTATGACAAGGTGCTTGAGCGCCGCTCCCTTTTTTTTAAAGATGTGCTATTGAATAACCTCACTCTCTTTGTGGTATCATGAGAGTTGGTTGATATGGTTATTATTATGGTTTGTTAATCGTGGGTTTGATCACTTTATTCTTTTGCTCGCTTAGCCATATATTCGGTCTTATATGACTTTGTTATTTGTCGCTGTGTTTTTCTTTGTGTGAATTGGTGTTAGGTGTGTATGCAGAGGCCAGATGTGTGTTCGTTGTGCTTGTATCCTCTTGATACTTTGTTTTAAGTCACTAAAATCTTCCATCATTCGTCGAAAGAGTGTTGCTATGCACACACCAATCTTTTTATACGACAATGAGAATGAGTCATGCAGCAGACCGTGTCGTGCACTGATCGGCCACACAACGTATCGTCTGCAGAGTAAAAAAAATGTGCGCGTGCCACAAATCTTCGTGTAGCTTTTCACTCTTTTACCGACCAGCCACCAATCGGGCTGGGTATATTTTGTCGAGTAGTACTCATTCGGGCTCGGTCACCAGCTTCCCGATGTTGTTTTTTGTTTTGTTTTTTTAGATGGGATAAATACCCGCTTATTCAAAGCGGTATTCCCCACTGGGCCCGCAGTTGCAGTTCCGTAGCTTAGAATTCCGCATCGGGCATTGGCACCATCACCGACGGTGCGTGGAGAGTTTCCTTCTTGCTGACAGCACGACAACGTTGGCTTGTCTCGGCTCATCTAATCTTCAGAAATTATTTCTTATTTTGTTGCCTAGTGGTATCTTCGGGCTCGGCCAGGGCACAGTGATCTTATATGATTTTGTTGTTTGCCAGCATGTTTTATGAGTGCTTTGTTATTGGCTATGTCCATCATATTTACGAAGAGGTCGAGTGTATATCTATTGTTGTACTCCCTTCATCTATATGTATAGGGCCTAATGTGTTTTTTCAAGATTGTCTTTGATTATTGATAAGATTAATAGTATATGAGTTATATGATGTGAAATCTTTTATGTACGAATTTGATGGTATGCTTTGTGTAACTTGCATGTCATATATTATTGCTTTAACATGTGGTTAAAATTAGTCTTAAAAAATGCATTAGGCCCTATATTATATGGATAGAGGAATTATCCTTTTGATGTTTTATTTTGCATTAATAAAATCAATAAAAAATCGTCGTCACCTTATTTATAGCTTTTCACACTTTTACCAAGCAGCCGCCGATCGGGTTGGGCAGGGGCTGGGTATGTTTCGAGTACTACTACAGTACTCATCGGGGCTCGGACACGGAGCGGATCCGGAAGCGGGTTTCCGATAGGCCATTGGATCAACGGAATCCCGCACCGGGGCGGGGGCCGACGGGTGGTTGTCTAGTGCGTGGTGTGGGTCCTTGCAGGTCTGCTGCGCGGAATCCCGCACTTCCGCATCGGGGCATCGGCAGCATCGCCGACTCGGCATTCCAATTCCAGCCAGCGCCTTCACATGACAACACGACAGCGTTTGCTTGGCTAAATCATCATAAATTACTTCCTAATTCTGTTGCGTAGTGGTAGCCTCGGGCTCGGCCACGGGAACGCCACGGGCACGGGCACGGCCGCTCAACCTCGGGCCAGCCCGATCAATCAGTCCTCTGCTTTCTCTCTCACACACACACACCAAAAAAAATGCTTATAGTATAAGATTGACCAAAAGTCAACATGTGCATCGGACTGCCGGGCTCGGGCTCGGCGTCGGGCTCTGCCGGCATCGGGCTTCCCCTGCGGTCACGCATGGCCTATATAAACGAGCTCACCTTCTCCCAAAATTCTGAGTGAGCCGAGAGAACACACTGATAAGCAAGCAATGGACTGTGTCAGCATCGAGATGCCAGACCCGCTGCCGCACGCGCCCGCCGCGGGCATGATCGACGCCGTGCGCGACGACACCAAGCTGCAGCGCGCCCTGGTCGGCGGCGGCATCGCCAAGTCCTCGGCCGCTCTGTACCTCGCCTTCTTCAGGGCCCCAGCCGGCGTCTTCCTCCTCGACGGGCTGCTCGTCGCCGCCTACTACGTGATCCTCGCTGCCGTCGTCGTCTTCGGCGCGGTGGAGGTGGCCACGGGCTTCTGGGTCGCCGGCGACCCGCATGGCCGGCGCGGCAAGGGGAAGGCGGTGATCTGGGCCTCCGTCGTCCCGCTCGTGCTCGTCACCGCGCTCGGAGGCTTCGCTGTGCTGCGATAGCTGCACCGACCTGATGGTGTTTGATCGTCTTTGATGCATGCCAAGGTGTGACAGTCCGTAGCAATTCGCAGTCGTTGTCAGGTGTCGTGGCACTGGCAGCGCGCACGACGTGCACATTTCCGCATCCGATTTTCTGCACGTCTGTGATTTATGTACTCCTACTAGTTCACTGCTCGTGCCAATGCCAGTTACTTGGACGACTGCGTACCGCGTAACATTTGCAGTCCACTTAGTTAGGTTAAGCTGTGTGTCCCGTACTCCCGTTGGCGTTTGATCTCGGTGTCTCTACTTGTCTTTGGATGTAAAGATGTGCAACTTCATTAACTGCGTTCTGACGTCATTAGTTTATGAAATGTGTGCTGCCGTCACTTGTTTATTGTTTCCACCGCAAGAAACCGAACAATCTAAGTCTTTTTGAAGCTATAAAGTATGTTACAAAGCAGGGAGCGAAAAGGAACAAACCAAATGTAATTTGATACTTAGTTTGCATTTTTTTTAGTAAACAAAAAACTACAATATCACGGCGCATTCAAAGCGCAGAGGGAAAACTAAAGAATCTTGGTCTCGCAACATGAAATAGAAAAACTCAATTTCAATAACTTGAACAGTCGACGTTAAAGAAGTTCGGAACAAGCCCACTCACAGAAAACGACGGCTATATCTTTTCACTTTGATTTTTTTCGAGGGATCTGTTTTTCTTTTCGGCGGACATTTTCACTTCAAGCTGCCCAATCACCCTACAATGGCAAGCTTTTCTCTAATTCACGGTAGTTCTTCTTCGAGACCTCCTGCTTGACGCTTGTTTGCATCAAGTAGACGCAAAGACTATCCATCGCTCTTTGGGAACAACCCCGCTCATGGAAATCGACGGCTATATCTTTTCACATCGAGTTTTTTCTTCTTCTGAGGGATCTCTTTTTTCGGGGGACGTTTTCACTTCAACCTGCCCAACCACCCTGCAATGGCAAACTTTTCGCTGATTCATGGTAGTTCTTCTTCGAGACCTCGTGCCTGACATTCGTTTGCATCAAGTAGACGAAATGACTATTGATCGCTCTATGCGAGCAATACCAGTGCCATCGCTCGATACAACGCTATATTTGGCCGGCCCATTAAGCCACACTAAGGTTCGGAGCGTAAACGAGTGATTGATTTCAGGAAGTTTCTTAAATCTTATGTCTAGTTTATGGAGCTTTTCCTTTTCTAAAATAATGTCTAGTTTCTGGAAGGTTTGAGAAGTTTCTTTTGCAACCTCTTTTCTTTTTTTTAAATTTATTTTCCAAATACGTAATTTGTTAATTCATGAACATTTTATAAATAAATTAATATTTTTCAAACACGCAAGAAAAAAGAATTGCTGGCAATTTATATATTATTTAATATTTTTATTATCATTCGAGAATTTTTTTTTAGAAAAAACACGAACAATTTTCAAATGTCATTCACTAAAGAATTCGCAAATTCGTGAACATTTCTTTTGTAATATGCAAACAATTTGCAATTCATGAACTTTTCTATGAGTTGCCAAACTTTTCTAATTTCAAGAAAAAATAAACACACGATTTCTTTTCAAAATCATGATTTTATTTCTTATTCGTGGTTTTAATTACAATTAAACCAACCGGAATAGAAAAGGAAAAAACACACGTGCCTACTGCTTGCTAGAAGCGACGCATAGGACCTCCCTCGAGTAGAAGGCCTCGCTCGAACCAGTCGCAAATTGGCTGGCCTATTCAGGTGAGTCTCACTTAAAAAGTTTCCTTTGGTTTTCATGTCGGGGGTTCTCATGAAGCAAACTGTTGTTTTTTCCACAAAACCGCCTGTTTTTTTTTTGACAGATCTAGATAATTTAAAAACTATTTATATAAAATGAAAAAGTATATTACAAAATTTATTTTGTATGTGTTTGAAAAAAATAGTCTGTACTCAAAAAATGTCACCGTACATTAAAACAAAGTTCGCCGCATATGAAAAAAATTAAATCAGCATTACCAAATGTTCACTATATTTTGAAAAGTTCACTGTATAATAAGTAAATGTTCAATGTGCATTTGAAAAGGGTTCACCGTATATTAGAGAAATGTTTATTATCAAACTAAAAAAATTGGAGAATAGAAAAATTGAATCGAGAAGAACAACCCGTAAAAAAGAAAAAATAATTAAAAATAATAATCAAAACCATAAAGAAGATGAAACAAAAACATAAAACCGTTAAAAAGTGAAACACAAAAACCACAATAAAAGCAAAAAATGTATGAAACATTAGTGCATGGCGAAGCCCCGAACTCGGCCTGCCCACTGTTAATCATGCGGGCGGAGCCGCCACTAGCTAACGCCCGTGAGTGCCAACTAGGGTTTGCCCTTTTCTCCCGAAATCACTAATTAAGGAGTACTCGTTGCAAAGAACACTTCACTTTCCCAGTTCGCGACAAGTGGTGCATATGCAGCGCGCCACTTGTCTCAACCTGGGAGTTTTTCCTTTTTTCGTATATCCGTTTATTCAAAACATTTTATCTCTTAAACCGTGCGTCCAAATCTCGAACCATTTTCACCATTGGATTCCTCGTGTCGAGATCTTCAAAACTAGATCCATGTTGATAGGTTTTGACGAACTTTTTTTTTTCACGAAAAAAACAGGCCGAAAAAACCGAATCGGGAGCACGGTTTTTTTCCTTTTCGAATGAGGCACGCCCATGCCTCTCGTGGGAGCAAAACCGTGACTCTCGTGGAAGGAAAAAAACAGAAAAAACATTTTTTTTTCGTTTTCAAAAGGCACGGCCGTCACTCTCGCGAAAGCACAACCGTGCCTCTCGCAAAAGCAAAACCAAGACTCTCGCAAAAGAAAAAAAAACAGAAAACGCGTATTTTTTCCCTTTCCGAGAGGCACGGCCATGACTCTCGCGAAAGCACAACCGTGCCTCTCGCGGAAGCAAAACCGTGACTTTCGCAAAAGAAAAAAAAACAGAAAACGGGTTTTGTTTTTCCCTTTCCGAGAGGCACGGCCGTGACTCTCGCGAAAGCACAACCGTGACTCTCGCGAAAGAAAAAAAAAGAGAAAACGCGTTTTTTTTTTCGTTTCCGAAAGGCACGGCCGTGACTCTCGCTAAAGCACAACCGTACCTCTCGCGGAAGAAAAATCGTGACTTTCATGAAAGAAAAAAAAAGAAAACGAGTTTTTTCGTGAAATTTTTTTTGATCGAAAAGCTAAGGAAGACCGAGGGAAAACCAATATGTCAAAAAACCCAGAAAAAACCGTTTAAAAAGCCAAAAACGCGTGCGAAAAAAAGCAAAATCCGGAAGGAGCGTCCAGAACGCGACACGTGCCAAATGGCTGAGAGTGCGCCAAGTGGCGCTGATCGTTGCGAGGCTCCCGAAGGAGCGCTCGTAAACTAGTTGCTCTCCTTTTGTCCCCTGTTCCAAAACAATTGAATTTTCTGGATTTGTCCTAAGTCAAACTTGTTTAAGTTTGACCAAATCTATAGAAACATATACACAAAATTAGTCTTACAAGATTCTTTATAAAATACATTTTCATACTATGTGTATTTGGGTTGTAGATCTTAGCATGTCTTTTGTATAGTTGATTAAACTTAATCTAGTTTGACTTAAAAACATAGAGCTTCAGTTTTTTGAAATGCAGGGAGCAGTGGCTTATCTTACTCTTTTTTATATGAAAAGTTTTCTCCATCAACGGTATTTATAACATCAGATCAATGAAACTAAACCCCCGCAAATGATTACAGAAGTCGTTATCATAAGCAACTTCTTTATCAAATAGTTTTGCTTTGTTTTAAAAGCACAAAGAATTCTTGATCAGATTCCTTGGCCTTACTACAAGGAAATTACGACATCGTTGGGGTCTTAGCTCGCCTAATTATCACTTCATCAGAAATTATTTCTTATTCTGTTGCTTAGTGTTAGCATCGGGCTTGGTCAGGACACAGTGATCTTAGAGCATCTTCAACAGCCACGCTGGATGACATGCGAAAAAAAATGTTTTTTGCACGCGCGAGCTGGGTTGGCGTGATTCAGCAGGCGCGGTAAAAAGAATGCGCGTGCACGTGAAAAAGCAACAACGCGCGCTCTATAAAACCCGCGCGCGCCAACCGTCGTCTCCGTCACCTTCCTTCTTCCTCGCTCTCCACGGCGCCCGCCTTCTTCCTCGCCTCCCCCCCGCCATGCCGCCACGCACCCGAAGCATCTCCGGCTACCGCGGCATCCTCGCCCGCCCCTCTGGCGTGTATTACACGGAGTTCTGCTCGCGTGATACACGCCTCGGCCTTGGGACGTTCGAGACCGTCCACGAGGCCGTCCCGTGATATAAGTCAGGTAATTTAAAACCAGTGACTTATAAGTCACGTGTGTTTGATTGTCAACTAACTTATAAGTCACCTGACCACACCTTTCTATCTTATTTTTTTATGTAAAGATAATGGGACTCACGCAAAAGGGGATCTCTACTCCTAATGGAGCAGTTGGTAGTTTCCGCCGGTCAATTTTCGTCCCACCATTTTCGTCCGGTTTTTTTTTGTCGGTTAACCTTCGTAGATTTTTTTTCGCACCTCCCCTCCGCTGGTTTTAGCGCGCGACAGAACCCCAATCCTCGCTACCCCTACCTGCGTCTCCCGTCGCGCCGCCCGCACTTTTAATCCAACCCCGCCGCAAGCTTTTAATCCAACCCGCACTGGCGATCTCCTCGCCCCCTGCTGCCGCCCGATCCCAAGGAAGGGAAGGAAGGAAGTGAGAGGGAGAGGGCGCCAGATCCACGGCGGCATCAGCGCGCCGTCGTCGACCTGATCCGCGTCCGTCCTCGAGGGAGGTCGGCCATGGAGGTCCGACCTGGCCCGGCAGCAGCCATGGACGGACGGAGACACCCTCCCCACCTCCTCCCTTCTCAGTGCCCCATCGCGGTAGGAGCGACGGCGGGGGCAGGGGCTTCGGCGGGAGAAGCGATTGCGGCGGCCGCAGTGACAGGGGTGGCCGGCGAGGCAGGACGCCCAGGGCCGTGGTCGTGGCGGTGGGGGAAGAGGAGGGCCCGTCATGAAGGGCGGGAGAAAGGTGGTCGTGGTGCCGCACAAGCACGACGACGTCTTCATCGCCAAGGCCAAGGAGGATGCGCTCTGCACCAAGAACATGGTCGCCGGGGAGTCCGTCTACGGCGAGAAGCGCGTCTCCGTCCAGGTCTGTGCTCACTGCCCCGCTCAGACCTGTACTTCTATTCTTAGCATGCAGCAACAGAAGAACCGGCTCGGGTGTCAAGCGAGAGGGAGGCGCTGGTGAGTGGTGATCGAGAGAGGAGCGATAAAGTGCTTCGTATGAGATAGACAATGGATTGGTGAGTAAGTTTTATCATAATCGATTGCTTCAGTTTTGTATGTCTGATTGAACTGATATGCGCCGCCTGACCTTAGAGATACAGATGAGCGGAAGATGCAGGCGGTGTGTTGCCGCAGCTGCGCACAGCCTGCTGTCTGTGTGCCGCAGCTGATGTCCCTGTTTTCCTACAGCTGCTGCACGCATTTGTGCAGGTTGTGTCATCGCTGTTGTTGTCCGCTTTATGTCCAGAAGCACCCTTTTGGTCAACCTTTCACTACAGAAAGATTATTTTGGAGATTCTAATAACTTTTGGTTCTGCACCATCCTTTGGCATGCATAGAACTGTATTTGATAATTACCATAGGTCCAACAATACATTAGAAGTTGCTGAACTTTTGTATGATATGCAGCAAGTAGGATCTGTACACAAATTTGAGATGCAGTTGACTGTGATGATAAGAAATTTAAGCAATACTAAATAGGAAGACCGTAGGGCATGAACAACCTATTTCTTTTAGCGAGTTCACAATGTTAATGGCAATGTGATTATCAACGGCAGCCGTCCTACGGAGAACCAACTGCAAGGCGGCAACACTGCTACTGTGGCTGCACATCGTCTACCGGCTCACATGCTTCTGGGAGCAGTGTGTCTGGCGCTTCTTGCGGTTGTAAGCACTGGCTTGTGCCCTTACTTCTGTTGCAGAAAATTTCTATAATATTTGTGAGATATGTAATATCACCTGTTGGTTCATGAACAGAATTTGCATTCTCATTTACTCCTTTTCTTATCACACATGGTGAGTGGACAGTCTTCATAAGTTTCAGCATATATATAACCTATAAGAACATGGTGGTATGTTTTTCCTTTTGCATACTGAACTTTGTAAACCACCTTTTGATGCAAGGTGCACTTATGAAACTGGTGTATGCTCTGTCCAAGTCCATTTATAGCCTGTGTGAATGGAATTTTTATAAGATACTTATTGCTACACTTGTTAAATACAAAAACAATTACTGCCATGCATTTGTTCTAGCCAGTTTTACTTTTTAGCCTGACACTTAGCATACTGTCACTATGGAATCTTACAGCATTTCTCGAAAGCTTGTAGTTCCTGAAAGCACATTTTGACTGACTTTATTACTATTGATGTTGAATATGTTATCACAAAGTTTTGCCAATAACCTGCAGGTCGATCACTTTGGCATCATGGACTCCGGAAGATTTGGAAATGATGCGTATTGGGGGGAATAACCGTGCCAAAGCTTATTTTGGGGATAATGGTTGGATTGATGGTGATGCCAAAGTACAATTCTCCCGCAAAAAAAACGCAAAGTACAATTCAAGAGCTGCTAAATTGTATCGAGAATTCCTTCTTAAGAAGGTTACTGGAAGTTGCACTGAAGATGGTAAGAATAGTTGGCAAGGAGTGAAAACTTGCAGCAGCATCTCCGACACCCTCTCGACGAGCTGCAATTAGATCGTAGCTGAGGACGCGGCAATGACCACTGAGGTATGTCCTTCTCTCCTTGCCCTTAATGCTGGCATCAACAAGGCCGAATGATATTCAGTCTTTTACAAGGTCAACCCCGCCTTGCTTGCAATCAATCTGCTAGCAACAGTAGAAATTAATAATCCTCTGTATGTGTTTCTACATGGTGAGATATAAGCGCAGGACTGGAGTGCACGCTCAGCCGCAGAACCATCAGGGTGCTCCATGCCCGACATCTTCTCAGCGTAGCTGCTCGATCAGTAGTTTTAATTGATCTATTTGATAATTTAAGCTATCCGATAGATGTTACTGGTTCACTCATGCTCTTTTCTTATGTTGTTAGTTAATCACTATGGGCTTGGATATTACCTATAGCATCTCAATGATTCACCACAATTGGCCAAGTTCTCGATATTTGATACTGTACGAGCGTATAGCAGTTCGACTAAAAATTTTACAACAATCTGCAGGTACAACAACCACTTGACACTAAATCTTAATGCGTTTGCTTTATCTTCATCTACATCATTAACTAATCTCTCATGTTATTTTAACAAGTTCTAAATTTTTAGCTACGCGATTCACAGTAGTTTCGGAAGCACAAATTGATGTCTATAACTTATTTAGGGTAACCTTTTGCTCCATTTGGTAGATATATAACAAGGCAATATAGAGGGATGTAGAGGTCTATTTTTAAATACTCTCAATATTTTCATTCATGACTGAACATGCCAGATAATGAGATTCTTGCGTGTTGTTTGCCTTTTTCCTTTGGCATAGATGTTTCTATTTACTTTTGCTATAGATCTATTTAACTGTTGATAGGTGTGAGCTGATGATCTTCGTCTGTGCATGTTGGCAGGTTCTCTTTGTGGTTTCTGATATTGCGGAAGCTGAATGACAATAGTAATGACTGGTGGATCCATGTTTGCGTTTGCTGACGACAACGATAATGAGTTTTTACGGCTGCACTTGAGGTCTGGTGGTCTATGCTTCTTGTTTATATTGTTGTTGTCTTTATTAGTATATTATATAGTAGGTATGGTTTCCTTTTGATTTAGCACATGGGCTTATCAGTGTAGGTGGCTCAATTTGGTTTGCTTCTTGCAAATGTTCTGCTCCAATTGTTCCATTTTTAATAACCCATACCTGGTTTAGTTCATTTTTACACATTCATGGAAAAAATTGTGGTTTAGTTCTGTCCATCGATCTCCTATATAATCGTTGAGTTTTGTTTTGAACTTGATGGCAGCACTAATTTAACTCGCTTCTTAAATTCCATAGAAATGAGAGGCTCAAGGAAGCAACAAGTAGGACGATGGAGTTAACGGGGAGAAGCATGGATCACAGCAAACACAAACAACAATATGTTTTCTCCCCATGCTTTGTTGTGATGTATAGCTACGGAAGTTTAGAAGCTTTATGCTAGCCATGGTAACCTTGCCTCTTCCTTTCTTCAACATTGCTCTGCTTCATTTGTTGGATTGGAGACCGAGGGGAGAAATTGACGTACTTTTGATGCAAGCATACTATTGCAAATGAAGGAATAGCAGAGTCACTATGTTGGTCAATAGATAAAGAGTAATTTGTTTCATAACCGGAAACTACTTTACCAGGAAAAGAGATTTCTGTTATATTTCATCAATTTTACTCATGCACGTTATAATAGAGAATAAAATATGGGGTTCCCAGGCCAGTCTTAGTCATTTGTTTCCACGTAGTTGTTGCAGCACTATGGATGGCCTTGCAAATGTTATTCTTTCTTATTTCAAACAAATAGATAGGGAATGGTCTAAATCCTATGGAGAAGAGCATTTAGAGCTTCCCTGGTGATCTACATTCCTAGGTTAGAATACTTCCACTTCTCTATATATTATGGCGATCTGCATTACTTCTAGCCATTCGTTGGTCATTCAATTCAATTGTTCGTACAACAGCAGAATTTTCCCTTTAGCACGAATTTCCAGTAGTTGTGTTGCTTCTTTGGAAGGTGGATCTGTCTAAGCATGAGGAAATTTGCTACAGTCTTTGCAGACAGGTTGACGACAGGAGCTGATCGGAATATAAGATACTAATGCATCTGTCCAAGCATGATGAAGTTTGCTACAGTCTTTTGCGGACAGGTTGACGACAGGAGCTGATCGGAATATAAGATACTAGGATGACGCATGGTCCACGGGGGGTACCTTCTTCACCACCACTCCCCGGGCAGCCCGACCATGCCCCTTTTCATGGCTTTGCTTCCTTGGCCTGGTTCTTTTAACTGATGAAGCTTTCATCGATTTTACTATTTTCAGGTGCTATAAATCCAAGCGTTCATCCATTCTGGTCTAATTCTTTGGTTAATTTATGGAGGTTGTGGTTCTGGTATTTGTATGTGTTCGCAAATTGTTCACCAGGCCTGGTTAGTATCTTGGACTGCAAAATACATCTCTTAGTTCTTTAATATGCACTTAGCTAGATTTATATTCCTAAATGTCTGTATCACTAATGCCATGGCTCTGTTACTTATAGTTGTCCTCGAAGGAGGAAATAATAGGGAGGATTGGAGATGCACAGGGCATGCCATGGCAATGAAGCGTACACCATGGACAGCTAAGCATACACCATGTTAATAAATTTTTATATGTTCAATTTATGATTTTGTGTTGGTTCTGATGGTTTGAGAAAATTAAGTGAGCCAATATAAACAAAAGCTAATTACTTCAATTCAGTTATGCAAGCTGCAGAAGGACGAACTATTAACTCTGATCTTCTAATGCTTCCTCTTCTTTTTTAATGTGGTTTGGCTCAACAAACAATATTTTCTTTGTGGCATACTGCACTAGCTCTAATTTGAGTACTTCAATTCAGCAAAAAGTAGCTTATTTTCCCTCCCATTGTTAGTCTGCAATGATATGTACTGTCCTCAAGTACACATTCGTGTTTTGGCAAGCGATTTGAAGCTAGCGTGCTGTATTTTTGCAGGTGGTTGCTTTAATCCAATTTTGCAAGCAATCTAAAGCCAACAGTCCTTGTTTCTTCCCAAAGTGGTGGCAGTTAGAGGCTAGCAGTAGTTGTGGTGTGCAGTTTAAATTATTTAAGGAAGATTTGATTTTCCCCACAAAAGAAGGAAGACTTGATTTGATGCCTCTAACTGATTATATCTTTAATCAAACAATGGATATTGAATAACTGCATCATATTTGGAGGTAACAGTGACGTGTCATATGTTTTGGGATACAGGTAATACTTTACTTTACTTACCAAATTACATTACTAACAGAAAATTTACTTATAATGAAGGGAAATCGTGTCTATATTGATGGAGCTAGAACTACATAGTACAATCAACATGTGTCTAGCTCAGAGCTCTTGTCCTATAATTCCATGTTATGCATGCTTTCTTCTAAAGTTTCCATGAATTTTGCTTTACATCAAAAACTTAATCGAACTCCTTCCAGGACAAAAGTAAACAATACTACATATGTTGATATAAATCCTCTGAGTAGTATGCCCCAATTTTTAGTTCTTTATATACATTTTCTCTTGCATAGTATATTAAATTTTCTCAAAACAGGTACATACTTCTATCATGCATAGCGAGTGTATGAAACATCTTTTTTAATTAAGATGTCCTTCAATAAAAATATTGTATATTTAGAAATATTTGGATAACATACAAGATCTGTATATTCTTTTTCAAGTAGAGTTAGGAATATATTTTTAATTAAGAAACATATTTTGTACAAAGGGGGTGGAAGTGCACCGTTCATAAGCTTAGGGAAGCACAAGCGCACAACCAGTTACCGTCATCTTCAAATGCGCTGATATAATTGGCAATGCATGTTTCTCCATGTTTTAAGTACACATATCATGTTGTGGTCCATAGGCACATGGGCTCCCTCCATGATCTGGTCTACTCCTCCGACTTTAGAATAAAGAGTAACATTATTGGCTTGTATATGCAATGTTTTCTACTCCCTCCATTCCCAAATATTTGTCTTTTTAGAGATTTCAAATGAACTACCACATACAAATGTATATAGACATATTTTTGAGTGTAGATTCACTCATTTTGCTCCGTATGTAGCCACTTGTTGCAATCTCTAGAAAGAAAAATATTTAGGAACGGAGGAAGTAGCGACAGAAGCAAAGATCAAAACAATTCACAAAGCTACAGACAATTAAACCGCTCAATTAATAATTCACCACACTTTTATCTGAAAAAATAGATCAAACATGGTTACTTTTAAATTTTTATTGTACAAAACTGTTGCAACGGCATGCAACCCTGTACTGTACAAATTTGTACAGCGATTGCAAGTTGATGTTTTACAATGATATAGGAAGATTAGTAATGGAGATACAAGAGATGGTTGAAGGGTTGCTCGCTGATTCAATTCGTGCTTGGTCTAGGACTAGATGGCAGTGTGGACGTTGTGTATGACAAGAAGAACGTATGGGTCGTGTGCGTCGTCATCAACCACCCATCATCGAGGACAGGGCCTCATGTGGGACATCGGGAGGAGGGGAGAACAAGGGCGTGCACAACATCACAACCAATGAAATTCATCTGCATGGACTGCGTCCGGCCTGCCGTGGCCGACCGCTCCATCCTGCTCCTTTAAAAGTGCATGAGCAAGGCAATACTGCCATTATTTTTGGACATCTGCTATATCAACACAACTACTTATTCCCCATATTGTAACCAGTAACAGGCTAGCGGCTATGCTATTTCATTTCACAATGTATATATGAAGGTATCTTTGGAGTTCAATGTGTCCATTACATGCTTTGTGTGTTGAGAGGGGTCCGCATGGTGGCGGGCGGAGTTCCTTGGGCTCCATGGAGGCAGCTGAGACCCGGTGTTGCGCTCCTCCCTTTGTCCGCCACCTCGCCATCTCAGCGCTGCTGTGGCTGGTGCTCTAACCAGGTCCAGATCGCTACACTCTACAGAATAATTCTTCAACTTATCAATCTCGCTACTGGTATTCATCCACCACTAGGTCCTTTATCTGGATGTGTTATTAGTTCTTTGCAACTCCCAATTCTGATAAGGATATAGAGGGTCTTTAATGAATGAACAGGAAAAGTGTGTCTTAGTAAAAAAAAATCATGTTTCATTTGTGTATGCGACATTTAAGGACAGTGCCATCTGGAGAACTTTGTTCATTGGTGCTTTCCATGATGTTTATTGTAAGATTATATATTTGCTTGTTTGTTGCGACAGAGATTATAGAGTTTTTTTCCCTCTATTGTCTTTATCTATTCACTTTGATACAATACATAATTAAATGATCGGGATTTTGAATACATAGCATGGGTTCCTTGTGTTGGAGGCATTTGACACAAGCCTTTGCTGGTGTATAGCCAAGCTGGATTCTTTACATTCTCAAAATTACATTTATCATTTTCCCTCTTGGAAGCTAAAAAAGAATAGTAAATGTATTTTGTTCATAGCTAGGCATACTTTGTTCTTGGAAGGCATAGTTTGTTATTAAATTTTAAACAGTTTTATAAATGGTGACAAATAAAGGGTTGCTACTAATTTCTAGGGATACTGAAATTTTTGGCTTGTACTGAATTGTTTATGGACCTATTAAAATATCCCCTTGCACTGAAATTTGATTTCTACTGAATTTTTTTAAAGATACTTAAGACTTCTTGTGCTAAAATTACCCTGTTACTAAAATTTGCCTTGCTACTGTTGTACTAAAATTTAACTATTGAGTAGGAAGGAAGAGCACAAGAGGGAGCAAAAAGAACAAGGAGAAAGCGACGCTTAGGAGAAGTTAGCTCAAAATCCACTTACATGATTCGTGGTTTTGCCTAACCACTACTTGATTCGTGATAGCATTGCACCAGAAACATAACATCCAGTTGTATAATTGTATAAGTAGAGTGTACTTGATGCCTATTAATCTTTGTTCGTCCTTCTGTTTTCATCTTTGGGTCTATTTGACTTGTTTCCTGAATAAATTATGGACCCCTTAGCTGGCAAACGGTCACTGGGAGGGTTTGGAATTTGCGAATGATTTCAGCGACAGGGCGGTTTCTGTCAGAAAAGGTAATATCCGTTTTTAAAACTATCATCATTTGATCTCGTCTCAAAACTAAATCTGCCATAAAAAGGGGTTCGATTGTGACAGAAGGTAAGTTCTGTTTTTAAAACTGTCATTGTTTGATCTCGTCTCAAAACTAAATCTGCCACAAAAAAGGGTTCGATTGCCACCCCTTTTTGAGCGACCGCTTGCCAGTTAACTTTTCCTTAAATCATAATATAGGCAAGAATAAGTATCAGAACTACTGCCATGGTGCCCATGTCAAGTATAGCAATGCATTAAAAAGTATAACATGTGAAGTCATTTTTGTTTGTTGCGCGAAGTATGACCATTAATTTGTGTGCTTCATAGTGGTGGAGTAAATGAGCCAGGATTAGCCAGTTAACATTTCCATTTAATGTTTAAGCCTCTAGGATATACTATAGCCGTCGAATGTTAACACTGAGCAACATTAAGCTGAGCCAAAATTAAGTTTTGAGTTGTGGGAGAGGGAAAGACAGAGAGGGAGTGGGTGTGTCTGTGTGTGTTTGTGTGCAAGGGAGGGAGGGGGAGAGAGAGAGAGAGAGATGTTGGGAGAGAGAAGGGGAGGGAGGGAGATGTAAGGTGGTAGAGTGGGAGAGCGAGAGACAGATATATAGTGTGAAAGAGTGGATGTAAGGAGAGAGGAGCACTGGCATATTATAATGAGAGAGAGATAGAGCTTTAGTGTGAAATATAGCACGAGTGCACCATTACGTGCTTGAAATTCAAGGTCTGTGTTGATGGAGATGGAAGGATGGATTGGGAGCCATATATGTCACCAATTGACGCGGCAAACATGGACTGGGGGTTGTCGAGATAGTTGATGGAGAAAGAAGATGTTGAGTGAATTATTGATAAAAGGACTTTGCTAACTTCTGGATGGCAGGATATTAACAACAGGTGCGGAGGTCATAACAGATGTCAGATCTGAAGCATGCATGTAGGAGGTCATAACGATGTTGCATGCGCGTGAGCTGCAGTTGCATTGTTAAACATACATGCATATAAAAACAAAATTGCTGATGTCATTAAAGATTCCTCTAAATTTTAAACTTTAAAATATTTTGTAGCACAAACCATAGCTCCGATTGAAAAACCGCTTTCACATAAAAAAATCGTCGCGACGAGATCTTTGAAACTAGATCCCATGTTGATATGTTCCGACGACATTTTTTAAAGTTATTTCGCCTCTCCTAAATAAGTTATCGGTGTACAAGACATCATTTATCATGTTGTTTACACTGATATTATCGAGGTATAAAAAGTGGTTCCCATAATTTTTCCTCACGTGCACATGCATGAATACAATAGAGAGCCAAAAAAATTTTAATGTCGACCAAAATTCTCCCTTTTTAGAAAATCCAAAATGTTTTGTAGCTCAAAATGACGATGCCTTCAAAACTAGATCCCATGTTGCTATGTTCTGAAGATTTTTTTATGTCAAAAAGTTACCACGCCTGGGGTAACTAAGTTATAGACCTGTTGTGTATATATTACCATGATAATGGGGAGGGGGGTGTTTTTCAACAAAATAAATCCCCTGGTCAAAACAGTTACCACGCCAGGGCGAAGAAGATTATCAACTCTGGTGGGCATATATATTACCATGATATTAACACATGGTGTTTTTCAAAAAAAAAATCCATTGTGAAAAAGTTATCACGTCTAGGCTAAGTAAGTTATCATCAACCCTGTCGTGCGTATATTATCATACTGTTTTCATAGAATTACTAGAGTATGCTTTTCAATAAACTTTTATCTCGTGGTTAAAAGTCATCGTGGTGTTTGTAGTGAGTTATCGGCTTTGTACTGTGTATATTACCGTGCAATTTGCATAGAAGTTTTCGGTATGTTGTTTAACAACTTTTTTCTGTTGGTCATTAAATTTTCTTGATGTTTGTACATTAGTTATCAGACCTCTTATGTGTATATTATCATGCTATTTACACCTAAGTTACGGGTGTATATTTTCCAACTACTTTTTTTCCTGGATAAATAGTTACGCGACGTTTGTATGTGAGTTATCAGCTCTGATGTGCATGTATTATCATTCTATTTACACAGAAGTTATTGGGGCATGTTTTTAATTAAAAAATCGAGTAAAGAAAAATTTACCGTAATATTTTGTATGTGAATTATCCGCTCTTTTATGCATATATTATCATGCTATTTACACATAAGTTATAAGGTGTATGTATTCCAACAACTTTTTTCTCATGGCAAGAGTTATCGTGGCATTTGTATGCATGATTACCAACTCTGGTGTCTGCAAGCATTATCACTCTATTTACGTACTCCCTCCGTTTGGAAATACTTGTCATTAAAATGAATAAAAGAGGATGTATCTAGATGTATTTTAGTTCTAGATAGGGGGTATGTTTTTCCATAATTTGTATCCCGTGGTCAAAAGTTACCACGATCTTTCTACATGACTAATAGCTTTCTTGTGCGTATATTACCATACTATTTACACCGAAATTATAGGTATGCATTTTCAATAAAAATTTGGCAAGTGCCAAAACTTATCGTGGCGATTGTACATGAGTTATCAGCTATGTTGTGCGTATATTATCATATTATTGACACCTAAAATTACAGGGTATGTATTTTCAACAACTTTTATCTCGGGATCAGAAGTTATCATGATGATTGTAGGTGAGTTATCATCTATGTATTTTTAACAAGTTTTATCCCAGCATCAAAAGTTATAGAGATGATTGTACATGAGTTAAGTTCTATTATCCATATATTACCATGCTATTTGCACATAAGTTATTCAAGTATGTAGTTTTAACAACTTTTATGCCGGGGTGAAAAGTTATCGCGGCTTTTGTACTTGACTTATCAGCTATGTTATGTTTATATTATCAAGCTATTTATACATAAGTTATCGGATATGGTTTTTCAGTGACACATGTCCCGATGTAAAAGGCTACCACAATGTTAATACATGATCCACTAGGTATGTTCTATAAATCTTCATGAAGAAAATCTCATAAAACAAACTATGCAGGTTGTCCAAAAAATAGTCATCATTAGGTGTGGATATAAGTACAACACGATGCTTGATTCCAATACAGAACCGTGCATGGACCAGGTGGTTTGCTCCCCGCGAGGAGTTCGACTCCAGCCGCAGTCATTTAATTTTTGCATGCAGCACCCGCATGCAGGATTCCGGGTTTCTCGCACACGTCGTCCACGCCCGACGCGCAGAGACCGCTAGATGCGGATCGAACGGTTAACAAATTGTGCGGATCTGTTGCAAACTGCCAGTCGGCAGGTATTTAGCTTTCTTGTTGATAAAAAGGTAAACCACAGATGGAAAATCTATTGGTACATGTTAACCCGATTAAATCTTCATGCCAAATATATATATTGCTTGAGCGTGATGGTTATGATTCGAGAAATATTTTTTTATACTTGTTGAAGTACCGTGCAAGTGAAGCTAAAGACAATATTCTAGACTTTGTGTGGGAAGATGTTATGCGGATCACATAGATCTTAGTTCGTAACATGCAATTATTTAGATCATTGCTCTCTATATGTACACATCGTCGAGTTACATTACAGATGAATTGGATTTCAATTATTTTTCAATTGTTGCAGGCTATCTCTTCTATACATCTGAAATATCATATACATTATATGCACAATTAGGAAAAAGATTATACATGCAAAATTTGATATGAATTGCATTAATAAGTGTAATTAAAAAAAAGTTAAAAGCCCGTGGCAACGCACGGGCGTTCTACTAGTGATTTATAAGTTTTAAGTTGGGGTGGAGCAACTTATGACATATAAGTTTGGGTGACTTACAAGTTGGATCTGTTTGGTAAAATAAGTTTTTTTTTACTTTTCGACTTATAAGTTGATGATTTATTTAGAACCAAAGAGGCCCTAAATTATTTCCTAATTATTTCCTAATTCTGTTGCCTAGTGGTAGCCTCGGGGTCGGCCACGGGAAGGTATCGGGGTCGGCCACGGGAACGCCACGGGCACGGCCGCTCAACTTCGGGATCAATCAGTCTTCTGCTTTCTCTCCCTCTCACACACACACCAAAAAATATGCTTATAGTATAACATTGACCAAAAGTCAACCTGCGCACCGGACTGCCGGGCTCGGGCTCGGGCTCGGCATCGGGCTTCTCCTGCGGTCACGCGTCGCCTATGTATACCAGCTCACATGCTACCTCACCCTCTCCCAAAATTCAGAGCGAGCCGAGAGAACACACTGACAAGCAAGCAATGGACTGTGTGAGCATCGAGATGCCAGACCCGCTGCCGCACGCGCCCGCCGCGGGCATGGTCGACGCCGTGCACGACGACGCGAAGCTGCAGCGCGCCCTGGTCGGCGGCGGCATCGCCAAGTCCTCGGCCGCTCTGTTCCTCGCCTTCTTCAGGGCCCCGGCCGGCGTCTTCCTCCTCGACGGCCTGCTCGTCGCCGCCTACTACGTGATCCTCGCCGCCGTCGTCGTCTTCGGCGCGGTGGAGGTGGCCACGGGCTTCTGGGTCGCCGGCGACCCGCACGGCCGGCGCGCCAAGGGGAAGGTGGTGCTCTGGGCCTCCGTCGTCCCGCTCGTCCTCGTCACCGCGCTCGGAGGCTTCGCCGTGCTGAGATAGCTGCACCGACCTGATGTTTGATCGCCTTTGATGCATGCCGAGGTGTGACGGTCCGTAATTCGCAGTCGTTGTAGGTGATCGTGGCAGCGCGCACGACTTGCACATTTCCGCATCCGATTTTTCTGCACGTCTGTGACTTATGTACTCCTTTTTTTTAGCATCAGAACAAACACAAGCGCTCATATACACGCGTATACACTCATTCATATGAACGCACACACGCACACCCTACCCCTATGAGCACATTCGAGAGACTGAGCCGGCATATCATCTTAAGATTTACGAAGCCACCGTAGGCGCCTCGTCGTCACCAAGATTTGAACCCTGATGGGTTGGGAAAATCACTATCCACTTAACCATCTCAACCACAGGTTGGTTCGCGATTTATGTTCTCCTAGTAGTTAATTGCTCGTGCCAATGCCAATCACTTGGACGGATGCGTATCGCGTAGCGTTTGTAGTCCACTTAGTTAAGTTAAGCTGTGTGTCCCGTCGGCGTTTGATCTCGGTGTCTTTACTTGTCTTTGGATGTAAAGATGTGCAACTTGATGAACTGCATGCTGACGTCATTAGCTTATGAAATGTGTGCTGCCGTCACTTGTTGATTGTTTCCACCGCAAGCAAAACAGAACAATCTAAGGTTTTTTGAAGCTATGAACCGTAGAACTTTGTTCTACGGTAATTTTCATTCCCTATAAAGTATGTTACAAAGCAGGGAGCAAAAGGAAGAAACCAAATGTAATTTTATACTTAGTTTGCATATTTTTTTAGTAAACAAAAAAACTACAAGATCACGGTGCATTCGAAGGGCAAAGGGAAAAGTAAAGAATCTTGGGCTGGCAACACGAAATAGAAAATCTCAATTTCAATAATTTGAACAGTCGACGTTAAAGAAGTTTGGAACAAGCCAGCTCACAGAAATCGACTGCTATATCTTTTCACTTCGATTTTTTGTTCTGTGGGGTCTTTTTTTTCGGAGACATTTTTCACTTCAAGCAGCTCAATCACCCTACAATGGCAAGCTTTTCTCTGATTCACGGTAGTTCTTCTTCCAGACCTCCTGCTTGACGCTTGTTTTCATCAAGTAGACGCAAAGACTATCCATTGCTCTTTGCGAGCAATACCAGTGCCACTATATTTCGCTGGCCCATTAAGCCGCCCTAGTATAGGCTCGGGGCATAAATGAGTGATTAGTTTGAGGAAGTTTCTTAAACCATATGCTTAGTTTCAGCAAGGTTTGAGATTTTTTTGCACCTTTTTTTTTCTTGTTTTCTTTTTTTCAAATATGCATATTTTTAATTCATAAACATTTTTGTAAATTTTCTAAATATTATTTTTGTGGGAAATTCTAATATATTGTTTATTAATTTTCTTAGAATTACTTAATAATATTTAAAAATGAAAAATTTCAAATATCATTCACCAAAGAATTTTCAAATTCGTGATCATATCTTTTGTAATACATGAACAATTTTAATTCATGAACTTTTCAATGATTTGTTTAACTTCTCAAATTTTAAGAAATTTTTTATTAAACATACAAAAAAAATCTAAATCATGTTTTTATTTATTATTCGTGGTTCTAATTAAAATTAAACCAACCGGAATAAACAACGAAAACACACACATGCTTAGTGCTTGCTAGAAGCAACCCATAGTAGCTCGCTCGAGGGCTTCGCCTGAACCAGCCGCAAATTGAGCGACCCATTCAGACAAGTTTCACTCAAATGGAGTGCCGCCCATCCAAATGAGTACTATCTGTTGGAACTGTCGCGGTGTGGGCAACCCCGCGACAGTCCAAGAACTTCGCGAATTCGCGAGGAAATTTGCCCCTGCCCTGCTGTGCATTGTTGAAACGCAAATAGAAGGTTCTAGGGTAGAAGCTTTAGCGGGCACTTTGGGCTATGATAGATCTTTTGTAGTGAATAGCCGAGGAAGAAGTGGTGGTTTAGGCATTTTCTGGAATAATGAAATAAAAATAGAAATTTTGGGTTACTCGTGTTATCATATTGATGTGTCTGTAGAGGAACATGGTCATGACAAGTGGAGATTGACATGCGTGTATGGGGAGGCCCAAACGCATCTGAGACACAAAACATGGACTGTGTTGAAAAATATTAGCAGCTTGAGCACCCTCCCATGGGTATGTATGGGTGATTTTAACGAAGTGTTACGTCCATCTGAACACCAGGGCATTGATAATTGCAGTAACTCTCATATACAAGATTTTCGAGAGGCCATAGATGTGTGCATGCTTCTAGATATCGGATACAAGGGGCGGTTTTGGACGTTCGAAAAAAGAGTGAAAAAGAGTGGCTGGAGGCACCTACACGAGGTGCAGACTGGACCGAGCTCTAGTTAACGCTGACTGGATGTCGTGCTACCCATTGGCGACCCTTCAACACCACTCTGCCGCGACCTTGGACCATGGCCCGATCTTGCTGAACTTTGGTCGGACTCAAGACGCAGTGGCACACTGCCCGTTTCGTTATGAAGTGGTGTGGGAAAAACATGAAGAGTTCAGGGGGACAGTAGACTTGGAATGGACAGCTAATGGACCATGTGTTAGTGTACAACAGTTGCATGATAAATTGGTTAGTGTTTCAAGGGGTCTGAGCAAGTGGAACAAATAGTCTTTTGGGAGTGTTCGGAAGGAGATACACGAGCTAAAGAGGAAACTAGACGAGCTGAAAGGTGACCCACTGCGAACAGCTCCGAACCATGTGGAGCTCAAGATAAATGAAAGTCTCGTTGAACTGTATCATCGTGAGGAGATAATGTGGAGGCAACAGGCACAAATCGAATGGCCCTCGTCGGGAGTTAAGAACACCAAATTTTTCCACCTCCGTGCGAGCATGAGAAGGAAGAAAAATATGATTCGAGCACTGGAGAATGCTATGGGTGTTTTGACAGAGGATCCCAATGAGATGAAGGCAATGGCAAACAATTTCTATCAGGAGCTTTATGCATCAGAGGGAGTGCATGGCGTAGATGGTGTCATCCAACATGTGTCGCGCAAGGTCACGGTGGCTATGAATGCTGACCTGTGCGCTCCATACACATGATAAGAGGTCAAGACGACACTTTTTCAGATGTTCCCTACAAAGGCGCCAGGTCCAGATGGTTTCCCAGCCCAATTTTATCAGAAACATTGGGATGTTTGTGTTGGGGAACGTAGTATTTCAAAAAAATTCCTATGCGCATGATCTATCTAGGAGAAGCATAGCAACGAGCAGGGAGAGTGTGTCCACGTACCCTTGTGGACCGTAAGCGGAAGCGTTTAGTAACGCGGCTGATGTAGTCGAACGTCTTCGCGATCCAACCGATCCAAGTACCGAACGTACGGCACCTCCGCGTTCAGCACACGTTCAGCTCGATGACGTCCCTCGATCTCTTGGTCCAGTTAAGGATGAGGGAGAGTTCCATCAGCACGACAGCGTGGCGACAGTGATGATGAAGTTACCGGCGCAGGGCTTCGCCTAAGCACTACGATGATATGAAAGGGGTGTGTAATTGTGGAGGGGGGCACCGCACACGGTTAAGAGAAACTTGTGTGTTCTAGGGTGCCCCCCTGCCCCCGTATATAAAAGAGGGGAGGGAGAGGCCGGCCGGCCCTATAGGGTGCGCCAGGAGGAGGGAGTCCTACTAGGACTCCAAGTCCTAGCAGGATTCCACTTAGAGGAAAGGGGGAAGAAGGAAGGAAGAGGGGGAAGGGAAGGAAAGGCGCGCCCCTTCCCTAGTCCAATCGGACCGGGGCGGCCAGCCCTTGTGGCCCTTCCTCTATTCCCACTAAGGCCCATCAAGGCCCATTAGTTCCCCTGGGGGGGGGGGGTTCCGATAACCCTCCGGCACTCCGATAATTATCCGGTACCTCTCGGAGCTCATCTGGTGTCCGAATAACATCGTCCAATATATCAATCTTTATGTCTCGACCATTTCAAGACTCCTCATCATGTCCATGATCTCATCCGGGACTTCGAACAATCTTCGGTCATCAAATCATATAACTCATAATACAAATTGGCATCAAACATTAAGCGTGCGGACCCTACGGGTTCGACAACTATGTAGACATGACTGAGACACATCTCCGGTCAATAACCAATAGCGGAACCTGGATGCTCATATTGGCTCCTACATATTCTACAAAGATCTTTATCGGTCAAACCGCATAACAACATACGTTGTTCCATTGTCATCGGTATGTTACTTGCCCGAGATTCGATCGTCGGTATCATCATACCTAGTTCAATCTCATAACCGGCAAGTCTCTTTACTCGTTCCGTAATGCATCATCCCGCAACTAACTCATTAGTCACATTGCTTGCAAGGCTTGTAGTGATGAGCATTACCTTGAGGGCCCAGAGATACCTCTCCAAAACACGGAGTGACAAATCCTAATCTCGATCTATGCCAACTCAACAAACACCATCGGAGACACCTGTAGAGCATCTTTATAATCACCCAATTACGTTGTGACATTTGATAGCACACAAGGTGTTCCTCCGATATTCGGGTGTTGCATAATCTCATAGTCAGAGGAATATGTATAAGTCATGAAGAAAGCAATATCAATAAAACTAAACGATCATATATGCTAAGCTGACGGATGGGTCTTGTCCATCACATCATTCTCTAATGAAGTGATCCTGTTCATCAAATGAAAACACATGTCTATGGTCAGGAAACTTAACAATCTTTGATTAACGAGCTAGTCTAGTAGAGGCATACTAGGGACACTCTGTTTGTCTATGTATTCACACATGTACTAAGTTTCCGGTTAATACAATTCTAGCATGAATAATAAACATTTATAATGATATAAGGAAATATAAATAACAACTTTATTATTGCCTTTAGGGCATATTTCCTTCAGTCTCCCACTTGCACTAGAGTCAATAATCCACATTACATAGTAATGATTCTAACACCCATGGAGTCTTGGTGCTGATCATGTTTTGCTCGTGAGAGAGGCCTAGTCAACGGGTCTGCAACATTCAGATCCGTATTGATCTTGCAAATCTCTATGTCTCCTTCCTTGACTTGATCGCGGATGGAATTGAAGCGTCTCTTGATGTGTTTGGTTCTCTTGTGAAATATGGATTCCTTCGCCAAGGCAATTGCTCCAGTATTGTCACAAAATATTTTCATTGGACCCGATGCACTAGGTATGACACCTAGATCGAATATGAACTCCTTCATTTGCTGCTTCCAAAGCAGCTATGTACTCCGCTTCACACGTAGATCCCGCCATGACGCTCTACTTGGAACTGCACCAACTGACAGCTCCACCATTCAATATAAATACGTATTCGGTTTGTGACTTAGAGTCATCCGGATCAGTATCAAAGCTTGCATCGACGTAACCGTTTACGACGAGCTCTTTGTCACCTCCATAAACGAGAAACATATCCTTAGTCCTTTTCAGGTATTTCAGGATGTTCTTGACCGTTGTCCAGTGATCAACTCTTGGATTACTTTGGTACCTCCCTGCTAAACTAATAGCCAGGCACACATCAGGTCTGGTACACAGCATTGCATACATGATAGAACCTATGGCTGAGGCATAGGGAATGACTTTCATTTTCTCTCTATCTTTTGCAGTGGTCGGGCATTGAGTCTGACTCAACTTCACACCTTGTAACATAGGCAAGAACCCTTTCTTTGACTGATCTAATTTGAACTTCTTCAAAACTTTATCAAGGTATGTGCTTTGTGAAAGTCCAATTAAGCGTCTTGATTTATCTCTATAGATCTTGATGCCCAATATATAAGCAGCTTCACCGAGGTCTTTCATTGAAAAATTCTTATTTAAGTATCCTTTTATGCTATTCAGAAATTCAGTATCATTTCCAATCAACAATATGCCATCCACATCTAATATTAGAAATGCTACAGAGCTCCCACTCACTTTCTTGGAAATACAGGCTTCTCCAAAAGTCTGTATAAAACCATATGCTTTGATCACACTATCAAAGCGTATATTCCAACTCCGAGAGGCTTGCACTAGTCTTTAAATGGATCGCTGGAGCTTGCATACTTTGTAGCACCGTTTGGATCGACAAAACCTTCTGGTTGCATCATATACAACTTTTCTTTAAGATATCCATTAAGGAATGCAGTTTTGACATCCATTTGCCAAATTTCATAATCATAAAATGCTGCAATTGCTAACATGATTCGGACAGACTTAAGCATCGCTACGGGTAAGAAGGTCTCATCATAGTCAACTCCTTGAACTTATCAAAAACCTTTCGCAACAAGTCGAGCTTTGTAGATTGTAACATTAGCGTCAACATTAGTCTTCTTCTTGAAGATCCATTTATTCTCTATTGCTTGCCGATCATCGGGCAAGTCAACCAAAGTCCACACTTTGTTCTCATACATGGATCCCATCTCAGATTTCATGGCCTCAAGTCATTTCACGGAATCTGGGCTCATCATCGCTTCCTCATAGTTCGTAGGTCCGTCATGGTCAAGTAACATGATTTCCAGAACAGGATTACCATACCACTCTGGTGCGGATCTTACTCTGGTTCACCTATGAGGTTCGGTAGTAACTTGATCATAAGTTTCATGATCATCATTAGCTTCCTCACTAATTGTTGTAGGAATCACTGGAACTGATTTCTGAGATGAACTACTTTCCAATTCGGGAGAAGGTACAATTACCTCATCAAGTTCTACTTTCCTCCCACTCACTTCTTTCAAGAGAAACTCCTTCTCTTGAAAGGATCCTTTCTTCTTAGCAACAGATATATTGCCTTCGGATCTGTGATAGAAGGTGTACCCAACAGTCTCCTTTGGGCATCCTATGAAGACACATTTCTCCGATTTGGGTTCGAGCTTATCAGGTTGAAGCTTTTTTACATAAGCATCGCAACCCCAAACTTTAAGAAATGACAACTTGGGTTTCTTGCCAAACCACAGTTCATATGGCGTCGTCTCAACGAATTTAGATGGTGCCCTATTTAACGTGAATGCAACCGCCTCTAAAGCATAGCCCCAAAACGATAGCGGTAAATTAGTAAGAGACATCATAAATCGCACCATATCTAATAAAGTACGATTACGACATTCAGACACACCATTACGCTGTGGTGTTCCAGGTGGCGTGATTTGCGAAATTATTCCACATTGTTTCAAATGAAGACCAAACTCGTAACTCAAATGTTCTCCTCCACGATCAGATCGTAGAAACTTTATTTTCTTGTTACGATGATTTTCCACTTCACTCTGAAATTCTTTGAACTTTTCAAATGTTTCATACTTATGTTTCATCAAGTAGATATACCCATATCTGCTCAAATCATCTGTGAATGTTAGAAAATAATGATACCCGCCGCGAGCCTCAACACTCATTGGACCACATACATCAGTATGTATTATTTCCAACAAGTCTGTTGCTCGCTCCATTGTTTCGGAGAATGGAGTCCTAGTCATCTTACCCATGAGGCATGGTTCGCAAGCATCAAGTGATTCATAATCAAGTGATTCCAAAAGTCCATCAACATGGAGTTTCTTCATGCGCTTTACACCAATATGACCTAAACGGCAGTGCCACAAATAAGTTGCACTATCATTATTAAACTTGTATCTTTTGGCTTCAATACTATGAATATGTGTATCACTACTATCGAGATTCAATAAAAATAGACCACTCTTCAAGGCTGCATGACCATAAAAGATATTACTCATATAAATAGAACAACCATTATTCTCTGATTTAAATGAGTTAGCGCGTCGCATCAAACAAGATCCAGATATAATGTTCATGCTTAACGCTGGCACCAAATAATAATTATTTAGGTCTAAAACTAATCCCGAAGGTAGATGTAGAGGTAGCGTGCCGACGGCGATCACATCGACGTTGGAACCATTTCCCACGAGCATCTTCACCTCGTCCTTAGCCATTCTTCATTTAATCCATATCCCCTGTTTCGAGTTGCAAATATGAGCAACAGAACCAGTATCAAATACCCAGGTGAGGGAGTCCTTGATTAGGGGGTATCCGGATGGCCGGACTATATCCTTTGGCCGGGCTGTTGGACTATGAAGATACAAGATTGAAGACTTTGTCTCGTGTCCGGATGGGACTCTCTTGGCGTGGAAGGCAAGCTTGGCGATACGGATATGTAGATCTCCTTTTGTTGTAACCGACTCTGTGTAACCCTAGCCCCCTCCGGTGTCTATATAAATCGGAGGGTTAGTCCGTAGGACAACAACAATCATACCATAGGCTAGCTTCTAGGGTTTAGCCTCTACGATCTCGTGGTAGATCAACTCTTGTAGTACTCATATTCATCAAGATCAATCAAGCAGGAAGTAGGGTATTACCTCCATAGAGAGGGCCCGAACCTGGGTAAACTTCGTGTCCCTTGCCTCCTGTTACCATCTGCCTTAGACGTACAGTTCGGGACCCCTACTCGAGATCCGCCGGTTTTGACACCGACACCAGGCGCTACCACGAGCATTAGTAAGGTACACATCAATATCATGTATATCAAATATACCTTTCACTTTGCCATCCTTCTTATCCGCCAAATACTTGGGGAAGTTCCGCTTCCAGTGACCAGTCCCTTTGCAGTAGAAGCATTCAGTCTCAGGCTTAGGTCCAAACTTGGGCTTCTTCACTTGAGCAGCAACTTGCTTGCCGTTCTTCTTGAAGTTCCCCTTCTTCCCTTTGCACTTCTTCCTGAAACTAGTGGTCTTGTTAACCATCAACTTTTGATGCTCCTTCTTGATTTCTACCTTCACAGCTTTTAGCATCACGAAGAGCTCGGGAATTGTCTTATCCATCCCTTGCATATTATAGTTCATCACGAAGCTTTTGTAGCTTGGTGGCAGTGATTGAAGAACTCTGTCAATGACACTATCATCAGGAAGATTAACTCCCGGTTGAGTCAAGTGGTTGTGGTACCCAGACATTCTGAGTATATGTTCACTGACAGAACTATTCTCCTCCATTTTGCAGCTGTAGAACTTATCGGAAACTTCATATCTCTTAATCCGGGCATTTGCTTGAAATATTAACTTCAACTCCTGGAACATCTCATATGCCCCATGACGTTCAAAACATCGTTGAAGTCCCGGTTCTAAGCCGTAAAGCATGGCACACTGAACTATCGAGTAGTCATCAGCTTTGCTCCGCCAGAAGTTCATAAAGTCTGGAGTTGCTCCTGCAGCGGGTGTCGGTGTCAAAACCGGCGGATCTCGGGTAGGGGGTCCTAGAATGTGCGTCTAAGGTCGATGGTTACAGGAGACAGGGGACACGATGTTTACCCAGGTTCGGGCCCTCTCTATAGAGGTAATACCCTACTTCCTGCTTGATTGATCTTGATGAATATGAGTATTACAAGATTTGATCTACCACGAGATCGTAATGGCTAAACCCTAGAAGCCTAGCCTGTATGACTATGGTAATGAGTATATCCTTTCCGGACTAAACCCTCCGGTTTATATAGACACCGGGGGGGGGGTGGATCTAGGGTTACATAGAGTCGGTTACATAAGATGGAATCTTCATATTTGGTCGCCGAGCTTGCCTTCCACGCCAAGGAGAGTCCAATCCGGACACGGGTACAGTCTTCGGCCTTCGCATCTTCACAGCCCATCAGTCCGGCCCATGGATAACAGGCCGGACGCCCGAGGACCCCTTAGTCCAGGACTCCCTCAGTAGCCCCTGAACCTGGCTTCAATGATGAGGAGTCCGGCGCGCAGATTGTCTTCGGCATTGCAAGCCGGGTTCCCTTCTTTCCGAACCCCAAGATAGTCTTCGGATGTGATGATAGTATTCGGACCTGTCACACACACCATACACAACTGTAGAGGATATAATATTTCAAGGACCCAATCTGCTGACAACTTTTTTGGGTAATATGACATCACGCCAGCTCGGTCATTACTTTCGAACTGTTGGCTAGCTCATTGTCCCATGTCACAAGATGTGGTTTTATTGGAACCATCTTATCCAAGCGGAGACTGTGTCTCCCTTTTTTAAGGGATTCTTTTTAACCCGGACGTGGGTAACCCAACCGTCACTTGGGTACAACTCCTTGGGAATAGGCAAGTTTTGAGGCCCAGGAGGAGACGCTCAATATTCGCGGTCTTTATATAGGGGCACAGACCCGTATTTTTTCTTTCACGCTTGCCTCCCCCTCAACCCTTGCTACCTCGAGTTCCAACACCCGGGCTTCAGTCGCCACAAGCTCCGATCATGTCCGGATCCAGCCATCAAGGCCGGTGGGTGGCTTCCTCTGTTACGGAGGGAGATATTGAAAAGCTTCGGGAGGCGAGGTATCTGACCACATAAATCCTTCATCGGCTTCCTGCCGAGGGGCAAGTTATTCCCTCCCCCAGATCCGGCGAGAGGGTCGTGTTTGTGCCCCACTTCCTCCGTGGTTTAGGGTTTGCACTTAATCCCTTTGTTCGAGGGCTCATGTTCTATTATGGGCTAGATTTTCACGATCTGGCCCCAGACTCTATTCTTCTTATCTCGGCATTTATCGTCACGTGCGAAGCCTTCCTCCGAACTCCTCCGCACTTCGGCTTGTGGCTCAAGACCTTAGATGTGAAGCCGCAAGTGATAGAGGGGGAGCAGGTAGAGTTCGGTGGTGCCATGGTGAGCAAGCTTGCTAGCGTTGTTTGGCTGAAAGGATCCTTTGCCAAATCTTCTGACTTATGGCAGCAGGGGTGGTTTTACATCACCAAGCCCCGTGGCTCCAAGTGGGCAACTACGCCCGCATTTCGATCCAGCCCCCCAATTTAGCTTGCATCATGGATTAATAAGGGGTTGGACTGGGGATCAACTGACGAGATGCGGACTCTGCAAAGTTGCATCCGAAGCCTCATTGAGAGGGACATCAATATCGTCAACGTTGTTCAAGTAATGCTAGTCCGTCGGACCCTGCCGTGCCAGCGATGGCCTCTCCGCCTGTGGGAGTTTAATCCAGAAGGGCCGCAGACTCTTCAACACTTCTTCGGCATTAAGCACGAAGGAATGTGGAGATTATTCCTTGGGAAACGAAAGCAATGGCCAGACACCACCGAAGATATCGGCCTAGACTGTAACCATCCGGACACCCCGGCAAGTGCCCGTTCACCGAACACCTCATAATCAGATAGCCAGTGGTAAGACACTGACTGAACCATCCTTTTTTAGGGCTGGATAAAGAAAGTGGAACGGATTAGGTGTCCGGCTCCCCTTCCCGAAGACGCAGCTGATCCTGTGTTAACAAGGATGCTGGCCTCGGTACCATACCAGGCACCGACAAGGGAGGGCAAAGAGGAGAGTGAAAAGACCCGAGATGACATTTGTTCCAGAGGTGAGTCGGATACTGTGTCCGGAGAAATCGACCTTTCTTCGCCTGAAGACGAAGGCGAGAGAGGAGCCAGTATCCCTTCTCCGAGCAGGAGGAAAAGGGCCGCCTCCGAATGTTGGGAGGGGCGGTCTCCCAAGAGGGGCAAGATGTCGCCGTCGAGCGGCTTGGGTTTGGAAAGCGATGTTGTTGAACAGCTCCAACATGGGGACAAGTCCTCAACCAAACCGTGAGTGAATCCGGGGTGCTTTGATAGCGTCCCGCTCCTTTGCCGTTACCAAATATATACGTAACGTGTCCGTGCGTTTCTACAGGTCAGCACAGAGTTTTTCGGGGCAATCTTCTTCTTCGGGAGGTCTCCTCCCAGAAATGATGGAAAGCGAGACGCCTCCCCCAACCTCCTCGCCCAATAAGGCGGACGACTCCGAAATGTCATCGCGGAGGGTTTTTCTTGCTCAACAAGCTATGCAGGGGATGAACGAGGCAGTACCCAAAGGTGGACCTCCGACCGTCCGGGATTCTGAGGCCAATAATAAAGGCCCCGGACTGTCTGGCTTGCAGCCGACGATGTTTCGGGAGACGGGTGAACGAATTCCTTCAAAGGATGACTGTGCTCCTAGAGCGGCTTCCGGAGACCCAACGGATCCGGACATGTTGCGGGACATGTTGCGAAACGCATCTGTCTCGGGGGAACAATGTACCTTGATGGGAACAGTGGTTGAAAAGATTTTGTCCCTAAAGAGCGGATTAAATGAAGCCTTCATGAGCCTGCTAAAAGGCTTCGAGGTTTGTGATATAATGTTTTCAGCTATGTTTTATTTGCAAACATGCACCTGTGTATAGGTAGTAGCCCCTGAGACTCGGGTCGGCTTCCACTGGGAAGCGAACGGAGGATCGAAAAGAATCATTCGAGGACTAACCTGATGAACTTGAACACAGGCTGCTTCCCCCTTGGCTACTTCCCAGACTATGGATATTGCCGAGCTGCAACGGAAGCTTGATGTAGCAGGGGACGATCTTGCGTTAATAAATATGCGTCTTGACGAGTGATAACCCACAAGTATAGGGGATCGCAACAGTTTTCGAGGGTAGAGTATTCAACCCAAATTTATTGATTCGATACAAGGGGAGCCAAAGAATATTCTCAAGTATTAGCAGTTGAGTTGTCAATTCAACCACACCTGGATAACTTAATATCTGCAGCAAAGTATTTGGTAGCAAAGTAATATGGAAGTAATGGTAACAGTGGCAAAAGTAATATTTTTGGGTTTTGTAGTGATTGTAACAGTAGCAACGGAAAAGTAAATAAACGGAGAAAAATATATGAAAAGCTCGTAGGCATTGGATCAGTGATGGAGAATTATCCCGGATGCGGTTCATCATGTAACAGTCATAACATAGGGTGACACAGAACTAGCTCCAATTCATCAATGTAATGTAGGCATGTATTCTGAATATAGTCATACGTGCTTATGGAAAAGAACTTGCATGACATCTTTTGTCCTACCCTCCCGTGGCAGCGGGGTCCTATTGGAAACTAAGGGATATTAAGGCCTCCTTTTAATAGAGTACCGGACCAAAGCATTAACACATAGTGAATACATGAACTCCTCAAACTATGGTCATCACCGGGAGTGGTCCTGATTATTGTCACTTCGGGGTTTCCGGATCATCACACATAGTAGGTGACTATAGACTTGCAAGATAGGATCAAGAACTCACATATATTCATGAAAACATAATAGGTTCAGATCTGAAATCATGGCACTCGGCCCTAGTGACAAGCATTAAGCATAGCAAAGTCATAGCAACATTAATCTCAGAACATAGTGGATACTAGGGATCAAACCCTAACAAATCTAACTCGATTACATGATAAATCTCATCCAACCCATCACCGTCCAGCAAGCCTACGATGGAATTACTCACGCACGGCGGTGAGCATCATGAAATTGGTGATGGAAGATGGTTGATGATGACGATGGCGACGGATTCCCCTCTCCGGAGCCCCGAACAGACTCTAGATCAGCCCTCCCGAGAGAGTTTAGGGCTTGGCGGCGGCTCCGTATCGTAAAATGCGATGAATCCTTCTCTCTGATTTTTTTCTCCCCGAACCAAGCTTCAAAATATCGGATACCGGGTTCGTATCGGTTTGGCTTCGACATATCGGATGTCGGATATCGGGTGATATATCGGATGATATGTAGACATATCGGAGAAAGCATGTCTAGTTTTTTTTCAAGATTCTTGTTCAGAACATATATTTTAGTATAAAAATTGTATGATATAAATGCTTTAACATAACATTTTTAGGTTCCTAGTTTATTAACTTGTTGTTTAAGAAACTATTAAGCAAAGATTCACAAAGTCTTTACTCTTTGATTAACAACAATACAATATATATGCATTTGTACGAAACATTGTGCATGACTCTGATAATATATAATGAATTTGTAAATGCATAATCTTATTTCATTGCTTTCTAATAAAGAACTGTTGTCATCTATCTATCGTTCTTTATCGGTGGACATATCAGGCTAGATATCGGCCATATCGGTTGATATTTCGGTCCATATCGGATGATATGTTTGAAAATGATATTTACAAAATGATATGCTAAGTTTATATCGGTAGAGCCCCAAAAGTGATATATCGGCCTATATATCGGTTGTATCGGCCTAGATTTAAAAGCTTGCCCCGAACACGAATATATGGAGTTGGAGTTGAGGTCGGTGGAGCTCCAGGGGGCCCATGAGGCAGGGGGCGCGCCCTGGGGGGGCAGGCACGCCTCCCACCCTCGTGGAAAGGGTGTGGGCCTCCTGGCCTTGATTCTTTCGCCAATATTTTTTATTATTTCAAAAAATAATCTCCGTGAAGTTTCAGGTCATTCCGAGAACTTTTGTTTCTGCACAAAGATAACACCATGGCAATTCTCCTGAAAACAGCGTCAGTCCGGGTTAGTTCCATTCAAATCATGCAAGTTAGAGTCCAAAACATGGGCAAAAGTGTTTGGAAAAGTAGATACTACGGAGACGTATCAACTCCCCTAAGCTTAAAACTTTGCTTGTCCTCAAGCAATTCAGTTGATAAACTGAAAGTGATAAAGAAAAACTTTTACAAACTCTGTTTGCTCTTGTTGTTGCAAATATGTAAAGCCAGCATTCAAGTTTTCAGCAAAGATTATGAACTAACCACATTCACAATAACACTTAGGTCTCATATTTACTCATACCAATAGCATAATCAACTAGCGAGCAATAATAATAAATCTCGGATGACAACACTTTCTCAAAACAATCATGATATGATATAACAAGATGATATCTCGCTAGCCCTTTCTGAGACCGCAAAACATAAATGCAGAGCACCTTTAAAGATCAAGGACTGACTAGACATTGTAATTCATGGTAAAAGAGATCCAGTCATAGTTATCCAATATAAATTAATAGTAATGGATGCAAATGACAGCCGTGCTCTCCAGCTGGTGCTTTTTAATAATAGGGTGATGACTCAACATAAAAGTAAATGGATAATCCCTTCGCAGAGGGGAGCAGGGATTTGTAGAGGTGCCAGAGCTCAATTTTTGAAATAGAGATAAATAATATTTTGAGCGGCATACTTTCAATATCAACATAACAACCGAGAGATGGCGATATCTTCCATGCTACACACATTATAGGCGGTTCCCAAACAGAATGGTAAAGTTTATACTCCCCCTCCACCAACAAGCATCAATCCATGGCTTGCTCGAAACAACGAGTGCCTCCAACTAACAAGAGTCCCGGGGGAGTTCTGTTTGCAATTATTTTGATTTGATTTGCATAAAGCATGGGACTAGGCATCCTGGTGACCAGCCATTTTCTCGTGAGTGAGGAGCGGAGTCCACTCCCCTTGAGAATAACCCGCCTAGCATGGAAGATACATACATCCCTAGTTGATACATGAGCTATTCGAGCATACAAAACAGAATTTCATTTGAAGGTTTAGAGTTTGACACATACAAATTTACTTGGAACGGCAGGTAGATACCACATATAGGAAGGTATGGTGGACTCATATGGAATAACTTTGGGGTTTAAGGGATTGGATGCACAAGCAGTATTCCCGCTTAGTACAAGTTAAGGCTAGAAAAAGACTGGGAAGTGACCAACTAGAGAGCGACAACAGTCATGAACATGCATTAAAATTAATAAACATTGAGTGCAAGCATGAGTAGGATATAATCCACCATGAACATAAATATCGTGGAGGCTATGTTGATTTTGTATCAACTACATGTGTGAACATGTGCCAAGTCCATTCACTTGAATCATTCAAAGGAGGATACCACCCTATTATACCACATCACAACCATTTTAATAGCATGTGGGCACGCAAGATAAACCATTATAAACTCCTAGCTAATTAAGCATGGCATAAGCAACTATAATCTCTAATTGTCATTGCAAACATGTTTATTCATTATAGGCTGAATCAGGAACGATGAACTAATCATATTTACAAAGACAAGAGAGGTCGAGTTCATACCATCTTCTCTCATCTCAATCAGTCCATCATATATCGTCATTATTGCCTTTCACTTGCACGACCAAACGATGTGAATAATAATAGTAGTGCACGTGCATTGGACTAAGCTGGAATCTGCAAGCATCTGATACAAAGGAGAAGACAAGGCAATATGGGCTCTTGGTTAAATCAACAATAATGCATATAAGAGCCACTTCAACAATTTTATTATAGTCTTCTCCTATCGACCCCCAAAGAAAAGAAAAGAAATAAAACTATTTACATGGGAAAGCTCCCAACAAGCAAAACAAGAACAAGAAATCTTTTTGGGTTTTCTTTTAATTATTACTACTACAACAAGAAAGTAAACTAGCTAAAAGCTACTACTGATTTTTTTGTTTTTTCTTAAAGTTTTTCAAACACACAAGAAGAAAGCATAAAAAGGAAAATAAACTAGCATGGATATTACAGTGAAAGAGTATGAGCACCGACAACTAGCAATGAGTGTGTGAACATAAATGTAATGTCGCTGAGAAATACGTACTCCTCCAAGCTTAGGCTTTTGGCCTAAGTTGGTCTAAGGCCACGGCTGGCCTGACGGATATCCAAAGTTGTAGGTGGGGTCGTACTGAGATGAAGCCTCGAGTTGCCACTGGTTGGCAATCACCTCCGGATCCCACTGGTAATCAGACTGTCGTGGAGGATCAAATTGTGGTTCCGACTCTATAACTGATGTAGGGTTCCGGTAGGCGTGAATGGCCTCCAATGGAACAAGGTACTCGCCTGCAGATAAATCAAACAAGGAAGGAGCAGGCAAGGTAATTGTCTCAGGATGACTTTTGCCAAATATTAATTTGTACTTAAGCACCTTTTCCCTATTCTTAACAATAAAATCATGTGCTACCATACTCTTATAATCTAGATAAACAGGGGGCATCAATTTTTCTTTCTCATAATGCCTAATAGGTATGTTATAGTATGCAGCGAGGCGCGAGGCGAAGATGCCTCCCAACATAGGGCCCTTGGTACGGTTAAGGTTTAACCACTTTGCAACAATAGCGCCCATACTAAATGTGTCATCACGAAATAAGGCATGGCACAAAATAACAATATCAAGGGTACTCAGGTTTCCACTGTTTCCGCGACCGATTAAGCATCTACTAGCAAATATAGCAAAGTAGCGTAGAATAGGAAAGTGTATGCTAGTAATTCGTGCGTCGGAAACCTTCATCGTTTCCCCTACAACAATGTTATCAATAAACCCATCCACATCATCATGATGTGGTTCCTCTATGATGCCTGAAAAGGGCAACTTGCAAACCTCACAAAATTCACGAAGGGTCATCTCCTTATACTCATCATATAAATAAAAATCCACCGAAGGTGGAGATCTCCTAGAATGGAAATGAAAATTTTGCACAAAGATATTAGTGAGTAACAGGTACTGTTCGCGTTGGTCGCGGAGGAAGTCGGTGAGGCCTGCATTCACAGCCAATTCATAAAAATCATCATAAATCCCGGCTGCTCTCAAGAAATCATCACAAGGCCATTCACATGGTCGAACTTCCGCGGTGCGAGGGAGATTATACTTGGGATTCTCTTCTTCTTCACTTTGCTTATCCTTCGAGCTCCGGCTCGAAGAGCCCCTCAAAAATCTCTTCATCATTTTCTGAAAATTCTGAAATTTTTAGTAACTTCAAATAAAAGTGAACCAAACTCAACAAAATTGATAGAAACTACTCCCACAAGTGCCTAGAGACTATATCATGCATTAAAACTACTTGGGACCAAATAAATTTGACATGAAAACTCAAGAACAGGGTCACCTAGGCATCACAAATTTGCAATGAAGAAAGCACTAGAACAAAAACTAATTGGACCATTGGAGGAGTCACATACGAAGGAACAATCCCCCAAAGCAGTTTTGTGAGAGGTGCTTTGAGCTAGGAGATCGAAAATCGCAGCAAAATGAGCTAGAACTCGTGCTTGAGCTGGTTGGTGATTTTTTGGAAGGAAGAAGGAGTGTGTGGTGGCTGGAATAAGTGGAGGGGAGCCACCATGGGCCCACGAGGAAGGGGCGCGCCCTGTAGGGGTGGGCGCGCCCTGGACCCTCGTGGCCAGGTGCTTGCTCCCCCTGCTGTGTTCTCAGTGCCAGATATTCTCAAATATTCTAGAAAAAATCATATGTAAATTTCAGGGCATTTGGAGAACTTTTATTTTCGGGGTATTTTTTATTGCACAGTAAATCAGAAAACAGACAGAAAATACTATTTTTGCTTTATTTAATCTAAATAACAGAAAGTAAAATGAGGGTAGAGAAGGTTGTGCTTTCTAACTTCATCCATCTCATGCTCATCAAAAGGAATCCACTAACAAGGTTGATCAAGTCTTGTTAACGAACTCATTCCGAATAACATGGAACCGGAGAAATTTCGAATAACACTATGTTACCTCAACGGGGATATGCACATCCCCAATAATAAGAATATCATATCTATTTTTGACAGTAGGAAGAGGAAATTCAAAACCTCCAAAAATAGTCGATGGAATTTTTCCAATAGAATTGATACTGTGGACTTGAGGTTGTTTCCTCGGAAAGTGTACCGTATGCTCGTTACCATTAACATGAAAAGTGACATTGCCTTTGTTGGAATCAATAACAGCTCCTGCAGTATTCAAAAAGGGTCTACCAAGAATAATAGACATACTATCTTCCTCGGGAATATCAAGAATAACAAAGTCCGTTAAAATAGTAATGTTTGCAACCACAACAGGCACATCCTCACAAATACCGACAGGTATAGCAGTTGATTTATCAGCCATTTGCAAAGATATTTCAGTAGGTGTCAACTTATTCAAATAAAGTCTATGATATAAAGAGAGAGGCATAACACTAACACCGGCTCCAAGATCACATAAAGAAGTTTTAACATAGTTTCATTTGATGGAGCATGGTATAGTGGGTACTCCTGGATCTCCTAACTTCTTTGGTATTCCACCCTTAAAAGTATAATTAGCAAGCACGGTGGAAATTTCATCTTCCAGTATCTTTCTTTTATTTGTAACAATTTCTTTCATATACTTAGCATAAGGATTCATTTTGAGCATATCAGTCAAACGCATACACAAAAAGATAGGTCTAATCATTTCAGCAAAGCGCTCAAAATCCTCATCATCCCTTTTCTTGGATGGTTTGGGAGGAAAAGGCATGGGTTTCTGAACCCATGACCCTCTTTCTTTGCCGTGCTTCCTAGCAACAAAGTCTCTCTTATCATAACATTGATTCTTTGATTGTGGGTTATCAAGATCAACAACAGGTTCAATTTCTACATCATTATTATTACTAGGTTGAGCATCATCATGAACATCTTCATTAACATTATCACTAGGTTCATGTTCATTACCAGATTGTGTTTCAGCATCAGAAATAGAAATATCATTAGGATTCTCATGTGTGTCAACAATAGGTTCACTAGAAGCATGCAAAGTCCTATCATTTTTCTTTTTCTTCTTTTTAGAAGGACTAGGTGCTTCTACATTATTTCTCTAAGAATCCTGCTTAATTCTCTTAGGGTGGCCCTTAGGATACAAAGGTTCCTAAGTCACTTTACCCCCTCTAGTTGCAACTCTAACAACAAAGTCATTATTCTTACTATTCAATTCATTGAGCAAATCATTCTGAGCTTTAAGTACTTGTTCTACTTGAGTGGGAACCATAGAAGCATGTTTACTAATGAGTTTAAGTTCACCTTTAACTCTAGACATATAATCACTCAAGTGTTCAATCATACAAGCATTGCGTTTTAATTCTCTACCAACATAAGCATTGAAGTTTTCTTGTTTGATAATAAAATTATCAAGCTCATCTAAGCATTGACTAGCAGACTTATAAAGAGGAATATCACCTTCATCAAATCTATGGAGAGAATTTACCTTTACTACCTATATCGGGTTATCAAGACCGTGTACTTCTTCAATAGGTGATGAATTAACACCATGTATTTCTTCAATAGGAGGTAAATTCTTAACATCTCCGGCTTTAATACCCTTTTCTTTCATAGGTTTCTTTGCCTCTTGCATATCTTCAGGACTGAGAAATAGAACACTGCTTTTCTTCGGAGTTGGCTTAGGAGTTGGTTCAGGAAGTGTCCAATTGTTTTCATTAGCCAACATATTATTCAATAGAATTTCAGCTTGATCAAATGTTCTTTCCCTGAAAACACAACCAACACAACTATCCAGGTGGTCTCTGGAAGCATCGGTTAGTCCATTATAAAAGATATCAAGTATTTCATTTTTCTTGAGAGGATGATCAGGCAAAGCATTAAGTAATTAGAGAAGCCTCCCCCAAGCTTGTGGGAGACTCTCTTCTTCAATTTTCACAAAATTATATATATCCCTTAAAGCAGCTTGTTTCTTATCAGCAGGGAAATATTTAGCAGAGAAGTAATAAATCATATCCTGGGGACTACGCACACAACCAACATCAAGAGAATTAAACCATATCTTAGCACCACCCTTTTATGAGAACGAAAATATTTTAAGGATATAATAGTAGCGAGTTTTCTCATCATTAGTGAACAGGGTGGCTATATCATTTAATTTAGTAAGATGTGACACAACAGTTTCAGATTCATAGCCATAGAAAGGATCAGATTCAACCATAGTAATTATATCAGGATCAACAGAGAATTCATAATCCTTATCAGTAACAAAGATAGGTGAAGTATGATGACCCACAAGTATAGGGGATCTATCGTAGTCCTTTCGATAAGTAAGAGTGTCGAACCCAACGAGGAGCAGAAGGAAATGATAAGCGGTTTTTAGCAAGGTATTCTCTGCAAGCACTGAAATTATAGGTAACAGATAGTTTTGTGATAAGATAATTGGTAACGAGCAACAAGTAACAAAAGTAAATAAAGTGCAGCAAGGTGGCCCAATCCTTTTGTACCAAAGGACAAGCCTGAACAAACTCTTATATAGAGAAAAGCGCTCCCGAGGACACATGGGAATTATCGTCAAGCTAGTTTTCATCACGTTCATATGATTCGCGTTCGGTACTTTGATAATTTGATATGTGGGTGGACCGGTGCTTCGGTGTTGTCCTTACTTGAACAAGCATCCCACTTATGATTAACCTTTGTTGCAAGCATCGGCAACTACAACAAAAGTATTAAGGTAAACCTAACCATAGCATGAAACATATGGATCCAAATCAGCCCCGTACGAAGCAACGCATAAACTAGGGTTTAAGCTTCTATCACTCTAGCAACCCATCATCTACTTATTACTTCCCAATGCCTTCCTCTAGGCCCAAATAATGGTGAAGTGTCATGTAGTCGACGTTCACATAACACCACTAGAGGATAGACAACATACATCTCATCAAAATATCGAACGAATACCAAATTCATATGACTACTAATAGCAAGACTTCTCCCATGTCCTCAGGAATAAACATAACTACTCACAAAGCATATTCATGTTCATTATCTGAGGAGTATTAATATGCATATAGGATCTGAACATATGATCTTCCACCAAATAAACCAACTAGCATCAACTACAAGGAGTAAAATCAACACTACTAGCAACCTACAGGTACCAATCCCAGACTTAGAGACAAGAATTGGATACAAGAGATGAACTAGGGTTTGAGAGGAGATGGTGCTGGTGAAGATGTTGATGGAGATTGCCCTCTCCCGATGAGAGGAGCGTTGGTGATGACGATGGCGATGATTTCCCCCTCCCGGAGGGAAGTGTCCTCGGCAGGACAGCTCTGCCGGAGCCCTAGATTGGTTCCGCCTCGTGGCGGCGGAGTCTCGCCCCGAAACCTTTCTTATGATTTTTCTTCGGACGAAAGACTTCATATAGTAAAAGATGGGCATCGTAGGGCCAACAGGGGGCCCACGAAGCAGGGGGCGCGCCCAGGGGGTAGGGCGCGCCCCCACCCTCGTGGCCAGGGTGTGGGCCCCCTATTGTATTTCTTCCGCTCAGTAATTTTTATTATTTCCAAAAATAACTTTCGTGGAGTTTCAGGACTTTTGGAGTTGTGCAGAATAGGTCTCTAATATTTGCTCCTTTTCCAGCCCAGAATTCCAGCTGCCGGCATTCTCCCTCCTTATGTAAAACTTGTAAAATAAGAGAGAATAGGCATAAGTATTGTGACATAATGTGTAATAACAGCCCATAATGCAATAAATATCGATATAAAACAATGATGCAAAATGGACATATCAACTCCCCCAATCTTAGACCTCGCTTGTCCTCAAGCGGAAGCCGATAACGATAAATATGTCCACATGTTTAGAGGTAGAGGTGTTGATAAAATAAAATACGGACATGAGGGCATCATGATTATTCTCATAACAGCAACATATATGGATATAGTCATATGATTCCTTATGCTCAAGTAATAATCTATTCACAATACAAAGTATGAATCAGAAACTTTATTTAGAACCAACAAACTATAATCTCAGTCATTGAAGCAATTGCAATTTATCATAACATCAGAAAGAGTCTATTTCAGAGCTTTCTAGCAAGTCCACATACTCAACTATCATTCAGTCTTTCATAATTGCTAACACTCACGCAATACTTGTGGTTACAGAGTTTTAACCGGACACAGAGAAAGATAGGGGCTTATAGTTTCTCCTCCCAACCTTTTACCTCCAGGTAATGTCAACAATAATAGTTCATGCTAACTTACATCCAATTAGATATATCTATCAGGATCTTTCCAACACACTGTGCTTGCCAAAGGATAAAATGTAAAAAGAAAAGGTGAGGATCACCATGACTCCTGCATAAGGTAGAGGATAATAATAAAAGATAGGCCCTTCGCAGAGGGAAGCAGAGGTTGCCATGCGCTTTCAGGGTTGGATGCACAAAATCTTAATGCGAAAGAACATCACTTTATATTGCCACTTGTGATATGGACCTTTATTATGCAGTCCGTCGCTTTTATTTCTTCCACATCACAAGATCGTATAAAGCTTATTTCCTCCACACCAATCAATCATACATATTTAGAGATCAATTTTTATTGCTTGCACCGATGACAACTTACTTGAAGGATCTTACTCAATCCATAGGTATGTATGGTGGACTCTCATGGCAAAACTGGTTTAAGGGTTTTTGGAAGCACAAGTAGTATCTCTACTTGGTGCAAAGAATTTGGCTAGCATGAGGGGGAAAGGCAAGCTCAACATGTTGGATGATCCATGACAATATACTTTATCTCAGATATAAGAAAACATAATCCATTACGTTGTCTTCCTTGTCCAACATCAACTCTTTAGCATGTCATATTTAATGAGTGCTCCCAATCATAAAAGATGTCCAAGATAGTATATTTATATGTGAAACCTCTCTTTATTTATTACTTCCTATTAATTGCAACGATGACCAAAGCTATGTTTGTCAACTCTCAACAACTTTTAATCATCATACTCTTTCTATGTGAAGTCATTACTATCCATAAGATCAATATGATCTCTTTTTTATTTGTTTTTATTCTTTCTCTTTTCTTTTATTCCCTCAAGACCATAGCAAGATAATCAAGCCCTTGACTTAACACTAATATTTATTATATATATAGCTCACGGACTCGATTACATAGAGGGATCATAACAAAAAACTCAAAACTAGATCAAAATACTACTAAAAGGATCGAACTAAGAAAAACGGTAAAGATAGGAGTATGATGGTGATACGATACCGGGGCACCTCCCCCAAGCTTGGCAGTTGCCAAGGGGAGTGCCCATACCCATGTGATTATGTCTCCTTCTTCGGGGATGGTGATGTGATATTCTTGGCGATAATGCCCCTCAGGATACGATTCTCTTCCTCGAGCTTATTGAGTTGCTGCTTGAGATTCGTTATCTCCTTACGAAGCTTCCCTGTAACGGCTAAAGCTCCTTGCACCCAAGGGTGTTGCATAGCTGCGGGAGAACAAGTGACACTCTTCTTCATATTTTCATAAGAAAGAAATCTAACATTGGAAGGGATAACCGAGTTTGGAATAGCTGAGCTCTGTAGTTCCCCTATCGTGAATCCAGCCCGGAAGCGAGAAGTGACTTCTTGATCCTCCTCCATGGCATCTATCCTCATCAAATCAGCCTTCATCTCTTCCTCAGTTGTTGGCCCAAAGTGGTTAGCATCGCTGTTTGTCCTTGGTCTCGATGCCGGATGAGACACCCGGCTCTCCTCGATTGACTCTTGGGAAGGCATCTTGCTCTAATCTGTAGCAGCAACATCTCGAAACAAGAACAGAGAATATTTGCGTGATACGGTGGTCAAAACCTTCAGGAGATTATATAATGAATTTTTACCGACCAAAATACGTATCGTGCAAGAAAATGGAGTTCGGAGAGCACACGAGGTGCCCACGAGGCAGGGGGCACGCCCAGGGGGGTAGGGCGCGCCCTCCACCCTCGTGGAGCCCTCGTGTCCTTCCCGGGCTGCTTCTTATTTTTCTATTTTTCCAAATATTCCAATACGGAGAAAAATTGCCATTAGAACTGTTTTGGAGTCGGTTTACTTACCGTACCACATACCTATTCCTTTTCGGAGTCTGAAACGTTCCAAAAAGTGTCCCTTATGTATTCCTCCGGGGTTACGGTTTCAATAACATTGGTTTCGACATTTATAGGATTACCTGAGATATAATGTTTAATTCTTTGACCGTTCACCACCTTCGGATTTGTGCCTTCGAAGTTATTGATTTTTATGGTACCAGAACGATAGACCTCCTCGATAACGTAAGGACCTTCCCATTTAGAGAGAAGTCTTCCTGCAAAAAATGTTAAACGAGAGTTGTATAGCAATACATAATCACCTATATTAAACTCACGCTTTTGTATCCTTTTGTCATGCCATCTTTTAACTTTTTATTTAAATAACTTGGCATTCTCATAAGCTTGGGTTCTCCATTCATCAAGTGAGCTAATGTCAAATAACCTCTTCTCACCGGCAAGTTTGAAATCATAGTTGAGCTCTTTAATGGCCCAATATGCCTTATGTTCTAGTTCGAGAGGTAAATGACATGCTTTTCCATAAACCATTTTATACGGAGACATACCCATAGGATTTTTATATGCAATTCTATAGGCCCATAATGCATCATCAAGTTTCTTGGACCAATTCTTTCTAGATCTATTAACAGTTTTTTGCAAAATTAATTTGAGCTCTCTATTGCTCAATTCTACTTGACCACTAGATTGTGGGTGATAAGGGGATGCAATTCTATGATTAACATCATATTTAGCAAGCATTTTTGGAAAGCACCATGAATAAAATGTGAACCACCATCAGTCATTAAATATCTAGGGACTCCAAACCTCGGAAAAATAACTTCTTTAAGCATTTTAATAGAAGTGTTATGATCAACACTACTAGTTGGAATAGCTTCTACCCACTTAGTAACGTAATCAACAGCAGCTAAAATATGTGTGTATCCATTAGAGGCAGGAAAAGGTCCCATATAATCAAAGCCCCAAACATCAAATGGTTCAATAACAAGTGAATAATTCAAGGCATTTCTTGACGTCTACTAATATTACCAATTATTTGGCATTCATCACAAGATAAAACAAACTTACGGACATCCTTGAAGAGAGTAGGCCAATAAAAACCGGATTGCAATACCTTATGTGCAGTTCTATCTCTAGCGTGGTGTCCTCCATAAGCCTCGGAGTGACACTTGCGTAGGATCTGTTCCTGTTCATGCTCAGGTACATAACGTTTAATAACACCATCTACTCCTTCTTTATAAATATGTGGGTCATCCCAGAAGTAATGTCTTAAATCATAGAAAAACTTTTTCTTTTGTTGGTATGTGAAACTAGGTGGTATGAATTTAGCAACGATGTAATTAGCATAATCAGCATACCATGGAGCAGTACGAGAGGCATTTATGACATTTAATTGTTCATCTGGAAAGTTATCATCAATAGGTAGTGGGTCATCAAGAACATTTTCTAACCTAGACAAGTTGTCTGCAACGGGGTTCTCAACTCCCTTTCTATCAATAATATGCAAATCAAATTCTTGTAGCAAGAGAACCCATCTAATAAGTCTAGGTTTAGCATCTTTCTTTTCCATAAGATATTTAATAGCAGCATGATCCGTGTGAATAGTTACTTTAGAATCAACAATATAAGGTCTAAACTTATCACAAGCAAATACAACTGCTAAGAATTCTTTTTTCAGTAGTAGCATAATTTCTCTGAGCATTGTCTAGAGTTTTACTAGCATATTGAATAACATTTAATTTCTTATCAACTCTTTGCCCTAGAACAACACCTACAGCATAATCACTAGCATCACACATGATTTCAAAAGGTAAATTCCAATCGGGTGGCTGAACAATAGGTGCAGAGATCAATGCCTTCTTAAGTATTTCAAATGCTTCTACACAATCATCATCAAAGACAAATGGTATAACTTTTTGCAATAAATTAGTCAGAGGCCGAGAAATTTTTGAGAAGTCCTTAATAAATCTCCTATAAAAACCGGCGTGACCAAGGAAACTTCTTATACCTTTGATGTCCTTGGGACACGACATCTTTTCAATAGCATCAACCTTGGCTTTATCAACTTCGATACCTCTTTCAGAAACTTTATGCCCCAAGACAATACCTTCATTAACCATAAAGTGGCACTTTTCCCAGTTCATGACAAGGTTAGTGTCTTCACATCTCTGCAAAAATCGATCAAGGTTGCTCAAGCAATCATCAAAAGAGGATCAAACCGCGGATCTCGGTAGGGGTCCCGAACCTGCCTCAAGAAGCTTTAGCGTCTAAGGCGGATGGTAACAGGAGGCAAAACCGGGGACACGATGTTTACCTGTGTTCGCTCCTCTCGATGGAGGTAATACCCTACTTCCTGC